>JAEQBH010003401.1:0-600000 GCA_016808115.1 Tetrastigma voinierianum | reverse complement strand
TGGTGGAAACTAGTACTCAAAAGTCCAAGGATTCCAAATCCCCTGACATTGGAATTCTTCATTCAAGAGTTCAGACAAAGTATACATCAGATGTATAGGATTCCATGGAATCAGCTCTAAATTTTGAAGCAGAAAGGAGCTTATCTGGTCAACATGAAAAAGAATTTAGCCATCTTAGCAAATATGCACCGGAACTGGTCTCTCACCGAGGCATTTCGGTGTAGGCAATTTGAGGATGGACTGCATGATTCCATCAAGAGGTATTTGGCACCTATGACTTCTCTCCAAACAATGGATTTCTATCAGTTGGTCCAAGCTGCAATGAAAGTAGAGAGACTAGAAACAGCGAAGAAAGAAAGATTTCAAAAGAATAAGTTTTCTAGAGGTCACACCTTTCGGGAAAAGAGCTAGAGAATCTCCAGCTCAATCAGAATATAGTTCCATTACGAGAGGTAGAAGGCAAAAGTCCAATGTAACACGTAGTACAGGTAGAGGTGCTTCAGTTAGACATGGAGAAATTCCTGAATGCCCTCATTGCCAAGGCTGCATTCGGGGAGTTTGGTGATAGTGATTGTGAGGGTGCTCGTGGTGGAAGCCTTGAGCATTTGAAAGCAATGTCCTCGAGAGTTAGGATAATGGAAGCCAACAAGAAGTGGAAGAGGAAGACTGCGGCACCACCTTCGACTCGTGATTGTGGTAGGTTTCAGAGTGGCCCATCTCACATATTCAGTATATTATAAATGAACGCTGAGATCTTTACGCCCGTCGTTAATCCACATCACGCTACTATGCTACCTGAGGATCTTAATGTCCCCATTATAGCAGTGTATATTTTCTTTATATGATATGTAGATGCATGCATTGATTGATCCCCGGATCTACTCATTCATATGTGTGTACGGAGCATGTATTTGACAAAGTACCAAAGAATGGAGAAATTAGCATATGACAGTGTATACCTAGTCCGCTGGGGCACAACGTTAGTGTGAATAACATATATAGAAATTGTCCTACTGTTATACAAACAAAGAGTTTATCGTTGATTTGATAACCTTACCATTCCGAGTTTGACTTGATTCAGAATGGATCGCTACCTAAGCACCGAGCTATCGGATTGTGGACAAAAGACGGTGTGTTGAGATGCCGTGATCAAGATCGAGGTAATAGTACAAGGCATTGGATCAAGTGTAATGTCTAATGTCATCTCCAATGCCATGCAAGCTAAGAGAATATGAGGAAAGGATGAGACATTCTCGCTTGATACTTGACTCCAAGAGAGGTCGTTGATGTGAAAAGATCCTAGCGAGTGCGGAATTTCCGCATGTATTCTCGAAGAGTTACCGTGCATTCCACATGAGAGAGAGGTGACTTAGCCATAGAAATTGTACCAGAATAATTCCTATGTCAAGGGCACAGATGATGGCTCCAACGGAGCCGAAAGAGTTAAAGAGTCAATCGGCAAGAACTTTTAGATAAAGGATTTATCCGACCCAAGCAGGTCCCTCAAGTGCACCTGTTTTATTTGTGAAAAAGAAAGATGGCACTCTACGGATGTGCATCAATTATCGGCAGATCAATAAGGTGACAAGGAAAAACAAGTACCCATTGCCGAGAATTGAAGATCTTTGATCGCTTGAAAGGAGCTGCAGTTCTTTCGCATGTGACTTATGATCGCGATTATCGCGAGGTAAAGGTTTAGATAAAGCCGAAGACCGCATTTAAAACCCGATATGGTCATTATGAGTTTTTGGTCATGCCATTTGGCCGACTAATGCACCTGCTAAAGATTCATGGATTTGATGAATAGGGTTTTCTCCACCTTATGTGGATCAATTTGTTGTGGTTTTTATTGATGAGATATCCGGGTGTATTTCTAAGGATGCACAGAACATGAACAGCACTCCGAGAATAGTCTTAGAGACGTAAGAGAAAAGAAGTTATATGCTAAGCTCAAGAATGTGATTTTCTAAAGGAAGTTTCATTCCTAGGCCATATTGTGTCCGGCTGAGGGTATAAGAGTTGATCCCGCTTGATTGAAGCGCTTAGAATTGGAAATCACCTCAAAATGTAACCGAGGTGAGAAGCTTCGGGCCTAGCGGCTATTATAGAAGATTGCGGGAGAGGCTTTTTTGGCCATAGCCTCGCCACCAAGTTACTCAGAAAGGAATAAAGTTTGAGGGATGCATAAATGTCGAATAGTTTTGAATTGCTTTTGAAAGGGATGCTGGTTGAAGCACTCGTGATTGGACAAGAAATTTACCCGGAAAGAGTATACCTTGTATGTTGATGCTTCATGTCAGTTTAGATGCATGTTAATGCAAGATGGGAAAGTAGTGGCCTTATGCGTCTGCATGCTTGGAAGCCACATGAACAAAATTATCCCACTCATGACCTAGGAGTTAGTCATGTAGTGTTTACTTAAAAATATGGCTTATTACTACTTATACGGGAAAAGTGTAGAATTTACACCGATCATAAGAGTCTCAGCGCTAACGTTGCAATAGTTAAATTCCAGACAGAGGTGGTTAGAGTTATTAAAGGATTATGACTGCATCATAGATTACCATCCCGGAAAGGCTAATATAGTAGCCGATGCTTTAAGTCGAAAGAAAGTGGTAGCAATGTCACTACAGAACAGTGATTAGAGACTAGGAGATGATAGAGCTATGTTAGCTCAACTAGAAGCGCAACCCGTTTAAAGCAAATGATTATAGATGCGTTAAAATGATGAAGAGTTACGTAAAATTTACGTGATGGTTAGAGATGGTGACAAGACCGAGTTTTTAGAGAAAGAAGCTGGAAGTTTGTATTTCCAGAATAGATTATGTGTGCCAGATGATAAAGAGCTAAAGAAAAAGTTGTTATATGAGGCTCATAATACGGTATTTACTATGCATCCTGGAGGGAATAAGATGTACCAGGACTTGAAACAGTTTTATTGGTGGAAAGGAATGAAAAGAGATGTGACTGAATATGTGTCTAAGTGTTTGACGTGTCGCAGTCAAAGCCGAACACCGCGCCAACAGTTTGTTAAATCCCCTTCTAATTCCTCAATGGAAGTGGGATAACATTACCATGGATTTTGTGTCAGGTTTTCCCCTCACACAACAAAAACATGACTTTGTCTGGGTGATTGTAGATAGACTCACAAAGTCGGCCCATTTTATACCAGTCAGGATCGATTATTCTATGGATCGACTAGCTGAGTTATATGTAGATGAGATTGTGCGATTGCATGGTGTGTCGCTTGTTTCACTAAGGCCGGACAGAGATCCGCGATTTACATTAAGGTTCCGAAGGAATTACACGCCTTAGGCACTAAGCTAAATTTTAGTACCCAAGATTCATCCGCAAACAGATGGACACTGTGAGAGATTGATTCAAAGCTCAAGATATGCTTCGAGGTTGTGTCATGGAATTTTCGAAGTCATAGGTATGTCTCACTGATGGAATTTGCCTATAACAATAGTTTACAGTCAAGCATTGGTATGGCACCATATGAAGCTTTATATGGCCTAAATGGTGAACTCCGTAGGTCGGGATATAATTAAATGAGCATAAACCGAGCAGGGTCCGCATATAGTAAAAGATACGTAAGAGAAAGTACAAGTATTCTATGAGAGGTTGGGGCTGGGCTAGTGATAGACAAAAGTCGTATGCCAACCTAAAGAGGAGAGATATTGAATATAACGTGGGAGACAAAGTCTTTTTAAAGGTATCACCATGGAGGAAAATTTTAAGGTTTGGTCAAATAGGTAAGTTGAGTCCAAGGTTCATAGGGCCATATGAGATTTTAGAACGTATTGGCCTTGTGGCTTATCGATTGGCACTCCCTCTGGAGTTGGCCAAATTACACGATGTGTTTAATGTGTCGATGCTTCGGAGACACCGCTCTGATGAGTCGCATACTACTAAAGGCAAGAGATACAAGTACAAGAAGATTTGTCATATGATGAGGAGCCAAAGACCATTCTGGCTCGAGAGATGAAATAGTTGCGGAACAAACAAGTACCATTAGTAAAAGTTCTCTGGCAACACCACGGTAGAGAAGAAGCTACTTGGGAGCCAGAAGCAACAATGAGAGCACAGTATCCGCAACTCTTCGATTTAGGTATGAATTTCGAGGACGAAATTCTTTTTAAGGGGGGGGAGAGTTGTAACACCCCAAATTATACCCTAACAGTTTTATAACATGTTTTTGGTATAATAAACGTAAAGGTATATTTATTCGGAATAAAATAAAGATAAAAACAAAAGTAGGAATATGCATAAGTTAAATTACAAATAATAAAGTTAAGATTCGGCGCTATTGTAAAAATATTATAAATTGATTTGCAAATATTATAAGAGCTGAGGACCAAAGTAAAATAAAAGGGATAAGATCAATAAGGATAAGATCAAAGAAATATCTTATTTTGGTCTTGGAGAAAGGGAGAAAGAATACGGACAAGAGAGTAAGAGAAGAAAGGAAGAAGAAGAAGAAGAAGAAGAAGATCACAGGTATGGAACTACTAAATCTGAGTATTGGTATGGAATTCCGAAAGTATGGGTATGGATACTAAATGTATGGAAACTACGGGAGTACGGGAAGTCTAGTTTTGACTATAAAGTTTAGATACATGGTTTGGAACCCTCTATCTTCAGGTACTAGCTTGCTTTGGGAACTCCTAAACCTTACTCAGAGGCTGAACAGAAGAGCTTAAGACTCAGATATGTGTTTTGAGAAGGGTCTAGTTACAAGTTGAACCTTAAAATTCCCTATGTTTGACTTCATATGCGTGAAATGACCTAGGAACGAGTTTTAGGTCAGAAATAGAGGGAATCTGGAAGCAAGTCCTTATGATAAATTGTAGCCACATCATGAGCTATGCAGTTTTTGAATTTCAATCTCTAGACCTTTAGACTAAGTTATAGTCCTTTATCGGTCACCCAAATTTAAAACTGGTCGGGTCAGTTCTGCCAATTCGGGTCAACTAGCCGTGCCTTAGAACGGGTTTTTGGGTCAGAAATATAGAGAATTTGTCAGTAAGTCTTTCTGGGAAAATGTAGCAACATCAGTGAACTTGATGTTAGGCTTTTGAATTTCTCAATTAGGACCCCTGTAGACCAAGTTATGGTCTTTACCGAACAAATAAACGGGTGAAGGGTTAGCTCCATGAGGTCGCCAAATGAGGTCGCAGACCTATCCTCAAGAGCCTAACTCGCCATGCAGAGTCTAACTCACATGCAGAGCTCAACTCGGTCATGTAGAACTTAACTCGCCCCGAAGAGCTCAGCTCGTCCCGTAAGCTGAGCTCATCACTTGGGCAGTGTACCGTCATCTGTGTCTAAGATCGGGATCACAAGATGACTCCTCCAACTTCTAAGGTCATATCTCCTTCGTTCAACTCCGATGGTGTTCTTGGACTCTATGGAAAGCCCATTGAGTCAAGAATCCATCCATATGCCCTGAGGAAGATATTAGATGTCAGACCGAGGTGTTAGACTGAGCTCGTCACTTCAGTGCGGCTCATCACCCAGTCACTGTCAAGATCGACCGCGCGCATGATCTCCAACTTCGAAGGTCATATCTCCTTCGTTTGAACTCCGATTTGGGTGTTCTTGGACTCTATGGAAAGCCCATTGAGTCAAGAATCCATCCATATGCATGAGGAAGATATTAAATGTCAGACAGAGGTGTTAGATTGAGCTCGTCACTTCAGTGCAGCTCATCAGTCCAGGTTAGCTCGTCAAGACTGACTACGCATGACCTCCAACTTCGGAAGGTCATATCTCCTTCGTTTGAACTCCGATTCGGGTGTTCTTGGACTCTATGGAAAGCCCATTGAGTCAAGAATTCATCAATAGATAGCATGATAAGATTGGAACCTACATAGTCCCAGAAACATGAAAACAGTAGGCTCTGTAGGTAACTATAAATTATCTCATATTATGAATTCAAATAACTCATAAGCATGTAAAGTATTAGTTATTTATGCATACAATGAGACATGAAAATGTAAATTTATGAATAAATGATTGTATATATGAGTATATATATATATATATATATATATATATATATATATATATCACATACGAAAATCGAATGACAATAATTCGTGAATATGAGATATATAATGAGCATAAAATACACATTGATCAGTTCGCTTTAGAACCTGGTCGAGGGATAGATGAGCATGCCTATTGCGGGAAAATAAGTCCGCAGCATACAAGTTCTCGACATATCGAGGCCCCGCTTCGGGGTTGATGACATAGATCCCGCTTTGGATCACGGCGGCCCCGAAGCGGTCACCACGCCCCGCCCTCTACGGATGGTCACTGCCTGCATGCTGATGATACCTTCTGCATCATATTACCGAATAGGTCATTGTCTCGCACAGTTGATGATACCTTCGCATAATATATCACGCTCCGGGTTTTTATAATGGTCATTGTCTCGCATAATGATAACAACATTCGCCCTCATGGACCACGTTTACATGAGCACTTTTCGTAGCTCCTCATGGTTTCCTGTATCCACTTCTAAGGTTTATGCAGACATGAAACATAAAGAAAATGACAGGTATGTGCAAATGAAATGAAGAGAATATGAGAAGCATAACACTGCTATGTGATGATAGTATACAGTTACAAGAACAAGAAGTAAAATACAAGTTGACATGAAAAGTATATGAGAAATGATAAGAATCTGTAACTGTTATATGTGTTATATGCATTTGTATAGAAGTGTGGTGACCTTAGTAAAGGTCATCCATGTGTATTAATTCCCACTAAGCGTAAAGCTTAGCACGGGTGTTCAATCCGTGTAGGTACAGAAGAGGAGACCAGAGGACCAAAGCATCCATTATCACAAATAAAGCCACACAATAAAGGGCCACCGGAAGACCTTTAGGCTCCATTTTATGAAATTTTGTAAACCAATGTAAATATTGTAGATGTTGAACACTATATATGGAGCTTGCAGGCAGTATCTGTAATCCGCGAATATAATACATGTTAATTTGCTTAACATTAAGTATGAATGAACTAATTTTAAAGTAGGTACAGAAAAAAAAAGAGTGACCCTCACTTGACATCCTATGCCGAGTTGGGGCGTCACAGGTAGCTTGAGTAAGGGGAAGCTCATTGACGATCTAAGTTCAACTCAGTTCGACTCGCTAGTAAAGGTGGTAAGTCTCCCGAGCACCAAGAGGGTCTTTAGACAACTTCTAAAGTTGTCAAACTTCGGGAGGTATTTAACCACCCAAAGGAATTTATACTCCCAAAGGTCCCGCGACTGAACTTTAAGGGTTTGGGGGACGCTTGAGCTAGAGAGTAGGTTTAGAGTCGACTGCTTACCCAATTTAAGGAAGTATCCTAGGAGATGGCGAGAGGTGATCTTAGAGATGAGTTTCCATTTGTTGTTCCTCCCCCTCAAAAATTGCTGTTGACTCAACTAAAAAGACCAAGGGAGTTAGAGGCGGATACTCGTGTCAAAGTTGAGGCAACGAGTGCCCAGTCAAAGACCTCAATAGGCAAGGGGAAGAGCTTTTATTCCTCGGCTAAGGGAGGTTGGGGAAGAGATTTTATTCCTCAGCCAAGGGAGGCTGCCCGGGCCACCACTACGCCTCCCGAGGAACGAACGACCTCCCTCCCAACCTCGGGAAGAGCCTCCCTATGAACGGCGACCTCCTTCCTAACCTTGGGGAGGGATAAAGATAGTGAAGGTTCGTGACTCCCTCCTTTCCTCAAGGGATTGCTGCTAGGGCAAAAGGGAAAAGGAAGGCGATGGGCATCTTTGGGACCCCCTTCACCTATGGAAAAGTTGGCATCCCCTCCTTCCCTTGAGGCGCTTATGTTGGACTCATCGTTGTTCGAGGAGCCGCTCTTAAAGGACCCGGACGAGGAGGTGATCTCCTCGTTAGAAGAAGTGTATGGGAAGTGAAAGTTCAATATGACTTAGCACCCAACTGTGGCAGTTGAATCGTTTTTTTTTAAACTTTTCGCACAACAATAAATCTTCAATTTAATGCAATAACGATAAAGTAAAGAGATAATGATAGAGAAAGCAAAACCTGGATTTATAAGGTTTGGGACTTCCTTGCCTACGTCCACTTCTCCTCATCCTTCAATTGGTGAGGGTTCCACTAGTGGCAAGCTCCAACCCGAGATTCTTTACACTTAGATTGTGGCTCAAATTGGCACATCTTCAGGCTATACACACTTGAAGTTCAAAGCTCTAGTCCCAAGCTTCTTTTACACTTGGATTTGGTCTAATGGGCCTTTTTCACAATACCTCAAGAGCACTACTTGAAACTTTCTCACTTAAGCACAATGAGACACTCTCTCTCAAGCTCTCAAGATATTTCAAATACAACTCAAGCTTTGATGAACACAAATATGCACTCTATAATATGCACATGTAATGAATGCACTCACAATCTTAGTTTGAAAATTGATTCACAAGAGAAATGATGGTTAAAAGGATATTCAACAAGCTTCTTAGTTGTTTAGTGATCCCCCACACTCTATTTATAGTGTGGGAACTCGGTAGCATTTAAGCTGCCAACCAGTCGACCGATTATTGTACACTTGTCGTTGTGTACTAAAAGTTAACATTTTATAGTTGTTGTAATCCGACTGCTAGACGAACCAGTCGAAAGCATTTCACATAACCGGTCGACCGTTTGCTACAATGCACTCTAGGTCACTATTTTCTAGCCGTTGAAACATGATTGCACTCAACTAGTTGACCATTTCACATAACCGTCGACCGTTTCACATAACCGGTCGACCTTTTCCTCTTCTGGTCTTTGGATGAACTATTGCATTCAACAGGTCGAGTCTCACACCTCTTCCGGTTCACAACCGATTGATCGTTTCATTCGGTCGACACCAATTCGTCGACCGGTTCATCTGGTATTCCACAACCGGATGACCAATCGTTCGATCTCTCAAAGGCGACCTAACCAGTTGATCGGTTCATCCGATCCCCTTTAAATGTTCAAAATTATGTTTTGTTTGATTTAAAACACTTCTAAACCTTAGATAAACATTGAAGCTTATTTTAGGATTATAAAATTAAGGTTTTAAGCTTAAACTCATGTTTTCAAAAGATATGCAATTTTGGATTTGAAAACCGAGTTTGTGACTGATGCATGATAAATGATAATATCCTAAAGTGCACCAATGCATTCACCTTACATAGATTCCTAAGCTATCAAAATCTTCACTTGATGCTTGAACTTGAAATCTTAGTTACTTGTCATCTTGGTTATTTGATTTGAGTGAACTTCACTTCCAAGTGCTTGATCAACTTCATCATTGTTATCTTTAGCTTGCATTATCTTCATTTGATGCTTGATCAACTTCAACCTATCACTCAACTTAATGTTAACCATTAGTAACCAATAACCTTGGTTTGTTATCATCAAAATCTCAACTAGAGGTACCCTTGGGCTAACAATCTCCCCATTTTTTATGATGAAAAACCTTGGTTATCTAGGAGGAGTAAATCTCCCCCTCAAACCAATAGTCTAAAAATAATTGCATAATACAAATTTTAACCAATTTAAACATATGCAATTTGCATTAAACATATAAGACAAACATCAAGGAATGATATAAATGTGGCATTCTCTTTAACACTAGATGCATATCTTTCTCCCCCTTGATACATATCATTTTCTTTTTAGCACATAACTCCTAGATACATATGTTTCTTCCCCTTTGGCAACATAAAAAAGAAACACGGGGCTTTAAACATAAAGATATCTCCCCCTTTGAAAGTGCATTTAAGTAAGGATTAAGAGTTTAAGCGACAACATTTTTCAAGCAATATTGACACTTAAGTCATTCAAACAATTTTTCACAAAGAGATGACTCCTAATTGTCTTTTAATATTGAAAAATTGATCCTTATTAAGGGGTTTTGTGAAAACATCCGCAAGTTGGTCCTCGGTTCTAACAAAATCAAGTGTAATATCCCCTTTTTGTGCATGATCTCTAAGGAAATGATGTATCATATCTATTTGTTTGGTTCTAGAGTGTTGCATGGGATTCTTTAATATGCTAATGGCACTTGTGTTGTTGTAATGACCAGTTTTATAACATGTTTAGGGTATAAAATAAGTTAAATTGTATTTTTTTTTTCGGAAGTTATATTGTTAAAGAACAAAAAAATGATAAAACCCGGAAATTATAAAAGAATTAAGGTTAAATTGGTAAAATGTCAAAATGAGGACCCAAGGGTCACAAATGAGAAGTGTATGTGCCAAAATGGAAGAAGGGTAATAAGTTGAATAACAAATGAAAGAGAAAAAAGAAGGATTAAAAGGCAAAAATGAGAAATGAGGAAATAATGTGCTAGCCAAACAAGGCCTAATGAAGGTTTTGAGTTAAGACCAAAAATTGGTCTTTGAATACTATTTCTCATTCGGGCACATCGGGAACGGTGGCAAGCAGAGATGAGAGAGGAGACTGTCAGCTTTGAGTCAAAGGATTTGAGCCAAACAAAGAAGAAGGAAGAAGAAGTGTAGAGTGAAAATAAAGAAATTAATTAAGATAAACCAACCCTAACCTCCTTTGAATGTTGTGGTTTTGGCTCATGAAACCCCAAATCGGAATGGGGTATTTTAAAATGGTTAGATCAATTTTTGGGGTTGTTTTGGGTTGTTGCAAAGTGATTTTAGGTTAGGATTGGTTTGAGGAATTTTTATATAAAGGAAATATTTGAGGTTTTTAGGAGATGTCACAAATTTTCCAAATCCATGCTTGTTTTGGCCATAACTCAGCCATGAATCCTGGGCCATAACTTATATCCAAATTTGAGTTATTCAAGTTTTCAGGTAACCTAAACTCAGGGCGAACAAAATATCCTTGAAATAAGTGTATTCAAATTTGGACTCTATTAGATCGCAAATTCCACAAAGGATTCCTACTGGGTAAATTCAAAGTTCGCTTGATGCGCTTATGCTTTTGGAACAAGCTTTTGGTATTTAGGCCATAAGTCGAGTTTCACTAACTAAATTGGAGTGATTCAAATTTTTAGGTAAACTAGACTTCTAGAGAAAACAAATATCCTTGAAATAAGTATATTCAAATTAACTACTTAACCCAGAATCTACCAAAAGTATGGCTATGTTGTGCAATTCTCATTCGCTTGGTACGCGGTGTTTAAACAATTTTTGGTATTTAGGCCATAAGTTGAGTTTCACTCATCCAAATTGAGTGATTCAGATTTCTAAGTAAATTAGACTTGTCGAGAACAAATGTATTCAAATTTGGACCCCATTGAACCTAGAAATTCGTCAAAGTGAAGCTCTATTTTTGGGCAATTTCTGGTTATGTTTTGAAAATATAGTAGTCTCGGTTGTTTTGAACATATCTGAAGTTTCAAGATCTTTAACTCTGGATGATTCAATTTCTGAATAAAAATAGATTTATAGGGAAATAATGACTGTGAAGCGCAGCTGGGTAAAATATGACTCATTTGTTCCTAGAAAATTTTTCTTGAAGGAAGTTGGGTAGAAAACAATCCTAACTAGAAACCTAAATAAGCTAATTAATATTGTTCTCTAATTGTAATGGATTAGAGGTTGGTGACGAGGAAGCCTGACCCAAGAACGAGATTCCGAGGATAGGAATCGAGGAGTGACAACCTTTTTGGGTTTGTTCTCCATACCTCTCTTCTTATTTCAAGTTTTGTGATCGTTGGTTGAAATGATTTTTAAGAAAGCTGCATATGTGATTTGTTTTAAGCGATTTGAGAAAATTGATTTCAAATGCATTGCCATAAAAATTGCATGAGCATCAAAATGTATTATTTGGGTATAAATGTATATACAATATTGTAAATTACTGTGACTGAGTTTTAATGCCCTTAATAGAATATTATCTGTCATATTCAAGTTAAGGATAGATTGTATACCAATAAAGGTCAAACTAGCAGTACTGTGAACGAAATGAAATATAGTGGCATACCGATCCGTAGTCCAATAAGACAATATTTGTAATGTACACACAATGATTTTTAAATAACCAGTCAGCAGCCCAACGGGACCATACTGTGTTATAAAATGTTTTTCTACCGGTTTGCAACCCAACGAGACCATGCCTGTGATTTCAAGTATTCAGGCAATCAAAGAATTGTTAAATTCTGCGAAGGGCAAAATTATAAGTAAACAAGGAAATGGTTTATTTTGATTTCTAAATGAAATATTACATATGAAATTGCATACTTTGAAGTGATCAAATGATTTGAATGAAAGATGTGAAATAAGCACATATATATAATGTATATTGCATGACTATTGAAATTAAAAATAAAATATTATTTAAAAGGTATATATTTGTTTTTAATTAAATGAAGAGAGAATTGTATAGAACTACTAAGCATGAAAATGCCAGCACGTTGTTTTTATCATTACAAGTACCGAAAGTGACTAGTACAAGAACAAAGATCGAGTTCGAAATACCGTCTAATTTACGATGTATAAGTAAACACTCCGTCTCATGCATACATTTCACCCCATGACATTATTTGATCCTTTTTGTAATATAACAAAAAATGTATAAGTTTTCATGGGAAGAACATATTTGATTTATTTGTGGAGATGAATTTTGATAATGTTTTGTAAATGATAATGTTGAAAGGGCATATATGCCATATTGAATGAAAGTGTTAATTGACAAAACGGTGGACCCTCTTTAATCGAAATGATTATGCGACATTTATTTCTATAGTATTCGAAAATGTATATATGGTAAAAAAAACTGGTCTACATCCCTGGATCTAGTTTGACCTCCAAGTCGGGTCGGGTATGGGGGCGTGACATATTTAGTGGTATCAAAGCCTAGGTTTAGGTGATTTATAAATTGATTTTTGAAATTGTGTGTGACATTCATTGCATTTTCATATAAAGGATGACGTGACTCTGATGCGGATCTTGTCGGTCTTAAAGTCTATAAGGCGTATGCAATGAAGGCAATTGAAGATAAAGATGCCCCAGATGTGATAGTTGGTAATTTCCATATCTTTGAGACTATTGTACATGCATTAATAGATCCAGGATCAACCCATTCCTATGCTTGTACTTCCATTCCGAGTTTGGGTAGTTTACCGAAGAGTGAAACTGAGTATGATATCTTGGTGACAAATCCGTTGGCACATAATGTCATTGTGAATAGAGTTTACAGAGATTGTCCCATCAGAATATGAGAGTATGAGTTGTCGGGAGACTTAATCGAGTTATCATTCAGAGAGTTCAATGTGATATTAGGGATGGATTGGTTGTACCGTCACCAAGTGGTAGTTGATTGTAAAATGAATCGAGTAACTTTGAGAACACCGAGTGGCGAGGAAGTGACTTTTATCGGCGAGAGGTCGAACCACCTCTCTAATGCGATATCCACCGCCACCGCTGTAACGATGGTTCCTGGAAGGGTGTGAAACCTACTTGGCATATGTGATTGATATGAAAAAGGCGGAGCCTAGTTTATCAGACATCCCTACAGTTTGTGACTATCTGGACGTGTTTCCGGAGGAGTTACCAGGATTGCCTCCATAGAGAGAGATTGAGTTCGCAATCGACGTTGTTCCGGATGCCACTCTGGTATCCATTACACCGTATAGAATGGCTCCGGTGGAGTTAAAAGAGTTGAAGCTTCGGTTGCAAGAATTATTAGAGAAGGGATTTATTAGTCTGAGTGTATCACCATAGGGAGTTCCAATGCTCTTTGTTAAGAAGAAAGATGGTACAATTCGGTTGTGTGTTGATTATAGGCAACTAAACAAGATGATAGTGAATAACAAGTACCATACCTAGAATCATGACTCGTCACCAATTTAAAGGTGTGCGTCTTTCAAGATCGACCTCGATCCGCATCATCAATTAAGGATTAAGGATGCGAATGTGCATAAGGCGACGTTTAGAACGCGATATGGACATTATGAGTTCCTTGTAATGCCATTTAGGTTGACAAATGCACCAGCGGCTTTAATGGACTTAATGAACCGTGTTTTCCGACCGTTTTTAGATCGGTTTGTCGTGGTGTTTATAGATGACATCCTTGTGTATTCAAAGGATCAGGAAGACTGGGCGGATACACACCTTGCAGTGTTAGAACCTCGAGAAAGGAACGCTTGTATGGAAAAATATGGGGTGTAAATTTTGGTTGAAAGAAGTGTCATTTCTGTAATTAATATCAGGATCTAAGAAGGAATTAGGTGGATCCAAGGAAGATAGAAGTGATTCTGAATGGAAACCACTGGAAGGCCACGGAAGTTTGTAGCTTCCAGCTTATTAGGTTACTTTTCATGTGGTCTGCTAAGGGGTTTCTTATGATCACACTCGATGACGAGATTACTCCAAAAGAATGTGAGATTCGAGGAGTGAAAAAGTGTCGTTTAGTTTTGAAAAGTTGAAAGTATTTTTAACCGAGGCTCCGGTTCTTACTCAGCCGACCTTCGGTAAAGAATATGTGGTCTTCAGTGATGCTCCATTAAATGGACTCGAATGTGTCTTTATGCAAGAGGGTAAAGTGGTAGCTTATGCTTCAAGGCAGTTGACGCCGCATGAAAAGAATTACCCTACGCATGATTCGAATTGGTCGCCACAGGCTCGTGATTGAAAATATGTTGACACTACTCGCATCTGAGAAAGTTTTTCATCTACATCGATCACAAAAGTCTTAAGTATTTGCCCTTGTAATGAGAGCTTAACTTAAGACAACGTAGATGGATGGAATTGATCAAGGATTATGATTGTGTCATTGATTATCACCTTGGGAAAGCTAATGTAGTGGCAGACGAATTGAGTAGAAAGTTAGCATAAACACTTCGAGCATTGAATGCTCATTTGTCATTATTAAACGACGGTGCAATCATAGAGGAACTGATAGCAAAACGGATTTGTTGAATCGAGTGCTAGAGGCACAAAAGAGTGATTAAAAAATTTCTGCAATTGTAAGTCAGAATAGAGAGGGGAAAGAAACTAAGTTTTCAGTGAATGAGGATGGATTTTTGTATTATAGAGATCGAGCTTGTGTACCCAATGATGATGGGTTGAAGAAATCCATTCTTGAAGAGGCACATAGTGGATCGTGTGCTATACATCCTAGTAGCACGAAAATGTATCAGGATTTAAAGACTTCATACTGGTGGTCTAGAATGAAGAGAGATGTTTCATAATTTGTGACCAAATGTATGGTGTGTCAAAAAGTGAAAGCGGAACATCAAGTTCTTTCGAGATTGTTACAACCTATTAGAATACCCGAGTGGAAATGGGATTAAACCACAATGGATTTTGTGGTCGGGTTACCTTTGACAGGGAGAAAGCATGATTCAGTTTGGGTCGTGGTAGACCAATTATCGAAGTCACCACTTCCTACCAGTAAGAACCGACTATTCACTTGATAAGTTGGCAGAGCTTTACATAAAGGAAATAATTCGGTTACATGGGATTCCGGTGTTTATCATTTCAGACAGAAATCCGAGGTTTACCTCAAGATTTTAGGGAAAATTGCAAGAGGCTTTAGGCACTCGATTGAATTTTAGCATAGCTTTCCACCCTCAGATGGATGGACAATCAGAGAGAGTGATTCAAGTTTTAGAAGATATGTTGAGAAGTTGTGTGATCGACTATGAGGGTAGTTGGGATAGACAATTTCCTTTAGTTGAATTTGTGTATAATAATAGCTTCCAATCAAGTATTAGAATGACACCTTACGAGTCTCTCTATGGAAAGAAATGTAGAACACCATTGTGTTGGGCAGAGTTAAGTGAGAAGAAAGTAATCGGCCCCGATTTGATTCAAGAGACCGAGAAAAAGGTGAAAATGATCAGAGAAAGATTAAAGGTAGTCGCGGATAGACAAAATTCTTACGCTGACTTGAGGAGAAAAGACATTCAATATGAGATTGGTGAGAAAGTGTTCTAAAAAGTTTCTCCTTTGAAGAAAGTCATGAGATTCGGGAAAAATGACAAGTTGAGCCCTAGGTTCATTGGTGTGACACCCCTATCCTGGGGGTCCCGTTGACAACCTGTCAACCTGCGAAAGCCGGTGGGTGTCAGGTAACCTGACGCCACACCATCATGTCCCATTTATCAGATCCATACTTAACAAAATTCGGACGAGTCTCCTCTCGCATCGAACTCTATCCAAAATACAACCTGTATAACAATACATCACATGACCCATCCGGGATCAATATACCACACCGAGCCATTCATGAATCATAGCGACCACTCGACCCCATTCAACCATACCCTGAATACTATACATGCAACTATGTATTGATATGTTTACAAGAGTTCAATTATACACTCTTATACAAAATGATATATTAAAAAACCGATTTGTTTCTAATATATATACAAAACATGGTCTAAAGCCACATCCGATTTCTTCATATGTGCGGTCTCACGCGAAGTCACCGCCGCACCGACCAGACTTAAAAGGTCCCACGACAGGGTGAGTAAAGCCTAGTAGTGATAATCTTCTACAATGGTTACTCCCCACCTAAGTGCTCATACAATGATCAAACCAACCCACACACATCCAAGTGAAAATGTCTACATGAATGTCATATGTCATGCATGGAAGGTCTTCATGCCCGCTTTCAGTAACTCCACCGAATTTCACACATGCCTATGCCAAGTGTGACAACCGTCACGGCAGTACCACGACACACATATATCGCTTCCACCGCTCACCAAAGCATTCCAATGCAAGTGCCAATAGGCAACTAATCCCAAGTCAATCCCGACTCCTATCACACAACTTGAAGTCCATGTGATAACCGTGTGTCTTATTTTAGGCAACGAATCTTTTCGGATTACACTGCGGGTCTCTTACACCTAATGTTCCAGGCTTTTCACCTAAGGGGATTAACGACCCCCTTCTTGCTCTGCCCAACACACATTAATTATATTTCACTTTATGCTTTGAACCGTGAGTCATTTATTGGACGTCGTCCAAAGTACGAGCTCACTACCCATTCATCAACACTGATGATGGATGACCATACCCATGCACACACACCCAATATGTTGATGTCCCTGTGCATATGCAATGTTAATGTTACTGCAATTTCTCATGTTACATGTATGATGCACACTACATGAACCATTCTCATCAGTTGTACTTCATGTCAATTACCATGCAAACATATATCGCAAGCATATAAGTTCTATATATTTCATGTCAATATATATAAATAGATATTGTATCAAGCATATTAGCATCCATCAATCAATGACTAAACAAATAATGTCATACAGCCTTCCTTAGGCTAACTCATGGCAATTCTTACCCAATACAATAGCCTACAACATTTCATGCAATGGTCATGTCAAAACCCGACTATTCACATCGACACAACCAAGAAACCTGCACACTTGGTACAAAACATAGATTTCAGAAAATTTATGATCACCCACTGTCCTTCACAGGCACATGGCTAGAATCTTGACTCAATGGGCTTTCCATAGAGTCCAAGAACACCCGAAATGGAGTTCGGACGAAAAAGTTATGGCCGTTTGAAGTTGGAGGCCAACAATCAGAAAAATGACAATTGTGTCCCACTAGGGAATTTCCTGCTGCACACCATAGCTTGTTGTTATAATTTGAATGAATTTCTGAGTCCAAAGGGGTTGGAATTTGGATATACCTATTTCAAGGAGATATGTTCTCCTATAAGTCTAGTTTACCCAGAAATTTGAATCACTCACCCATGAGTGATGACCGCTATGGCCAAAATACGCTCATGGGGTCGAAAGAGAAAACTGGACAGCACCTCCCTTAGACACACACACACATTCCTTAGGCGAAATTAAACCGAGAGTAGAGAAAAACCCTACCTCAGATAAGTGTGATTTCCACGGACATTTGCCTTTTCGATTTTAAGTGGCTTGATCTTGGACACATGGCAAAATCTTGTGATTAGATGCTGTGCGTGACTCTCTTGCGTAAAAGCGACTTTAGCTGCAGTGAGTTGGCCGGCAAAACCTATTAAATCGTCGAAGAACCTTTTTTTTTTCTCCCTCTCTCTCTCTCTCTCTCTCTAACGTTTTGTTCTAGACCAAGTGTGAGATATTTTTTTAATTTAGATATTTTCTTGATATTTGTATAGAGCACATGACTCCTTGTGCCACGATGTCCACACTTCCCCGGTCCCAGTTTTTGCTCCCAACGATTCATTTTTGTCTGGACAATTTCATCTATCTTAAATGAACATTCTTTAAATATTTGACATTTTGGGATTTTTAAAACATCTGTTTTTTGAGAAGGTCAAAGCAGCCTTGTCATGTCTCGAAGTCGGGAAAAATCGGCAGGTCTCTCTGGAATTCAGTAGAGGGGTCGTTGGGTGACCAGATTTCTGAGTTTCAATGGTGAAGCCGTTTGTCATCAAGATCTAGAAAAATTACAGGTTTGTAAGTCTCGATTAAAACAAAAATTACCATTTTATATTCTAACTAAATTTAAAATTTTTAGCTTTTTCCCAGGTCTTACAATTGGGTCGTATGAAGTGATCGAGAAAGTGAGTCTAGTGGCATATATACTAGCCTTATCTACAGAGTTGGAAAAGATCCATAATGTTTTTCATGTTTCAAGGAGGTATAAATTGACCATCATGTGGTCTCTTTGAAAGTTATTGAGCTTAGACCAGGACTTAAAATCTGAAGGAAGCTTGTGAGATCTTAGCTCTCGATAAGTCAAAAGAATTCGAGGAACAAGCGAGTCTCATTGATCAAAGTATTTGTGGAGAAATAACCACAAGACGAGAGGAAGCCACGATGGAAGAGTGAAGAAACCATGCGTGGTAAACTCCTGGCTGTTCGATGAGGTAATTTTCGAGGACAAAATTCTTTTAAGGAGGGGAGAGTTGTAATGCCCTAAAAATAACCTAGCAGTTTTATAGCATGTTTAGGGTATAAAATAAGTTAACTTGTATTTTTTTCGAAATTTATATTGTTAAAGAACAAAAAAAATGATAAAACTCGGAAATTATGAAATAATTAAGGTTAGAATTAGTGGAAATAAAATGAGGACCAAGGGTGTAAATAGAAGTGTATGTGCCAAAATGGAAGAAGGGTAATAAGTTGAATAGCAAATGAAGAGAAAAGAATGATTAAAATGCAAAATATGAGAAATGAGGAAATAATGTACTAGCCCAGGTAAGGCTAGTGAAGGTTTTGAGTTAAGACCAAAAAATTGGTCTTTGAATAACCATTCTGCTCATTTAGGCATATCTTCACGTGGGAACTAAGGCACGGTTGAGAGAGTGAGAGAGAGGAGATTAAGTTGGCCTGTGCTCTCAAGTTTAGGCGAACATAGAAGAAGGAAGAAGAAGGGAGTGAAAAGAAAGAGATTAAACGTATGAAACTAACCCTAACCTCCTTTAATGTTGTGTTTCGGTTTGATGAAAACCCCAAATCGGAATAGAAGTGTTTTAAATGATTGTATATTAGTTTTGGGGTTGTTTGGATTAAGTTTCAAAGTGTTTTTGGGTTAGGATTGGTTTTGAGGAGTTTTTATATAAAGGAAATGTTGGGGTATTAAGGGAGATGCTGTCAAAATTTTCTAAAACCCATATTTTTGGCTATCACTCATCCAAATTGAGTGATTCAAATTTCTGGGTAAACTAAACCTCTAGGAAAACAATTCTCATTGAAATAAGTGTATTCAAATTTGGATCCCATTTGACGAAGTCTCGTTAATCGAGATTTCTGTTTTGAGGCAAATTAAGTTTAGTTTGAGTGCCGATTTTAGTGTTTTGGAACATTTTTGGTATTTAGGTCATAAGTTGAGTTTCACTTTTCTAAATTGAGTGATTCAAATTTCTGGGTAAACTAGACTTCTAGGAGAACAAATCTTCTTGAAATGGATGTATTCAAATTTGGATCCCCAATTGGACATCAGTCGTAGTGAAGAACTTTTGTTTTCGAATGATCTTGTTCGAGTTTGAGTGCAGGTTTTGGTGTTTTGGAGCAGGTTTGGTATTTGAGCCATAAGTTGAGGTTCCTTTTCCAAATTAGTGATTCAGAATTTATAGGTAAACTATGCTTCTGGGAGAATAAATCTCCTTATGATAGTGTATTCAAATTTAGACACATTGGACCCCGAAGTCGTCAAGTGGAAAATTTCTGTTTTGGAAAATTATGGATTTGTTTGGTACATCTTTTGTGTTTTAAAACAGTTTTGGTATTTAGGTCATAAGTTGAGTTTCACTCATCCAAATTGAGTGATTCAAATTTCTGGGTAAATTAGACTTATAGGAGAACAAATATTCTTGAAATAAGTTTATTCAAATTTGGACCCCATTGGACCAAAGTGAAGCTCTATTTTCGGGAAAATTTTGGTTATGTTTTGAAAATAGAGTAGTCCCGGTTGTTTTGAACATATCTTGAGTTTCAGTGCTTCGAATTGGATGATTCCAATTTCTGAATAAATAGATTTATGGGGAACAATGGACTTAGAAGAAAGGGTTGAATTGCGTGTGGCTCATTTGTTCCCATAAATTTTGCTTGAAGGAAGTTGGGTAGAAAACAGCCATGGCTAGAGCCTAAGTAAATAACTAATATTGTTCTTGATTGTGATGGATTGAGGTTGGTGACGAGGAAGCTTGACCCAGAGGCAGGGTCGATGATAGGAATCGAGTGACAACTGTGGCATGACTTCTGACATAGTGTGTCAGTGAGGGTCATTTTTTTCCCACATGAAACTTTAAGCTGGATTCATTCACCTATAATGTTATTGTTTAACTTAGTATATTCTATAAGCGTGGATTACAAAAATATATATACAAGCTCCCTATATCAAATGTTCAACATTTACAATATTTGATGGTTTTAAAATTTCATATACAAAATAGACCTAAAAGGTGTCGATGAGCTGTTGATGCGTGGCTTTGGTAGCGATGTGGATTCTCTTGGTCTCGGTTTCCTGTACATGCCTGAATTGAACCTGGAGTGCTGAGCTTTGGCTTAGTGGGATATGACCTCTATTAAAGTCACCACACTTCTATACAAGTACTATAACACATATAACATTTCTGATTCTTATCATTCTCATATATATATATACTTTTCATAACCAGTTTCATTTCTTATCATCTTCATATACTTCATGTCATCTTGTACCTTTACCACAACTTGTTCTAGCATGTGTAGTACTATCATCGCATAACGGTGCTGTGCTGTCCATATCATGTCATATTCTCTACCATTTCATTTGCATATACCTATCATTTTCTTTTATGTTCATATACGCATAAACCTTAGAGTGAATCTGAGAAGCTATAGAGCCGAAAGCTATTGGCCTCCTTGTGTGAAAAAAGTGGTTCTATAAGGGCAAGTAACCATCACTCCTTTGTGCGAAATAATGGTCTATGAGGGCAGAAAATGGCTGTGGTGACCTTTGGAGCCGCAGTGATCAAACGGGATCTATCTCATCGACAACGGGGCCTTGATATCGGAGGAACTTGTATGTTGCGAGACTTGTTTTTCCCCTAATAGGCATGCCGTCTATCCCTGCACCGGGTTCTAAGGACAATCGATATGTATTTATGTTCGAGTATATATCTACGTATTCTTGAATAATTATTGTCATTGGTAAATCTATGTGATATATATACAATCATTTATTCATATCTTTGCATTTTTCATATCTCATTATAATACATAAATAACTATGCTTACCATGTATCTTATGAGAAATTTATGAATTCGTAATAAGCGTTCTGCGTAATATGAATAACATGATTTTTGTAGTACCTACTATTTTCATGATTTCGGAATATATGAGTTCAATTTTTATCAAGATGTCTGGATGCGAATTCTTGACTCGTGGGCTCCATAGAGTCGAGGAACACTAATAGTGGACGAAGGAGTTATGACCTTCAGTTGAGTCATACATAGTCACACCAGCCAGGGGCGACTGGCTTGCAGTTAGCTGACCTGACCCTGAGTGCAGCTCAGTGCCCCTCAGTCTGACACTTTCTATCTCCTCAGTCATATGAATGGATTCTTGACTCAATGGATTTCCATGAGTCTAAGAACACCCAACGAGTCGGACCAGAAGGAGTTATGACCTTAAGTTGGAGGTCATACATGAAAAGTCACACCCGGCCGTGACACGGGCCGATTGAGCTGACCTGACCTTGGTAAACTCAGTCTAACACCTCGGTATGACACCTTCTATCCTCTTCAGGAATATGAATGGATTCTTGACTCAATGGGATTTCCATAGAGTCCAAGAACACCCGAATCGGAGTTCGGACGAAAGAGTTATGACCTTCCGAAGTTGGAGGTCATACGTAGTCAACCTAGACAGTGACACGACCGAGCGACCTCTGCTTGATGACCTCTACGAGCTGACCTCTGCTGACTCTGGATGAGGTCTAAAGGCCCGACACCTCTGCTGACCTCGGGATGAGCTGCGCGACCTCTGCTGACCTACGGGATGGTCTGCCGCCTCTCCGGGGATCAGCCTCTCGTGAGCCCTCTTCGGGATGAATACTGTGACAACCTGAGCTAACCTCGGAAAAGGACCGCAACTGGTCTCTGAGATCTGAATTAAGAAATTCAAAAGCCTAAAATCATTTTCATTGATTTGGATACAATTTATCAGAAGGACTCACTTCCAAATTCCTTTTATTTTATACCCAAAAATCAGCTCTAAAATTAAAGTCACAGTTTGACCAATGTTGATGACCGACCAGTTCCTAACTAGTGACCTCAGGTAAAGGACCATAACTTAGTCTATAGAGGTCCAAATTGAGAAATTCAAAAGCCTAAAATCAAGTTCATTGATGCGGATACAATTTACCAGAAGGACTCACTTCCAAATTCCTTTATTTCATACCCAAAAATCAGCTCTAAGGTCAGTGGATGACAGAGGCGGCCGAGCGACCCGACCAGACCTAATGGCTGACCTCGGTAAGGACCATAACTTGGTCTAAAGGGTCCAAATTGAAGAAATTCAAAGAAGCCTAAAATCAAGTTCATTGATGTGGCCTGATTCCCCTGGAAAGGACTTGACCAATTCCTTGTTATTACCAGTTCTAAGGTTAAACTAATGCTTTGGGATCAAAAATGAAATTTGCTTGGTTCAAGTGCAACCAGCCGTCTTTAAAACACAACTATAGGAGCAGAACTTTCTCAACTCAACTAACAAAAATGAGTTTGAGGTTTCAAACCCAAACCATACACAAGAAAAGGTTCCCGGAAACCATGTATCTGCCTTTAGACCAAAACTACACAAATCCATACTATTATACAAAAATGAGCACTTTTCCATACGAGACAACAAGTCCTGGCTCGGGAGCATGTATCCACTGTTGATCTTCTTTTTGACCTTGTGCTTCTTCTTCTTCTTCCTTTCTTCTCTCTTCTCTCTTATCTGGTGTTTTGCTCTCCCTTTCATATCAAGACAAAATAGAGATATTTTTTTAGTACTTGCTCTTTTATTAATCTTTATCACTTTATTTCACTATGGTCCTCCAACTCTTCTAATATTGCAAATCAATTTATGATATTTACACTATAACCTCAAATCTTCTTTGTGTTGTAGTTTAACTTATGCATATTCCTACTTTTGTTTTTATCTTTATTTTATTCTGGACAAATATACTATTACTTTTATTATACCCTAAACATGTTATCAAACCGTTAGGGTATAATTTGGGGTGTTACACAACCTTTTTGGGTTTGTTCTCCATACCTCTCTTCTTATTTCAAGTTTTGAGATCGTTGGTTGAAATGATTTTCAAGAAAACTGCATATGTGATTTGTTTTAAGTGATTTGGGAAAATTGATTTCAAATGCATTTGCCATAGAGTACATGAGCATCAAAATGTATTTGGGTATAAATGTATATATACTAATATTGTAAATTACCATGGTAGAGTTTTAATGCCACTATTAAAATGTTATTCGTCATATTAGAGTTAAGGATAAATTGGTATCTGTAAATGAGATTGAGTGCGATCTTGTGAGCGAGTAAAATATAATTATCTCGTCGATGTGGGACAGTGTTAGTAGTGTACACAATGATTTTTTAAATAACCGATTAGCACCCCACGATGAGGCGTCTTGTGTTGTAAAATGTTTTTAACTGAAGTCTGCAGCTGCTTGAGGCTAATGCGGTGATTCCCTTATCTAGGCAACAAGAAAAAATGGACAAATTCTTTATGAAGTAAAATTATAAGTAAGTAATGTGAAATCATGATTTGGTTTAAGAATGAAATATTGCATATAAATTGTATACTTTAAGTGATCAAATGATTGCGAATGAAAGTGTGTGAAATAAGTATATATATATATATATATATATATATATATATATATATATATATATATATATATATATATATATATATATATATATATATATATATATATATATATATATATATATATATATATATTGCATGGACTATTAAATTGTGCCAAACATTATTTACGAAGAATTTGCATATTTGTGTTTTAATTGAAATGAAGAAAAAATTGCATAAAACCACTAAGCATGAAAAGAAAATGTAGCGCGTTGTTATCAAACTGTAGCGATGTAGAGTGACTAAAGGACAAATCAAAAAGACATGAGTTAAGCGTACGTTGGTCGTCTTGGTATGAAATGTATTAAAGTGTGCGTGTGCAAATCATGGCATTTGTTGATCATTTTTTGTGTGGAAACAAAAAATGTATAAATTTTCATATGGAAAAAGAACACCTTTTGATTTATTTGGAGGTGGGCTTCGATGTGTTTTATCAAATGATAATGTTGAAAGGGCATCTATGTCATATTCAATGAAAGTGTTAGTTGATAACGATTGAATCTCTTTAAGCGAAAATGATTATGTGACATTATTTTACACGATGATGAATATATATATATATATATATATATATATATATATAACATATATATATATATATATATATATATATATATATATATATATATATATAGTAAAAAGCTGAAATTAAAGCGTCCTTGGATCAGGTCACCCCTTCCGAGGATGGGATTCGGGTATGAAACACGATAGTTGTCACACTTAATGGGAACATGAGAATATGTCAAACCAAAGTCACTAAGTGTTGTTTAATCCAAAGTACTTATGCACATCCTAACCTGGCGATAATGTATTCGACTTCCATCGTTGACAAGGCAACCAAATTTTGTTTCTTGTTATGCCAAGACACAAGTGAGTGACATAAAAATGACATGTTCCCGACTAGGAGCTTTTTTCTATCAATTTTCAGCCTCCAAAGTCATCTGAATAACATATCAATTCAATTATCACATTTTGGATACGAACTATTTCTACTAGTGCCTTTCAAATACCTAAATATTCTTTTTAACCGCATTCAATCAAATTCTTTGGGACATTGCGAAATCTATATAAGCATACACTATACATGAGATCGGTCTTGCGTCAGTTAAGTACAAAAAGAACCAATCATGCCTCTATATTTCGTTTGGTCATGACACACCTTTCTCATCCATGTCAACGATGGATGGCCCATGGAATGTGCTCTTGGCCTTCACTAAATCGAATTGAACTTCTTGAGGAGTCTCTTATATACTTTGCTTGATTTGAAGGTGCCCTCCTTAAGTTGTTTGATTTGAAGATGAGAAGAAGAGGATTAGACTCTCCCATCATGTATCTTAGAATTCACTATCATAGACTTGGCAAACTCTTTACAAAGTGAAACATTAGTACAAATATAATATCATCAAACATAGATTTGAACAATGGCATATTCATTTCTTTTGGCTTAATAAAGAGAGTTGTATCAATTTTGCCCATTTTGAAACCACTAAATATAAGAAATTTGATTAGTCTTTCATACCAAGCTCTAGGTGCTTGTTTCAAGCCATAAAGTGCCTTTTTGAGGGTGAAAACATGGTTGGGGAAATTAAAACTTCCAAACCTGGGTGGTTGTTCAACAAATACTTCCTCATTTAAGATAGCACTTTTCACATCCATTTGATATAAATGAAATTATTGTGACAAGAAAAAACAAGCAACATTCTTATGGCTTCTAATCTAGCTACAGAAGCAAAAGTATCATCATGGTCAATTCCTTCTTGTTGATTATACCCTTGGGCCACTAATGTTGCTTTATTTCTAATGATTATATCATTTTCATCCATTTTGTTCCAATACACCCATTTAGTACCAATGACACTTTGATCATTAGGTCTAGGTACTAACTCCCAAACTTCATTTCTTTCAAATTGATTTAGTTCTTCTTGCATGACTATTACCTAATTCTCATCTATAATAGCATAATTTAATTTCTTAGGTTCAATTCGAGAGATAAAAGCAAGATTATTGCAAAAATTTCTAAAAATAGAATCTAGTTCTCACCCCACTTGATGGATTACCTATAATTTGATCTTGTGGATGATTTGTGACAAATTTTCATTCTTTTGGAAGTCCTTGACTAGATTCTCCTTGCTCAAGTTGAGAAGGTGAAGGAGGGGCCAAAGGTGATTCTTCCTTCTTTGAATCATTCTCCTCTTCTTGTTGATGAACTTCATTATCAATTTGCAATCTTCCCATGGAGAAGTCCAAACCTACATCATTATCAACACCCTCTCTTCTTTCGAGAGACTCATTAGATTCATCAAATACTACATGAACGGACTCTTCTACTACCATGGTCTTTTTTATTTGAAAACTCTATAAACTTACTAAGGTAAAAAGAATAGTCCAAGATATCATCCAACATTTATTAGATTTTTGCATCAAATTTTCAAGGTTGTCCTTATTTAAAATAAAAAGCATTTACTCGGAAATACTTTGGAAATAACTAATGTTAGGTTTCTCATTTTCCAAAGTTCATATGGGGTTTATCGAGCTAAGGTCTCTTATCAAAACTCTATTCAATATATAACATGAAGTGTTGACCTCTTAGGCCTAAAAATAATTTGGCAAGTGTTTTCATGACATGGTTCTTGCCATTTCTTGCAGGTTCTATTTTTTTTTCAACAGCCACATGTTGTTGTTAGGGAGTTCTAGGGCCCCGAAAAGGTCACGGCTCAATTCATGCTCATCCACAGAAACTCTCAAACTCAACATTTTAAAATTCCTTCCCATGGCCACTTCTTGTTAAAAGATGGAAAACCTTTTTCATTTTGAATTTTTCTCATAACTTTAGGCTTCATGGGAAATCATCCTGATCACAAATGCATGCTGATTTACTTTTCCTAGACTTGTGTAGTCATGAGGACAAATAAATCCATATGGAGAAGCTTTAGAGGTCTTGATGTAAAAATAAAAATTTTGTTTTTAAAAGAAGTTTTATTTGCTTTCTTATTTTGCATGCTTTACAAACTTTATCTTTTCCAGTAGAGATTTTGGGAAGGCCTCTAACAAGTTCATTTTTGTTGAGTAAAGTAACGAGATTCATGTTTACATGTCTCAATCTTCTATGCCACAACCAACTCTCATTAGTAGTAACAGGAAGCAACCTTTCTATTCTAGCCTTCATATTTTGAAATATCAACTATAAACATTTTTCATTCTATATTATGAAAATGATTTTATCAAGATTGAGAATCCTTGATGATCATTGGAAGATTCAAATCACTTTAAAACCTTTGTCACAAAGTTGACTTATGCTCAAAATATTATGTTTCAAACCATCAACAAGCAAAACATTTTCAATAAGAGATGAAGAGTTGTTGTAAAACCCGAGAAAATTAAAAATTTTCAAAAATGACAAAATGATAATAATAATAATAATAAATTGTCATAATGGTTCAGGGAAGCCTAGAAAATTCTCAAGATCTTGGATGAAGAAACGAATTTGTGAATTAAATTGTCTCGTGAAATCTAGTGACCTAAGAAAAAGTGCGTGATTTTTGAGACAATGTTTACGAGTTTAAAGTGGTGAGTTGCCGATGACTCAAGGGATGAGATTTTTAAGAGAATCTCGAGTCGAGGAGCTTGGAGTTAAGTTGATTTAAATGAATTGAGCGAAAAAAAATTGTTGGAGACCGAAATGAACAGGACGGGTCATGGACTCATGGGCAGAGTGATTTGTCGACTTAAGCAAAGGAAAAAAGGGAGAAAAGATGACATTTTCTCCCATTTTTCAACTAGAGATTTTGAACAACTATGAGTTGAGTTAAAGGAAAATGAAGAAGAGAAACTCCTCATTCTCTCTATGATATATAAAAATTGGGTGAGTGAATGGAATCAGTCGAGCAAGAATTTAAAAAGTTCATCTACTCTGAGGGCTACGGTGAGATTGATATTAGCAATTTCGTGAGGAATTTAGTGTTTGGAGAGAGAAAAGTTGAAAGCTTCGACTTCTCTCTAAGATCTACGAGCTCGGGTGAGTGAGTCTCGTCGGGTCAAGATGTAAAAGTTTGAGTACTCTGAAGGAGCTGCGCATGGATACAGAAACTCAGTTTATTTGAGGTTTTTTTTTTTTTAAATAGCGGAAGGAGTTCAGGGAGTGACATAGGGTTCAAAAGAAGTGTTCGGGACTTCCTTGGATCGTTCAACCATCTCTTGCAAGAGGTAGGAACCTTCCTACTGGGTTTATTTTCATTTAGGAGTCAGTTTTGGTCTTGATTTGAGTCTTAGGGGCTGTTGGATGGCATTTAGAAAATAAAAATACGCATTTCTGGGTTGTTTGTATGTCCTTTGTTCACATGAAGCTTCGACTTTGGACGACCATAACTTTTCGTCGGAACCTCAGTTCATGAGTTCAGTATGGAACTCTATAGTAAGAAAAACCCCTTTAGTATAAAATCCGCTCCATATATAACTTAATGCAATTTGGACTCATATTATATGTCTGAAAATGATAAACAGTAAGCCCCTAAGTTGCGTAGAATCCTTTGTTCATATGAGGCCTCAACCGGACGTGCATAACTTTCTATAAATGCGAACTCCAGTTATTCTATGTTCTTAGACTCTAAGGGAAAGCCCTTGAGTCTAGAAATCTGCATATGCCTATGAATGGAATTTACAGTGCCTGTATGCCTGAAAATTTAATTGTAGCACCAGTGTGCAGAGTATGGTGTGATGACACGAGTGTTGGTCTAATACATTAGTGGTGTATGTTGTTTGGTGATTATATGCATGTTGATATAATTATCAATGAGGAAACTGGAAAATACATGAGTTTGAAAGTATGATGAAGCCATTGCATGAAAACCCCATTGTAAGAGCTACTTGTGGACTATATGTCTATGATTAAGACTGAGGTTAAGTATATCGTTACTTGAGTATAATGACTTATGATGTCAATGTATGCGTGTATTGATATGTTGGCATGAATCATGTGAATTAATTGGAATTTATGTGTTCATTGATATAACTTTCCAATTGATGCATGGGTTGAAATGCATAGTAGAGCATGTACATGTAGCACTCGTATATGTAGTGTTGATGACGATAGCATGTGCATTGCATTTATCTTGCAAATACATTGCATGAAAATGAGTGTGGTGCATGGGAAAATCAGCAGTGTGTTTGCGGTGTTGATGTTGGTTTTTAGGTCTGGGGACAAAGTCCTAAGGTATGAATGATCGGAGGTTCGCCTAACATGGATTTTGAACAAACGGTTTTATCGAGGGTTGTCCACATGGAAGTATTATCGAATGTGTCACTACAATATATCGGAGGATTGTCCACATAATTATTATCGAAGTATGTCCACTAATTTATATTGGAGGGTTGTCCACATATTTATTATTGGAGTATGTCCACTACAATATATCGGATGGTTGTTCACATAATTATTAAATTATCGAGTATGTCCACGATAATATATGTCGGAAGGGTTGCCATAATTATTTGTGGAGTATGTCCACTAAAGTTTGCTCAGAGGTTGTCCACAAATAAAACAAAATATCTTTGTTTTGAAAACGAGTTTTCATACATGGCATGGCCATGTTGTGAGAAGTCGATGAGGACTTGTGCAAGGATCGCCAAATTGGCATCTCGTTCATGTCATATAGATTCCATTCTAGGATTGACATAATCGTGATTGGAATGTACTTGTGGCATGACATTGCATGTGCATAGGTAGGGAGAGGTAACCCTTGTAGGATTTCCTCTGCTGGGGCATTGCTCACTAGTCATGGGACCCCCTTTTCGGTCTGGGAGATGTGCGAGGAGATGGCGGCTTACTAGAGTAGATAATGAGAAGAAAGTCGAGATTGTGGCTTTGATTTATATTTTGTAAAACATCTATTAAATTCTTAATTTTGATATATGTTTTGTATAAGAGTGGTGTAAATTTAAACTCTTATGGACTGTGGTCCTACCTCAGTCATGTGCTTATATGTTTGAGTATGGATAAATGGGCTATGTTGGTCATTTTACTCCATGTGGACGAGATGTGGGTTGTATATGTGGGACATGTTGCCATGTAATTGTCTGAGTTGTATTTTGGTGAAACGTACAAGAGATACGCGATTTTCGTTAAATCCTGGGTCTCGGGAAAAGGGGACTCAATGGTGTGGTGTCGGGTTACCCGACATCCACGAATCTTTCGCGGGTTGACGGGTTGTCAACGGACCCTCGGGATTTGGGGTTTCACAGTTGTTACCTATAGAACCATGTCCAATAATTCTACCTTCCCTTTTATCTCCGAAAGTCAGATACCCTCATTTTCATCTTGTGAGGAAGGCAAATTTTGACTCATCTTCGGTCATGTGCCTTGAGAGCAACCACTATCCAATAACCAATTCTCCTTCTTTGATCCATACAAGAGAAAATCAATAAGCTTTAGGTACCCAAATCTTTTTGGGTCCTTGGTGGTTAGTGACCTTTGATTTTTCAACCCAAGCCTTCTTTGACTTAATGGTTGAGACCTTTTGGGATCAATTTCTAAGAGGACAAGTACTACTAATGTGTCTTCTTATGCCACAAAAATTACAAATGGTCGAGGGACTTTCACTTGTGGATTCCTTGACAAAGTCATTTTAAAATATTTTTCATTTTTTGAAGATTTGTATCCTAACCCTCTTTTGTCAAAAACACATTTTTGGTTAGCTATGATCAAGTCAAAAGTTTTTTGTGCACAAGAGAATTTTGAAAGTGAAGAGACTAACCATTCATTCTTTTTTAGTAGTCCTCATTTTTCTTCTCAAGAGAAATTTTTAATGCTTCAACTTTTGAAAAATTTTCTTTGATTTGATCAAGTTCTTTTTTAAGCTAAAAAATTTTATTCTTAATTGAGGTGTTATTTTTATCAAGCTTGTATATATCTCTAAGCAATTCATCATATTCAAACATAACTTCCTCATCATCATCAAAGTTAGAATTTACCTCATCTTGATCTTAGCCATGAAGCACATGTTGGCAACTCGATTCTCACTTTCATCATCGGATGAGTCTTCACTTTGACTCCCATGTTGCCATCATAGCTCTTCTATTTTTCTCTCTTGGCTTTGTAAGAGAGGAACCCAATCATATTGATAGCAAGCCATTATCTTACGCCTGTAGCAAGTTGCTTCTTTAGCTCATTCTCTTTTCTTTTCTTCTTCTTTTTGAAGAGACTTTCCTTCCGTGAATTCTTCTTTGTGTAGGCCCTTCCCTTTAGAATTATCAACCTTCATCCAATAGCTTTTGCACTTTCTTTGTGATGAAAGCGATACCATCTTCCATGTTGTTGATTTTTGTTTCCTCAATTACTTTCTCTTCTTGAGCTTTGAGTGCAATACTCTTCTTTTTGCCTTCTTCCTTTTGGATTTCTTTTTCTTGTTTAGCAATCTTTATTTGGTAGGTCATGAAAGAACCTATAAGTTCCTCAAGAGGTAGCTCTTTCAAATTCTTTGCTTCCTCAATAGCTTCCATTTTGGAATTCAATTTGGGAGGTAGGCATCTTAGAATTTTAGATACCTTGTCTTGTTCACTTACCCTTTTTCTCAAGCCTTCAAGACCATTTACAACATCTGTAAACCTAGTAAGCATCTCAACAATAGATTCATTAGGTTTCATTTTGAACATTTCATAATCATTTTCTAGAATTCTAACTTTAGAATCTTTGACTTGGTTAGTTCCTTCATGGGTAATTTCTAGTATCCTCTAAATCTCCTTAGCCATTTTACATTGACTAATTCTATTATACTTATTTCTATCCATAGCACATACAAGAATATAAATGGCTTTAGAATTTAATTGAAATTTTCTACTTTCTTCTTCACTATATTCGTCAAGGGTTTTTTTTCCTCCATCAACATCTTTTGCAGGGAAGGTGTAACCAAATAAGATTGTTTTCCATACTTCCAAATCAAGAGATTCTAAATACCAAGACATTTTGTTTTCCCAAAATTGATAATCGAACCTAGCAAAGAAAGGTGGTTTATTTATGGGAAAACTTTTGGCTTGAAAAAAGCTTGTGCTAGTTTTAATGCTAGTGCTAGTCATTTTCCTCTTAGACGATTAAGCCTTGAAAATAAGAGGCCAAGTTTTAATACCGATTGAAAGTTTAATATGACTTAGCAACCTAACCAAGAAGGGGTGGGGGGTGGAATTGGTTTTCTTAAAAACTTTTTGCACAACAATAAATTTTCAACTTAATGCAATAACGATAAAGTAAAGAGATAATGATAGAGAAAACAAAACCCGGATTTATAGTGGTTCGGAATTTCCTTGCCTACGTCCACTTCTCCTCAACTCAACCGATGAGGGTTCAACTAGTGTCAAGTTCCAACCCAAGCTTCTTTACACTTGGATTATGGCTCCAATTGGAACCTCTTCAAGCTATACACACTTGAAGTTCAAAGCTCCAATTTCGAGCATCTTTACACTTGGATTTTAGCTCCAATGGGCTCTTCACAATACCTTCAAGCTATACACACTTGAAGCTTTCTCACTTAAGCACAATGAGACATTCTCTCTCAAGCTCTCAAGATATTTCAAATACAACTCAAGTTTTGATGAACACAAAGATGCACTCTACAATATGCACATGTACTGAATGCACTCACAATCTTAGTTTGAGAATTGATTCATAAGAGAAATGATGGTTGAGAGGATATTCAACAAGTGTCTTAGTTGTTTAGTGATCCCTCACACTCTATTTATAGTGTGGGAACTCGGTAGCATTTAAGATTCCAACCGGTTACTGTACACTTGCCATTGTGTACTGAAAGTTATCGTTCTATAGTCGTTGTAATCCGACCGTTGGACGAACTGGTCGACCATTTCACATAACCGATCGACCGTTTCCTCTTCTGGTCTTTGGATGAGTTACTGCATCCAACCGATCGAGTCTCACACCTCTTCCGATTCACAACCGATCAACCGTTTCACCCAGTCGACACCAACTGGTTGACCGATTCATCCAGTATACCACAGCCGGATGACCAACTATTCGATCTCTCAAAGAGGCGACCCAACCGGTCGACCGGTTCATCATGTCCCCTTTAAATGTTCAAAATAATGTTTTGTTTGATTTAAAACACTTTTAAACCTTAGATAAACATTGAAGCTTATTTTAGGATTATAAAAACTAAGGTTTTAAGCTTAAACTCATGATTTCAAAAGATATGCAATTTTGGATTTGAAAATCGAGTTTGTGAGTGATGCATGATAAATGCTAAAGTGCACCAATGCATTCACCTTACATAGATTCCTAAGCTATCAAAATCGTCACCTGATGCTTGAACTTGGAATCTTGGGTTACTTGTCATCTTGGTTCTTTGATTTGAGTGAACTTCACTTCCAAAGTGCTTGATTAACTTCATCATTATTATCTTTAGCTTGTATTATCTTCATTTGATGCTTGATCAACTTCAACCTATCACTCAACTCAATGTTAACCATTAGTAACCAATAACCTTGGTTTGTTATCTTCAAAACCTCAACTAGAGGTACCTTGGGCTAACAATCTTGAGCGGTACTCGATATCAAACTCACTTAACTCAACGGCCCATTTCAGGAGTCGTCTCGACGCATCTTGTTTGTGGAGTATGGCTCTTATTGGATAGCTAATAAGGACAATTATAGTGTGGGCTTGAAAGTATGGGCATTGCTTCTTTGTTGTCATCTTGAGGGCTAACGCGATTCATTCAAAGTCGGTGTATCTAGTTTCAGCATCTGTTAACATCTTACTCACAAAGTAAACTGGCTTCTGCATGCCATCTCCGTTCGACCTTACTAAAGCTGCGCTCACGGCTGTACCAGCAGAGGCGGCCAAATATAGGTAAAGCTCCTCACCATGAATAGGCTAGGCTGAGACAAAGATAGGGGGGGAGGCGATATATCTGGAAGCCCCTTGTCGCATTATGGTCCCTCACCCCTTCGAAGAAGTCCCTTTTAGCATTGTGAAGAATGGTCGAAAACGATTTGAATATCTGGAGATGAACCTGTTCAACGCCACTAGTTTACCTGTGAGAGTTTGTATCTGCTTCTTAGTTATAGGAGGTTCCATTTGCCCAATGGCTTTGATTTGACTGAGAGCTATTTCGATCCCTCATTGACTGACTAGGAACCCAAGGAAATGATTTTTCTTCATAAAGGATTCAATTTCGATTCCCACAGACGACGCCAATGGAAAGGATTCAATTTCCTTCCGAAATGATTTTTTTTTATTTCTCTAAATAATATTGTTAAAAGAAAAATCCATCATCCTTTTGGGATATAAGCTTATACGTTATATGGTAATGGCGGAAGATACATCGTAGACAGCTATAAGTGGTCCGCAATTCCTGGCATAAGCCTTGTCATGGTGGAATAATGGGTCGTGGGCGATAGTGTTAAGGGGCTCCACAATGGTCCATGTGTCCCACTCGTTTATGACCGGTTCTCTGATGCCTGAGGCGATTTGTTCAACTAGATCTTGGTCCCAATTGCTTCGATGCTCGAGGTGACTTGGTCTAAAGGTCTTAATTTCTCCGATGCCCGAGGTTTGTCGAAGTAGTGGTATGTCCGACCTATGTGAATCATCTACCCAACCACATCAGTCAATTCGGTCATCATCCGGGTTGTATCGAGTTTTAGCTATACTTGGGCCAATAGCACGTGATTGTCATGTGATGTAAGGTTTACCCCATTCCAACACAAGATTGTAATATCTATGGTTTAAAATGGTTATTTAGGTGACCTTTTTTTTCAATAAGCCAGGGTTCGAAAACGCTAGCTCTTTTGGTTTAAAGAGCCGGGCTATGTATAAGAAGGCGCTAGGCAGGCATAAGAAGGGGAGGGACGAAGGTTCGAAACTTCTTGAGAGCATATTACTACAATGTTATAATATTTGTCAAAAATAAATAAAAAAAATTTCTTTTAAAAAAAAAATCTTTGAATTGATTATGTTGTCCGTCACAAATAGAGGTGGCAATTTGAGCGGATGGGTCATCGACATCCGCTCTGCTTCGGGCCTGTACTTAGCCGCCCCACCCCGCCTTAAAACTAAGTGGTCGAGCCAAATTGCCTTGCAAAGGCAAAATTTTGGAGAGCGGGTCGGGCCGAGTAGGGCTAAAACCAGGTTGGGTTTGACCAAATTTGGTCCGGTTTTTCTCGGGCCAATAATTTAACAGCCCAACCAGGCCCTAATTCCAAATGGACCAAGCTAGCCTACTAGGCTGAGCCAAAATTGCCACCTCTACTTAGCATATAGTACTGTGAAAGTAGCATATTAAACCTTCTTAATATTACAAATCTACGCTTGAGGTCTAGCTTAAGTGGTTAAGATGGAACAGATGTATAGGAGATCTCGGGTTCGAATCTCTATAAGAACGTACAATACTACAACGATATAATTCAAAGTGAATAGATGTAAAAAAAATATTACAAATCTACTATATCATAAGATTATGATACGCTTGTTGAGTTTTTCGGAAAGTTTTTCTAAACATGGTTCTTTCCATATTCTTTGTGATTTTTATTTTATTTTTTTATTTCTTAGTTTGATTGTAATTATGATTGAGAAAGATATAGAAAGTCCTCCTTATAAATTTGATTGTATATTCTCAAAAAAATATCAATAAAAAAATATTACAGTTCACCACTTTGAGCATGGTATTAGAGCAATCTCAAAAAAAAAAAATTAGCCCCTCAGCCCGTCTGAAGGTGAAAGCCTTTGTGCATCAGAAACGGATCATGCACATGTGGGTCTTGTTCCTTCTCTTTCCAAAGCCTTTTGAAGGAAAGAGAGATTTTTTCTTAATAATTTTGAGGGCTACTGCCATTATAAAAGAACACAACTTCCTGCCACTTCCCACTTTTTTTCTCTCTCTCTTCAAGATATCAACTATCTTATTTTTTTCTTATGTTGATTCATTCCATCGGAGAACAACATCTTAAAAAATCTTGGTACTATCCTTCATTAGATATTATTATTACTATTATTATTATTATTATTATCATTTGTGCTACTACAAGCTCGCGACCCTAAGATATGGCATCACTCTTCATTTTCTATGACAAGATGAGGAGAAAAAATTGTTTTCTTTTAAATTAGAAAGCGTTTTTAATTTTAGCGATTATTTGACCTTAACTGAAACTATGATGTTTGGTCACAATTTGTAGAGATGCACATTATCGAATGGGAAAAGCTTTCCTACATTTGGGGTAATACAAAACAACCAAAAGAATTAGAGGATGACTATGAAAAATGGTAAGCTGAAAATCAAAAGGTGAAGATATGGTTGTTAATGTCCATAAACCCAAAAATTATGAAGCGTTATTTACGCCTACCCACTGCTCAAGAAATTTGGAGTGCACTATCAAAGGTCTTTTATTATGGAAGTGATGCATTACAAGTTTTCACTTTGAATCAAAAAGCTTTCACCGCAGCAAAGCAAAAAAGCCCTTCTAAATTTTATGTATAATCGATAGAGGATTTTCATGGAGCGAGCACTTAGATCACCCCCGCTGGCGTTAATCTCAATGATATTACAACATACCGAAAATCCATTGAACGACAACGAGTCCACATCTTTCTTGTTGGATTCGACGGAGACTTTAGGTAGGTTTGAGGAGAGATTCTACACAAAGATCCAGTTCCTGATTTGGAAGAATGTTATGCACTAGTTCAACGAGAAGCATTATGCCATGCCACTATGAAAGAAGAATATGACAATCATGATATGTAACACCCCAAAATATACCCAACATGATAACATGTTTGGGGGAAGTGAGGAAAATGCTTTCAAATTGTATCCGTCAAAAATGACATTTTTATGAAAAAGGGCAAAACTGTAAAATTTTGCCCGCTTTAGAAAATTTAGATTCGGATGATCGGTAAACGGATCGTCGCTGAATTTGTCTCGCAAATCTAGTGACTGCAGCAAATTTTCGCCACCTCTAAACCGCTGAATATTTTAATTTATTTCAAGTGATGGAGTCACAATGATTTCAAAGACATTTGATTTAAAATCCTAAGTCAAAGCCTCACTCGCTAAGTTCATTTAAAACAGCTGAACTAAAGAAATAGCACCGTTAATAAAAACTAACTGAATAGAAATAATATGGTGCCATGAATCCAAATAAGAATAATAATAATAATAATAATAATAAAATAAGAATACAAAAAGAAAAAAAAAGTTGGTTTCAGACAGAGACGGTGAGGGAGAGCGTAAGAGAGAGAATAGATTTTTTTATTTTTTTTTCTTTCTTCTCTTCTCTTTTTGATACACGGAGTTTTGATCGTCGGAATTCGTCAAGCCAAGAATGAAAGTTCATCTATTCGACAAGGGCTACGCGTGAGTACTAAAAACACGTGGATTTGGTCAGAATTGGCAGTGTTCTAAAATCCCAGTTTCTGTGATTTCCTCGTATCTACTGCTGCTCGACCGTCGAATTGGTTTGACTAAGACAAAGTTGATCCACACATTACAAGCTACGCCAGGTGGCTCAAAATCTTGAGTTTCACAAACTCCAACAGAATTATGCAAGGAATTTTCCTACTTGAATAAAAAAAGCCATGTAATGGCATAAGTTGTTTCATTTAAATAGTCAGTGGTAGATTTAGTCCCCAAGATTGGGACTCGAATATTGAAATTTTCTGGACCGGATTTCGAGCACCTGTACTATCTTCAAGGATATAAATTAGATAAAGCATAAAGGAGATGGCAATGAATAGCATGAGCATGATATGAATAGATGAATAATATGAATATAGGAATAAAGTGATAGAACCTCATAAGATTAGGAAGTATAATGATTAGACAACACATGCTGAATGCACAAATGATAGGAAAATAAAGTATGTATGTATGTTAAAGAATTATGAATACTGTGAATTAGTTAAAAGATATATGAAAAATGCAAAGATAGTAAATATATGGTTTTAATAACATGATTACCGAATAACAATAATTATTCGGGAATACGAGATACGTGATCGAACATAAAAATTACACTGCTCGATTAGTCGCTAACCTGAGAGTGATATAGGCATGCCTATAGGATATAATTGCTGCAACATACAAGCATAGCATATCGAGACCCCGGTCGATGACATAGGATCCCATTGATCTATTATACGGCCCCGCTTAATATACGTATAGAGATCATTGGCTCTGTGGATAATGATAGTGTACCTTTGGGTACATACGTATAGAGGATCATTGTTCGCATAATGATAGTACTCTTCTCGTACATACGCTTATTTCAATCCAAGCTTTAAGGCGGCATTTGCGCACATGAAACCTAAAAGAATAGGGACAAGTATATGCAAATGAAATGTATAGAATATATGACATGATATGAGAAGCAAAGCACTGCTATGCGATGATAGTATACAGTTACAATAACAAGAAGTAAAGTACAAGATGACAGTATATGAAAAGTACATAGTACGTAAAAGTATATGAAAAGGACAAAGAATTGTATATGACAATATATGGAAAGTACAAAGTACAGAAAAGTATATGAAGCATCATATGAAAGAGAAAAGATATGACAAGTATACAAGGGTTAAGAAATATATGTCAATGACACTAAAAACATACGATTAGATAATACAAAGCACAAAGAGGCATGAAAAACACGTGATATGAAAACCCAGGAAAATTATAGTATATGAAAAGGCCAAGATGAAAATATAGGGAATTATCAACATGTGATCCTGGTCTCTCTCCCCTCGAACTGCTAGAACGTCAATTTAGTACAAATGGGAGTGAAACTAAACAGTAAAGTATATGACAATATAAGATCGTATAAGAAAATATATGATAGCAAACAATATAAAAGGAAATGAATAAAGCGGCTGAAGAATGGCGTGTAGCTACTACATGAAAGGAGACACAGATATAGGTAATGTGGATAAGAAATGATATATGTGAATAGTACATAGAATGTCTCACAGAACTCCGAAAGATGAAAAAGACTAGAAACAGGTGAAAGACAGAGGAAAGCATACAAAAGTACCGTATATGAAAATTAAAAGAATGTAGATAAAAGTATAGGATAATATAAGATAGGTTATATGAAAGTATTTGAGATATGAAAGTATATGATACATGCAATGTGATACGAACATGAAAGGAAAATGAACATGAAAGCATAGGAAAAACTTGCAAAGAATATGATACAAGAAATAATATGAAATAGATTACATACGATATAAGCAAATGACAAAAATAGGCAAAGTATATGGATAGATAAGGAATGATATGTGATATATGCACATGTTTTTGAACCACATGAAAGGCATTAGACAAGATGACTTATATACAAGCCCTAAGTATATGATCTCGTATGGGTATAAGAATGTATTCGATTGTTGTAACGATCACGTTATTAGTCAGTCTATGTATATAAGCTTCCCACCAAGCGTAAAACTTAACACGAGTTTTTAATCAGTGTAGGTATAGAGCAAAAGACAAGGATAGAGGACAGGATATCCCACATCAGCAGCACAGGCCATCTTAGAGATAGGTGCTCACCGCACTGTTCCACAATCTCTGATTTTATATATATAGTTTTGTAATAGTGAAATTGTAATAGTACAAGTAAAGTAATTCTAGTATATGTGTATAGAATATAATGAATGCCACTATGGTATGTATAATGTATATAAAAATAATTTTGTTATCACAGTAAATTGTGCATATGAATGGAGAAAACAGGACAGTGTCGGCCTTCCGAGAAAGAAAAGGTTAAAGAGTCCCAGTCACGAAGTGTGACACCCTCGCTTGACACCCCATCGGGTGCCGGGTTGGGGGCGTCACATGATACCTCAGTTATGGTAGCCCGACAACGATCAAATAAAAATTGGCAGGATTGATATAAGACTAACCATCCTAAGGAAACCTATAATATTGATTAGTCTACATTAAAATGCACTCATTGTAACAAAATTGGCTACATCAAGAGTTGTTGCTTTGATCTTTCAAGATATCTAGAATGGTGGGATCATAATCGTAAGCAACAGAAAAAGAATTCTAAGAAACCTCGATTAAAACGATTGTTGAAAAAAAAATAGAAGATAATGTTGTTGAGAAAGCCTCCCCATTGGTGGCAACGTCAGACTGTGGTGGTAAGGTTTTACATAATTATGCATATGTTATTAACAATACATGGACAATTGATTATAGTGTTACAGTTATTACAACTTTTGATTCTAGACAGATCTCATCCCTTGGACATTCTTCACAAAAATTTATTTACACTGCTAATGGTAATACGACTCTTGTCATTGGGGAAGGATCCTTCACCCTTACCGATACTTTGAACTTAGACCTTGTTTTAGTTGTTCCATCCTTAAATTATAACCTTTTATCTGTCTCTCAAATCATTGTAACCTTATCTTGTATTATTATTTTTTGGCCTGAATTTTGTGTCTTCAATGATATCCGAGCAAGACAGACGATTCGTTATGGTATTAAGCGAGGGAAATTTTCTTAGTTGGACTTGAGGTCAAAAGATTCCAACAAGCTACAACAAGCCTTAATAACATGTGGGTCTGAGAGGGAGAAAAGAAGTTTGAAATTTGGTTATGGCATCAATGATTGGGACATGCTTCCTTTGATTATTTAAAAAAATTGTTTCCTAGTTTGTTTACAAAGTGTGATGTCTCTAGTCTTCAATGCGATGTTTGTGAACTAGCAAAAAGTCATTGTACTTCATTTCCATTAAGTTTTAATAAAAGTTTACTTCCTTTTATGGTGATACATTATGATGTTTGGGGTCCATCTAAAGTTCCAACTTTGAGTGGATCACATTGGTTTGTTACTTTTATTGATGATTGTACCAGAATGACATGGTTATGTTTGATGAAGACCAAGGATGAAGTGAACTTGTTGTTTCAAAATTTTCATAAAATGATTGAAACTCAATACAGTACAAATCTTTGGCTTCCATGGAGCAACAATGGTTGAGAATATCAAAGTTCTAATCTTTAAAAGTATCTGGAAGGACATGACATCATTTATCAGACTACGTGTTTTAATACACCCCATAAATATGGAGTTGTCGAAAGAAAAAATCGCCACTAGTTAGAGGTTGTTCAAGCTTCCTTAATAGCAGCACAAATGTAGATATCTTATCGGGGAGAAGCAGTTACATCTGCCGCATACTTGATTAATCGGGTACCTTTTAGCTTACTTGATTTCAAACACCTCTTCAAGCCTTGATTGATGAGGTAACTGCCCCAAATGTCCTAAATCTACCTCCTCATATTTTTGGTTGTGTGGTCTTTGTGCACTTACATAAACACCAATGCAACAAGTTAACTTCCCAAGCACTGCGATGTGTGTTTTTTGGTTATGCATTGTACCAAAAAGGATATCAATGTTACCATCCCCTAACTCAACACATGTTCATTATAATGGATATGGTGTTTCATGAAGATTTGATGTATTTTTCATCTGACTCTGAACTTCAGGGGGAGTACTATCATGAAATTCAAACTTTTGATTATGATTATCACATCTCCATGAAATGTGAATATGGACTGTTGAACCAAGAAGTAAGTGAATCTGATATAAGTGGTGCAACATCAGAACAAAGTAGCATTAACCACCTAGAAGTTGAATAAGTGATAAAAGAAGAAAGAAACAATAAAACTGATCCATTATCACTATCTGAGCAAACTGTGTTTGAGAATACCTAAACTAACATGCCACACCAATTGTCGTCTAGTAAGGGTATTTGGAACCTGAGCCATCCATGAAACATTTTCCACATCATCATAATAGAGGTATCCTTAAAACCACATATGAACCTGAATTGTCTAGCAAAGTTAGATATCTCATGAGCAACTATGTTTCTAACTATTGTTTGTCTGAATCAAATAAGTCATTTGTAAATCAATTATCTACTGTAGTTATTTCTAACATCGTGTAGGAAGCCTTAGCTGATCCAAGATGGATAGCAGCTATGAATGAGGAGATGAAATCATTGTAAAAAAATGATATATGGGAACTTGTTGATTGCACACCTAGAAAGAAGCCAATTGTGTGTCATTGGATCTATATTGTGAAGTACAAGATAGATGGTAGTATTGAACGATATTAAGCAAGACTAGTAGCAAAAAGGTATACTCAAACTTATGGGATTGACTACACATAGACATTTGCACCTGTAGCTAATATCAACACAGTTCAAGTATTATTATCTTTAGTTATAAACTTAGATTGTCCATTGCAAGAATTTGATGTAGAGAATACCTTTCTACATGGCAAGCTATTTGAAGAAGTACATATGGATCTTCTACCAGGATGCATGGTGTCAAAAAATTTAAGTCAAAAGTTGTGCACATTGAAGAAGTCATTATACGGGTTGAAGCAATCCCAAGAGCATGATTTGGTAGGTTTATAAAGTAAATGAGAGTATTTGGTTACCGTCAAAGCAATTCAGATCACACTTTGTTCCTAAAGAAGCATCCTGGTAAGATTACAACACTCATTGTATATGTGGATGACATGGTGGTTACCGAAAATGACCCAAAAGAAAGAAAAGCTCTATAGAATTATTTGTCTAAAGATTTTGAAATGAAGGACCTAGGTTCTCTAAAATATTTCCTTGGTATTAAAGTTTTTCGGTTAAGTTTGGGAATTTTTCTATCTCAATGAAAATATGTATTAGATCTATTACAAAAAACTAGAATGTTAGGATGTCAACATGTCGATACACCAATAGAAGGAGGTATGAAATTATGGCCGATTGTACTTAATCAAATACCTACTGATAAAGGAAAATATCAAAGACTTGTGGGAAGATTATTGTATTTAGTTCATACAAAACCAGATCTTGCTAACGCTTTAAGAGTTGTGAGTCAATATATGCATAATCCTGAAGAACAACAAATGAATGCAATCATTTGCATTTTAAGGTATTTAAAAGGTGCGCTTGGGAAAGGTATCATGTTTACCAAATATGCCGACCTCCATAGTATAAAAGTGTATATTGATGTTGATTGGGTCGATGCAGTAGATGATAGAATGTCTACTTCCGGTTACTCTACCTTTGTAGGAGGTAATCTTGTGAAATGGAAAAGTAAGAAACAAAATGTCATTGCTCACTTAAGTGCAGAAGAGAAATTTAGAAGCATGACACTAGGACTTTTGCGAGGCATTATGGATAAGGCTCTTCTTATAAGATTTGGGTTACCTATCCGGTCAACCAATCCAATTGTTCTTTGACAATAAGGCAGAGTATGACATTGCTCATAATCCAGAACAACATGATCATAAAAAACATGACGAAGTGGATAGATTTTTCATTAAGGAGAAGGTAGATTTAAAGATTGTGGAGTTGCAAAAGATTAAGTCAAAAGATAAACTAGCTAACATTCTTAATAAAGCAGTCTCCTATCGAACATACTCATGTTTTTTAGGCAAGTTGGGCATGTGCAATATATATGCACCAACTTGAGGGGTGTGTTGAGTTTTTTGGAAAGTTTTTCAAAACATGATTTTTTTTTTTCCATATTCTTTGTGATTTGTTTTTTTATTTCTTTCATTTCTTACTTTGATTGTAATTATGATTGAGAATGATATAGAAAGTCTTCCTCATAAATTTGATTGTATATTCTCAAAATAATATATCAATAAAAAAAATATTACAATTCAACAATTTGAGCAACACTCTCAAATTTTCACTTTTAAATTTTTAATTTTAATATAAAATATATTAAAATTACAATAAATTGTAAAACTTTTTATAGAATTTAAAAAATAACAAACATTTTTGAAGGGAAATTTTTTTAATAGTGATTCTATATAATTATCTCTACGTTTATTCTCTTCAAACTCTAAATGAAATAATAGTTTTATTATTCTAAAGATTTTAAAGGCAAATCCTTCAAAATATTTACATTTAAATTTCATAATACTTCTATTGTTGTGTTTATAGTGATGCCCCTCACTTAAATTCCCAGCGGTTGTTCACATCTAGAGTTTTTTTCGCAATAATATGACTTAAACTAGAGGTAACAAATTTTCTCAAAATATTAAAAAAGAAAAAAAAAACCATAACTGAAAGTTGTTCTATGAATATGTAAGTTAAAGACAGGAGTACTTAGATTTAGTTTAGATTCAAGCGATTGCTAGGCATTGAAAGATAGAAAGCATAGTTGTGAAAGACAAAAAAATTGAGTTTGAGTTGTTGAGTTAGAATTGGAAGTTGTTTCACTAATTGAACTAATTTTATGAGTATTCAAATGGTAGCTTAAGTTCAAGTGATCACTGGTGATTTGTGAAACAACAAAAATTTGACTAATTTATGTAATTGAGTTATTGAGTCGTTGAGTTATAAACTTAAATGAATGATTTCTTCTAATTGTAAAATAATAATAATAATAATAATATATACGTGGACTAGTCAAATAACTATACTTGGGTTAATTAAGGGGCCGCTTTGGTAAGCCATTTTTCTAACTCCGCTCGTTGCTATAAACAAAGGTAATTTTTATTTTAAAATACTTCAATTCAATTCATGAAAGAATAAAAATAATCTAATTAAGAGCCAAAATAAAAAGATAACACGTATAAATTTTGGTGTACCAACAATATCGCTAAGAAGATCATCAAAGAACCTCCGATTGTGATGGTCTCATTTGAACTTTGAAGTGCGTAAGAAAATTGGAAGTCATTAATTAATAAATAAAAGGAAACCGGCAGTAGAAGCAGGTCAGCAGCTACCTAGCCCTAGTAACCCATTGCTGATCAGAAGTCGATATTCCCGATGTTGTTACAAGTTTCAACGGGAACTCACTCACTCAACTCATCTCATCTCATGAGTGGAATTAGAAGCAGGGGGGCGGGGGGCCGGCCATTCATTCAAGTTGAGTTATAAAATTCGTAGTCAGAGAGAGATATAGATAGGCAGCAGCAGCAGCAGCAGCTGCCCCCAACCTCCAAGTAAAGTAGAGAGCCAGCCACTGTTTGTTTGAGTTATCCTGATCCATCTGACCATCCATGAGAGAGACAACAACCCCCCCTAGCTCCCTCTCCTTCCCTGCCTCTGTTTTACTATATTCACAACGACACATAGCAAGCATGACTTTTCATAGAGGACAAAGTAAAGACTGGGTCGTTTGTTTACGCTCGATCTCTTCAACTAAACTGAACTGAACTGACACCAGCTTTCGATATTTGTCTCGTAAATCTGATATTCTGAATACCAAAGGATCATCCAATTATCTCTATATACGCACGCAGCAGCAGCAGCCGCAGCCTATGATTGCTTCAACTACTGATATTTATCTTATGAACATATGTAAGCCTTTTTTTTAATCAACATTAGAACTTGCATTAATTCAAACTTTTAGATGCAATTACATTTAATAAAAAACTAGGAGGATTATCTTTCCATTGCTCCGGACCTATCAAAGAATAAGCAGCTCCAACCATAAGGTATGGTGCCTTATTTACAAATTTACGGACGTGTTTGACCTGCACATTTCTAAAAAGTTTGGCCATAGATTTATAATAATCAATTACTAAATAGAAACCAATTGGTTGCTATCCTGGTAGCCTCTGCCTCTCATGGAGACAATGAGCTCCCTCCCTCACATTGAGTTTGGTGGATGTTCTAGTGGGATGCATCAGAATATACAAAAAGTATAGAAATTGGTGAATGTGGGGGCGTGTTAAGTAATTATAGTATTTTCAAACTGAAATTATATTGAAATCTAACTTTTGCTTCAACGAAAAATGGATCCCTTAATTTCCTTGACAGTTCCCTAAATTCTAAACTGAAAAATACCTTGAAAATTATATTGTATAAACTGAATTGAAAGCTCATAGGAAATTTGAATCTGACAATAAAATAAAGTAGATTTACATAATTAAACTGAAAATCAAATATTGAAGCAAAAAAGCTTTAAAGTAAAACAATGCTTGGAAAAAAAAAATATATAACTAAGCTAGGAATCTGGAAAAGAAGAATGTTGAACTTGTAGAAATGTTGAAATGCTCTTGCTCAGTTTTGAGTATTCAATCATCGGTCTTTTTTTTTTTTTTTTGATAACGAGGGTGTCCGGGCCAACTTACTCGCACCTCGACTAATCCCGGTGACCATAATAATTCTACTAACCATGGACACTCGTAAGCACGCAATAAATCTTCGTGAGCGGCCTGTGGGACTCGAACCGGACCTCAAATTTCTTGGAAAGCAGACTCCACCCATCCGAAGCACGCCAGAGGTTAAACGTCGTTAAGACCCACTCAATCATCGGTCTTAAGTGTTCAATCATCGATCTTAAGTGTTCAATCATCGGTCTTGAGTTTTCAATCATCGGTCTTTTGCACTGATGCTTTGATTCCTTTTTATAAAGGTTCAAGTGACTACACATGTCACGCCCCAAATCCCGGTCCAACCTGATTGGCAGATCCGACCGGTTTCCGGGACGCGAGAACATATACCGGGACTCTTTACCTGCTTAATTAGACATTGGTATATCCAAGTCTTATAATATATCAACATCATATACAAAAAGTCCAAATAACACTACCACCGTAGTGGTGCTTTTATAAAGGTCACATATATACAAGATCAGTCCCATTATATATTCAAAACTATACATTTACTAATTACCGACGTAGTGAGGAACCTACAATGATGAACCCCTAGTCGTGTGTTGGCCCCTAAGAATGCGGGAAGTTCCCTGACGTCTCTCTCAGACCTACACCTGATTAAAAACCCGTTGCTAAGTCTTTTTTACTTTCAAATTTTTTAAACATATATACTACGCACGATATATGAGTATTAAGTATATAATATTAATGGAGGTTAAATTACATGCATTCATCTCATGGGTTTATACAATTACTTATGCTTATTCTTATATAAAAGTACCCGTAGGTACTACACAGGTTTATTGTACGGACGTACCCGTAGGTACTACTGGACTTATACTGTATTACAGGACTTATATTTATTCAGATCTCCCGTAGAGCTACAGTATTTACTCATATCTTCGAAATACCCTTAGGTATTGGCAGACGTAACGATACACCTTCATGTCCTCTTATTCATTATTCAAAGCATATCATAATTATAATACCTTGACCAGTTCTAATAAAAGTGTAAGACATTGTATAATAAGTATCCAAAGGTACTATACAATACGGAAGTGCCGTAGCACAAAGTAGAATTTCCAGATTTCTGAACAGGAGTGCCGTAGCACTAATCAGGGCAGGAGTGCCGTAGCACTTAACCGGACAGGAGTGCCGTAGCACTAACGGGAGTACCGAAGTACGAATCAAAACAGGAGTGCCGGAGCACTAACAGGAGTACCGAAGTACTAATCAGATCAGGAGTGCCGGAGCACTAACTGAGTACCGAAGTACTAATCAAAACAGAGTGCCGGAAGACCAACAGAGTAAATCGGGCAATTAATTAGATTAGGAGTGCCGAGCACTAATCGAGTACCAGTACTAATCGTATCAGAGTGCTATTTCAGCTTAATAATCGGGTCTCGTGTATTTTTATAATTATATGAGTTCGTGAATTTACTATCTTATAATAGGGGCATTCTTAGCCACTTATGTGTTCATGACATATCAGATTTCATATACTGGTAAGGTATGATGCGTATGTAATCACACCTTATTCATGTATTCTTATTATACTAAGAATCTACTTTACCCGGGAATTGGAATCAATCCAATCGGATCATCCAAACTCGCTGCGCACTTTCATGCCAACTAGTCCTTTTTACCGATTTTACCCGAGGGACAGTTGAAATACTCACTTTTCCGGGGTCTTAACTTCATATTTGGCACTATATCTTTGTACTCCTTTAAAGCTAAGGTGCTAAGGGTTCTATTCCAACTGGAATCACCCCATTCGGAGCACCGAATTTCAAGCCACGTCCTTAAATAATTCTGGATTACTTTATGGATTAATTTGAGGAGGGAATGGGCTTGCACATACCCCACTTGGAGTGCATTGATGACACTGGGAAGCCAGAATTTGGAGATACTTAATAAATATGTTTTGTTCTCCTTGAAGTCTATTTTAAGTGGCCACTTGAATCACTCAAATCGGATAAGAAATGAGCAAGTTATGGCCAAAATACGAAAAACTCGTCGAATGGTGAAACTGTATCAGGCCAGACCGGTAGAACTTAACTCTACCGGTAGAACTCGCCAAAATCGAATCAGAATCAAAGTTGTAAATTTGTAGAACTTCAACTTGTACCGGTAGAAGACACCCGAGAATGCCTTTAATGGGTGTTTTCACATTTTTCCATATGTTTCAACCCCAATCAACTCTATACTTCATAATCACTTCAAGATCACTTCAAATTCATCTTATAATCACTTTTCTACTCAATCTCTCTTCACTTCTTTGTCTTTCAAAACTTTCCATTAATCTCTCCTTAATATCATTCTAATATGGGTTACCACCCATATACACACTAAGTAATGAGATTTGTTATAGGTTTGATCAAAAAACTCCTAACTCACCTTCACTAATATGGATCCAACCCAAAAGGAGTGATTCTATACCTACCTTGTTCCATACGGGTTTTACCAACCCTAATTTCAAGAGATCCAAGGTTAGAATGAATCTTAACAAAACCCTAGCTTTTGAGACAAGCTATTAACTAAACCAAGCCTTAGAATTCCATAAATCATACTTGAATTCAGCTTCATACAAAAACTAAAGTTCCATACTGGCAAGTCAAGCATCCATACCTTGGATTTGCTCCCTCCTTCTTCTTCTTCTTCTTTCTTCTTCTCCTTCCTTTTCCTCCTCCCCTTCCTCGTAGTTTGTTTGGAGACCAAAATGCATTTTGGTCTCCCAACTTCTCTTTATAATAAAGGTTTTAAATTATTTTAGCATTCTAGCCATTAACTTTCCTAATTACATTACAAATCTCATTATTTATACTTGGCCTCTAATTATATAACTCATGTCTTTGATGTCCCTTTCGACAAATTATGGTTTTGCCCTTATAATTTGTACAACTTCCGGAAGTTTCTTTAAGTTTCTATATTTTCTAGCACTTACAAAATTTTAATTTATGTCTACAAAATACCCTAAACATGTTGAAAACAACTAGGGTATCTTTCGGGGTGTTACAACACACGTTCCTTTCTTCACATTCTTCCTCAACTGTCGTTCCACTCTCCTACTAGGGCCAACTGCTTTAGTGAACTCCTTCCCTGGAGAAACTTTTCTTCCCCATTTTACATTAGAGAAACCACACCAACCCACTATTTGCTTGGGGAATACTCTTTTTATAACTTCCTTACGTCCTATAGTCCTTTGATCTCACCTTTACACGTGTCCTTGAATTTTTCCACTACCATTTCGCTTGCTAGATTTTCTACCTCCCTACATAGATGTTCTTCCATATGTCTTTCCTCCAATATTTACTTTGTATGGTCACCTAACCATTTCCTTCAGTTTAAAAATTCCATGGGTTGAAGAAATAACTATTAGGATTTCATAAATGAACCTCGAATTGACATCTTCTTGAGTTGGCTTTATCGAATCGGGTTGGGCTCACACGGTTTGGACTTAACATATCTATTTGGCCTATTCAACTTCCTTTTGTGCCAAAAAAATTATTTAAATATCATTTGGGCCCAAAAAATTATTTTAGTGTCAACAATTGCCCCCCCGCATACAATATGGCCCATGGGTCATGTTTGTATGAAAAAGCTTTTTGTATGTCAAAAGGGCCTTCCTTCCTTGCTCTCCCACACCGCTATCACCATGGTCCGGCCGCTTCTTCTTCTCTCGCGCATTGGAGGTGACTCGGTTGTTGCCGGTTCCCGCTAACCAGCAACACTATCTCGACCGGACTATCTTAAAGACGCCTCCAGGCGCCCCTTTCCCTTGACAAGGTAAGGGGAGAGTAGACCGCATTGGGCATCCCTGGGCCGAATACCTAAAATCCGCCGTTCAGAATGCTTTGGTCGTGGGGCCTAGCAAGGTTGGCCTCTTGTATGGGGCCACTTTCGCTAGGCGTTACCGACCTCCTCGCGTCCGAGTCTAGTCCCCCACATGTTTGACCTCCTATGTGGCTCCGCACCTAAGATGGTATGCTTCTTCTAAGTAGCTTTCTGATAATGGTCTGCCTCCCTCTCCGCATCCCTTCATAAAAGGGGTTTTGCAAAGACTTCAATGTCCTGGTCCTTCTCAACTTTCGCCCAATGGCTGGGGTATTTTGGTTGGTCTATTGGTTTTCTTTAGGGACAGGGGGCTCGACGTTCCCAATATAGCTCTGTAACTTTATCTTTTTAGCGCGAAGGAAACCGCCGAGGGCTTCCTCTATTTTTTCAGGCGTACTGGCGCTCCTCTGGTGATTTCCGATCTTCCCTCATCTCATGTGCTTCGAAGGAATGTTACTACACGGCGCACCGAGAAGGACCCACTCGGCAAGGATCTACACCATGGGCTGCTCCAATTGCTCGACCACCCCAGAATCTACACGTGAGTGTCGCTTTGTTTCTTTGGCATAATCTTTATGAGGTCATTGGATAACCTAATTCCCATTGTCCACGTGCCTCCCGTGTGCCTCGAATCTCGATCTCGCACTCGAAGATAACGCCATAGCAGCGCTGGGCCGAAGTGTCCCCACGTCCCTACGCCGGAAATGATCAAGTCGGATATTCCCGTCCTTCGAGCTCGAGGTCACCCGTCACCGCTTTGAGGCCTTCGCCTCCTTCCACTATGAAAGTCTCTCCCACGGCCTTCGGTCGACAAGCTCACCAGTGAGAAGCCTGTCTCTGCAGAGACGCCCGTCCCTGGTCCCTGAGAGTGAACGTGAAAACTGGACCCGCTGAGAAAGACCATCCGACTGGGCAAGGTTCCGAAATCAACGTTCTCCTCTCTTCTACTTCATGAACAATCTGGCAGAGGCTGTTGTCGCCTCCGCCATAATCCCTAGCTGAGCTCTAGCCCGGGCCTGAGTCCGTTGCAAAGGCAAAAGGCCTCCTCCTGAGGGCGGTCGAAAATGGCCGGGCCACGTCATGCCTATCACGGCCTGGGATCCTCCTACAGAGTGTTGCCTTCTACCTTCCTCGAGGTCTGACGAGTTGAGGAGGAAGGGTTCCGAAACTGGGATGGCGACTCCTTGCTTCTCAACGCCGCGTTTACGGCGAGCGCGGTCTCGTCCATCCTTAAAGATTCCGACCTCAAGAGGTCGGGCTCACGCTCTATCGAGGAAGCTTGCCTATCCTCCAAGGGGTCAGCTTTTAAGTTCCTATCTTATCGTCCGATTTCACCCAGTCGGGTATTGGGGTCCCTGTGTTGGATGTCGATCTTTATGCTTGATGTAAAGGTGGCTACTCATTTGAAGAGTTTGGCTAAAAAAGCCAATCTAAACGAAGGCCGTGCCAAAGCTGCCCGGGTTTACAAGGCGAGGGTGGCTTCCCTTTCTTCTAAGCGGACTGAGTTGCGGGATCGGGTGCAGTGTATGACCGAGGAGGCAGTGAAGCTTAAGTCCTGACGAAGCATAACATAGCCGGCACGCCCAGCCGAGGGTAGGGGAGCGCACGAGGCCCAAACAGCCTGAGGTCAGCCCGGGGCGAAGCCTGAGGGCCCGGATGAGCCGTGTCGCACAAAATGACTTGCTAGAGGCTACACGTCGCAAATCGCTTAGTATGAGCTTCTCGGGGATGGCTAGGGCTGGTTTACATCCGCGCTTGAGCCGCAGGAGTCTAAGGAAGGAGCTACGCAGCGGCCAGATGAACTCGCGCGATAAGACGACGCATCGATCGGCTCACCGCGAGGCTTCCGAGGTCGCAAACTAGGCTAACGCCGACCGAGGAGTGCCGTAATGCTGTGGGGACCTTGACCAACAAGTAACTCGCTGCTCGGCCGGGATGAAGTTATAGGAAGATCGAGGGATGAGGCTTGTACTACCGGGCTTCTAGGTGGCTCGCTTCTTTAAGAGAAAGTCGCTATTGGCCTACCCAGCCCGGACTTCCAACCTCCCGACATCCCTAGCGACGAGGAGGCCGAGGAGTCCCTCTCTGGCTGACTATCGAGAACCTGACACCCCCCCACAGGCCTACTCCCTTCTTCACCCGCTCCTCCTTCCGATGCTTGACTTCCCAAGCACCTCTTCGCTGTCTCGACGCCGATTTTATTTTATTTATTTTTACGGGTCTGGACCCGTGACGTATGTAGCCTTTTCCTTAATAAATGTTCTTTTTACCACTTTTGTCTCTACTTATGCATTTCGCGCTGTTCTGCATGAACTGAATTAATTTCTTGGCTGCATAGCCTGAGTTGAGCGTCTGAGTTGAGTAAATGTCAGAGTGGTTTGAGCTGAGTATGAGCCTTCCAAAATCAAAGCTGTTTGCCTCGTGCCGAGGCCTTACGGGTCGAATAACCCGAAATGATCTCGACTCTTAGGTCGCATGGCTCGAGCAGAGTGGTCGAGCTCAACCGAAATACAGTCTCAGGCCGAGGCCTTGTGGGTCAATAGCCCGAGTTGATCCGACTCTTAGTCGCACGGCCCTGCGGCAGAGTAGTCGAGCGCCTGGCCAAACCGAGCCGCGGCCCAGGCGTCGAGGCCTTGTGCGATCAATACCGAAATGATCCTCGACTCTTTAGGCCGCATGGTCTCGGCAGAGAATAAGCCACAACCGAGTCATTCTGGGGCGCCGCCTTATGGGTCGAATAGGCCTGCCGACCGACTTTAGGTCGTATGCCCGAAAGCAGAGTAGTCGAGCCTCGCTGCCGAGTCATTGGCCTCGGCTACCGAGGCCTTGTGGGCCGAATAGCTCGAGCCGATCCGACTCTTAAGTCGCATGGCCCACAGAGCAGCCCAGTTCGCCAAACCGAGCCATTGGCCCGGCGCCGAGGTCTCAGGGTCAATAAATGAGCCGATCTAACTCTTAGGTCGCACGGCTCTGTGGCAGAGTAGTCGAGCCTGGCCAAACCGGGAAGGCCGCTGGCCCGGCGCCGAGGCCTTATACCACCCGAGCTGATCCTCGACCTTAGGCCGCATGGCTTGTGTAGAGAAGTCGAGCCTCGCTAACTGGAAAGCCGAGATCCAGCGCCGAGGCCCATGGGTCAATAACCCCGAAATGATCTCGACCTTAGGCCGCATGGCCCTGGTAGAGAAGGCCGAGCTCGGCCAAACCGAAATCCGCCCGGCGCCGAGGCCTTGTGGGTCAATAGCCCGAGCCGATCCGACTCTTAGGCCGTACCGGCCCGGGCAGAGAAGGTCAAGCTCGCCAACCGAGTCGGGCTCCGTGCGCCAGGCCTCAGGGTCAATAGCCTAAGCCGACCACTCAGGGCCGCATGGCCCGTGCGCAGTAGCGTTTGAAGCCTCGTCAAATTGAGCCGCGCGCACCGCTCAACTTTTGATTTTCGGAAAGGATGCGAGTGTCTTTAATGGGTCGGGTTCATGGAGAATCGAAATGATTGCACGAATTCCGAAAGGCTTCTGGGTCTTCTTATAAATCAAGGGCTCATCATATGGAGTTTATACTCTGATATTCTCGCCTTCCGGGGTATGTGAATTGGGACTGCTACTAAATGAAGTGTCGATGGCCTGATCGCCTTCACCGGATCCGCCCTCGAGGATTCCGTCTGGGCTTTATTGACCTCTTCTTGTGGAGTTGTGTTTTTCCCTAGTCTCCCCTTTATGGGAGTTATGTTATTCCCTAGCTTCGTGCTAGGGAATGCATCCGGGGAGGGCGTGCCGCTTTCTCTATTTCCTATTCTTCTTTCTCTTCCTCTCCTTTCTTCTTTTTCTTCTTCTCTTTCATTCTCTCTTCCTTTCTTTCTTCTTTCTTCCACATCCTACTCCTTTTCCCTTTCCTCTTCGCACAAACTCTTTCCATCCATTTTTTCTTCTTTCTCCTCTTTTCCACTGCTTCTTTCTCCTTCTTTCCACCCATCTGCTCTTCTCTTTATTTTCATCTCATTTTCTCTTCCTCTTCCTTCGAGGTTTTCTTGTTTTTTTTTTTTTTGAGGGAACCGCTTGTACTGTGTACTTCCGAGGTGTAATAGATGACACTACTGATTGTAATTGAATGTAATTTGATTGAATACAGATTCTTTCCTTTTTGAACATGACCTTCCACATCTGTGCACTTCCAGTGGTCTATGTGTCCTGAGTTGTTTGACGCCCAATAAAAGCACCTCAGAAACGCTCAAAATCGTCATCCCAAAATTGATAATATCATCCTGAGAGTTTGCAATCTGGTGTCTGAGTTTATGGTACATTATGTGTCTATCCCAAATATTATGTAATCTCTCTCCTCCGTCTGAGTTTCAATGCCCAATCACACGGATATGACAGGTCTTTTTTAGCAAAAAAAAAAAAAAAAAAAAAAAAAAAGTTAGGGCCTAGTTTCCATGCGCGCCGGATTCTTCCTTTGCCGGTAGGAGCTTTAAGACTAGGTCACCCGCATGTAACTCCCCTGCCTGACTTTGGTTATAATACCCGCCGTCTTCCTTTGGTAATCTTCCGAGCCTTAGGACCCGCTTCACGCTTTTCATCTAAGAGGTCCAAATTTAGCGGAGAGCCTCACATTGTGGTTCCACTGCTCTTAATCGCTCCCAACTCTATCCTCGGGGACTTTAACTCGACCTCGATAGTGGGCTACCGCTTCAAGCACTAAAGGCAGGTGAATGGGTTTCACTACTAACTTACGTAGTCCTCATGGCCCATAACACCTTGGGGAGGTATTCTACCCATTTGCCTTAAGATCTTCCCAATTTGGTCTTCAATGCGGCCTTAAGGGCTCATGGTGACTTCGCCCACCATTAAACTCGCTGGACGTAATGGATGAGTAATAATTTTAATCTCGAGCTCTAAGACAAAATCCTCGAATCCTCAAGGTTGTCAAATTGCTTCTATTGTTTGATACTGTGGCTCTTGGGATACCAAACTTGCATATTATGGCTCGCCACACAAAATTGCGTATCTTTGTTCCGTGATTATACAGCGGTCTCCGCCTCACTTCCCACTTGGTGAAGTAATCTACCAACGATTTATGAACTCGTGACGTCCTTCCCACGGGGCGAGGTCCCGTAATGTCCGTAATCTCACTGCTTGGAAAGGCCAGGGGCTTGTTATTGATGTCAAGGACTCAGATGGGAGGCGAGGGATCTTGACATGCTCCCCGCGATCTTGCATCTCCCGACTAGGGTCGGTCGCGTCTCTCGAGCATTGTGGGCCAAGAGATCCCCGCCTTAAGACTCCTCCCCGCTAATGCCCGAAATTCGAGCATGATTTCCGCATACATCTTCATCTACTTCCCTTTAGCACATAGTCAAGAGTTCTTTCCGCGATGCACTTAAGGATGAGTGTGGAAGAAACCCCGCTGTAAAGGCTTCCTATGATTAGTGAATCGGGGTCGACCTTTGTCCTAATTCTTAGATGCCTCTTTGGTCAGCTTCAGTAGACGTCCGTCTATTATGTAATCCCAAATGGGGTCCATCCAACTCGGCTCGGACCCGATTGGAGCAACTTCCACACAACAGAGATCTATAGAAGGCTCTACAAGGTATTCGACAGGCGTTGACCTGCTGAGGTCTTCCTGTGAGGTTGTCGCTTAGTTTCCTGGCTAAGGCACGCCTGAGTTCTCTCGTCTCGTGGATATGTCCGACCGACCAACACGAACTTTTCTTTAATAAATCTCGTGACCCTTTGAGGTATAGGATCATTTTTTCACTTCGCCTCGTGAGGTATCTTCTATTTGTCTTACTACCAACTGAGTCAGCCAGACCTCTGTCTGGGTCAATATCCAAAGGAATGGGCGCAGGTCGAGGCCTACTATGACTCCGCCTCATATCTCGGCCTCGTTGTCGGGAGGCTTGGAATTTGAATCTATAATGTGACTCAATATCTATTCCTTCCGAGGTCAGATTAGACCTATCCGCTTCCTTGTAGCTAGCTTGTGGCCCCATCTACGTAGAGTTTCCAGATGGGAGGTCGGTCGGCATTCGAGCATTCCTGCGCTCGTTTGAGATGAATCTATGATCGGAGTCTCGGCTAAGACCCGCCCTTTTACAGCTTTTCAATTTATATCTAATGTCGAACTCGCTTTAGCTCTATGGCCCACTTCATCGCCCTTCCCGAGGTCTCGGTTTATGTAACACTTGTTTACCTGACATATCTCGTTGGAACTTCATGGTATGAGCCCAGCAAGGCGAAGCTTCCGAGCCGGGTGGGTTACTAATGCTAAGATTAGTTTTCCATCCTCGATACCTCTCCCTTCCATTCCTCTTAGAGCTCAAGCACAATAGTAAACCTGGTGTCGTGACTCGGTCTTTGTCCGACGAGGACAAATAATGGGTCGAGAAGTCTCGAAATAAATTGGCATAGAGTGAGGAGCTCCCCTTCAATGGGGCTTACCATAATAGGGGGGGTGGGAGCTCAAATATGTTTTCAATGCTGAGAATGCTTCTTCGCACTTCGTGTCCCATTGAAAGGCCTTCTTTAAAACTTGGAAGAAAGGCTGACATTTATCACTAGCCCTGGATACGAATCAGCTTAAAGCAGCAATCCTTCCTGTCAGACGCTGGACCTCCTTTACGCCTAAGGGAGATGGCATGTCGAGCACAACCTTTATTTTGTCTTGATTTGCCTCAATTCCTCAGTTGTTGACTATGAAACCTAGGAATTTTTCTACCGGGATACTCCGGGCGCGCACTCGTCGGATTCTCGCCATGTCAGACTCTCTCGGATCCGGAACGCCTACGCATGAGCTATGGAGCTTGGCAGCAGGGGATTTTACCAGCATGTCATCTATGTACACCTCCATGGTCTTTCCTATCTGCTTCTGGAACATCCTGCTCACCACTTTCGTTAGCTCCCGCTCGAGCTCCAAATGGCATCACACGATAACAATAGTTCCCCGCTACCGTGATCGAACGAGGTCTTTCTACGCCCGGGTCCATGTCGATCCGGTCAGAATGGAGAAGGCATCCATAAACTCGAGGAGTTCATGGCCTAAGTAGCATCCACTCGATGAGGTCGAGATTCGCTAAAATGAAACCGTCCTTTCGGGGCATGCCTGGCTGACGCGTGAAGTCGGCGTAGAGTCGCCACTTTCCGCTCGCTTTGATAAGCACGAAGACTACAACCATTCGTGATATTCCACCCTCCGATTGCTCCTGCCGAGGAGTTTGCCGACCTCCCCGTTGATCGCTTGCCTTTGCGGCTCCTCCTCTTTGTTTTGACCGGGGCTTGAAGGACGGCCGACGCTCAAATTTACGCGTGATTACCGCGGTCAATCCCCATGTCCGCCTGCTTCCATGCGAAGACATCTTTGTTTTGTCTCAAAAAATGGGTGAGAGGCTGGAGGTCCTCCCGCTAGCTTGTCGGCGTAGGCGAGGTGTTCAGGGTCGTCATCCAACGATACAAGTTCCAGCTCTTCCGAGGGCTCAGATCGGGTGAGCACCTGTCGCACATGTCAAGCTCGGGGCTCCTGGCGATATGTTATCACCCACTTTACTCATGGACGCGAGTAGCATTCCCCGCCACTCGTTGAGTCTGCCTCGAACCATTCCTACTCCGCTTACTAGAGAAACTTGATCATCAAGTGTGGTAAGCTGAGGGAACCCGCTTTATCAGATTGAGTTTCTATAGCCCCTTAACAACATATTATAAAGTTAGATGAAGGCTTCATAACGAGGAATCTCGCTGTCGCCGCTGGCCGCGGATCTCCCAAGGTGAGCACTAGTTGTATTGAGCTCCAAGGGTAATACTTTCCTCCGAGAACTTCTAAACGGGTGCGCTAACGGGTTCCGCTTCTCCTTCCGGTGCCCATCTTATCGCGTCGAGGCGAAGATGATGTCACCGAACTCGCTGTCACCGTGACCCGATGGACCTTTTGTTGGCCGCTAACCGCCTCGAATTACCAAGGGGTCAGCGCCATGGGGGTGTCAGATCCTCCAGATCCGAGTCGAGAATGTTACGGATGTGTCGAAAGCCAAGGCTGACACCGCTCAGACTTCCACTACCTCTCGCCGACCTAATGTCGTATATGGGCCTTCCCGGCCGAAATGATTCTCCTCCCGCAAATCCTCCCGAGATCACGCGGATTTCCCAAAGGTCGCTGTGCTGGAGTTGTTGCTCACGAGGTGGGCTGCGGTGGCCGAGCCGGAAATCGCCCGAGCCTAATTCCGCGGCCGACGGCTGCGAAGCCGCCTGAGATACCCACGCCGCATTAAGTACTCTATTTTCTTGTCGTATGCAATCGATTCGCGGCGTGCCCGTGAGTCCCTATGGAACTCGCAATACCCGTGTTGTCTCGTGGCGGGCTCGACCATTGAGCTCGCCACCGAACTGTCGCTTCGCACTGCATAGACTCGTGATACTGAGGCTATTAAGGGGGTAAACAGCCGAGGTGAATAATGTTGTCGTCTCTCGAGTTGAGGTGGGCCCAGACGATCTTTGAGGCTTCCACGCCTTTTCGGGGACCGTTCTATCACGCCCGGATCCCGGCCCGACCCGATTGGAGGATCCGAACCGAAGTCCGGGGCGCGATACTATCTATACTATATATTTTATCAGACGATCGACTCTGAATTGACCTCGTTCTTTCTCGCAGCGGTAATTCTCGTACCACAGGTATACAAATAATTTCTGTAATAACAAAATCATTTGTACATGTACAAAAGAACTACCACCGGAGTGGTGTCCATCACAATTTATACGCATATACGAGTCCTAGTTTATTTCTTATATACAATTACTTATATATGTACATATTTAATAGTGTTCAACATTTACATTGTTTGCAAAAAGAAACAAAAGACTTATACATTATACAAAAATCTTCCAATGGACTCCCTATTGGATGTGTTGACCTTACGTCGATGGAAGGTTCCGTCCTCTAGCCTCCTTTTCTAAGACTCACACGGATTGAACACCCGTGCTAAGCTTTACGCTTAGTGGGAACATAAGCATGGACAACCACCAATGGCGACTGTCACAAGCTTATACATATGCATTATATATATATATATATATATCTAAACATATTTCTATAACGTAATTCCTTATCATCTGATATTCCTATCGTGATGTCAACTTTTCTATTACATGTTCTATGTCTTTAGCATCTCCCTTTATTTATACTTTTTCGTATTCCTATTCGAGTACTTTACATATTCCTATACTTGTCCTTGTGCTCATCTTTCACGCTTTGTTATATATCTTTCAATGTTCCTGTATTCTTTGTCAAGTTACATAGCATGTCTCTAGTCTATATCTTTTTCATCTTTCTGGCTCTAAGGATTTATTTCCATTCTTCACTTTCATACTAGTACTATTGTATACTTTCCCTATTATAGGTGTTCATCTTGTACCGCTCATATCCCTGCTATCCCGTACTATTCCTACTTTTCTTGTTTTTATACCTATTTACATGCGTTATAATGTACTTCCTTATTCTTTGTAATCGTTCTCAGAGCTTATCGATAGCAAGGCTTATGTCGTTATCATATCCTATTATATACTTTCATATACATTTCCTTTGTGTATACTTTTCCTTTTTTCTTTATTTCATGTCCGCAATACCTGTATGGATTCAGAGTCAACTTAGTGTACCCGAAGGTACTATCACCTGCACGAGACAAAGGCTGATCTCTCTCTGCTAATACCCGAAGGTATCATCAATGCATTTTGCACAGCTGACCTATGTCATATGCCATCCGCACTGAAGGTACTGCATCACCGCACGATGCGTTGATTTTCATCTATTGTGGTGACTTAAGGCCACCGATCTAAACGGATCCATCATCACCCAAACTGGGCCTCAATATCCGTCTATGAATATGTCGCAAGAACTGTGATTCTCCTATAGACATGCTCTATCTATCCCCCTACCAAGTGCTTCAGTTATGATAACCGCTTTATTACATTTTCGTACATATCTCATAAGCATGAATAACTATTGTTATCATAATTGCTTATGCATATACTATCATTACTTTACTCCTCGTATTAGTTCTTTAACCGTAGTTTCACATTTCGGTTCTCATATATCTATATAATACATATTCATATCTTTTCTATCATTTAGTTTTGTCTATCATATATTCCTAGCGTGTTCCATCTTATTCTTTTCTAAGATGTCTATCTTATACTCATATCTTTTACTTATTCCCTATCATTTGTTCTTTAGCATGTTCTATCTATTCATTTAAGTATATATCTATCATATAACTTATCATACACGCTTATATTCATATCATTTAATCTTATATGCATATGTGCCTATCATTCGTGGTACTTTAGACTATCATATCTTATGACATGTTCTATCATATCTTTATTATATTTTAAGGACTTCATACCTATCATATCTTATGACATATTCCTATACCTTTCTATACTTGTACATTATGCAACCTATGTATTCTTATTCCTCTATGATTCTACTTTATTTAGAAATTGGAATCAATCCAATCGGATCATCCAAACTAAAGTTATGGCATTTTCATGCCAACTAGTCATTTTACCGATTTTTCTGGTGACCGTTTGTATTAATAATTTTTCCGGGGTCTTAACCTCATTTTGACACACTATGTCCTTATAATCATTTAAATCTAAGGTGCTCAGGGTTCTGTTCCAACTGGAATCACTAATTAGAACCCTGGAACTCAAGATACATCAGAAACAACCCGGACTTCTCTGTGCTCTTGGAAACCAAATTTGGTTTGCACATAGTCCCACTTCTAATTGTATTTTTGGGCCACTTAGGATCCATAATTTAGCAGTTCTTATCTTTAAGTTTATTCTCTTGAAGTCTATATTTAATTGGCCACTTGAATCACCCAAATCGGATAAGAAATGAAGTAGTTCTGGCCCAAAAAATAAAACTGGTCAAAAGCGGAAAACGAGAATAGAGTTGTGCGGTGCAAGTCTAACTAATATCGGTACAAGTTGGCCAAAACGACCGAATCAAAGGATTGTACCGGTACAAGTCCAAGTTGTACCGGTACAGCCACCAAAATGCCCCAATTGTGTTTCTCTGTTTCATTATGTTTAACCCAATTCAACTCTGCTTCATCTACCTTTAAACCACATATATATCTCTTGTAAACTCTTTTCTACTCAATTTCTCTTTCAATACTTATTTTCTTTCAACCATTCATCATGATGCTCAGCCACTCTAACATGGTTATTATCATACTCAACCCAATCATGTAGACTAGTTGAGTTTATTCTAAACCCTAATTCATTTTACTTTCCCTTGAGCTATGAATCCATCTCAAAAGAAAATTTTATGTACTTCTTGTCCTATTCAAGGTTTTACCAAGCTTACTTTTAAAATTCTAGGGTTGAAGAAATCCTAACAAAACCTGAGTTTTTGAACCAACTAATAACCATGCAATTGTGTGAAAGCAATTCCAATATAAAGCCGTGTTCATACCTTTACCTCTTTTGATCTTAACTCTTCTTCTCCTCTTCTCTTCTTTTCTCTTTTTGCTCTTATTGCTCTCTCTCTGCGGTTTCTTCTCCCTATTTGGAGACCAAACTTGACTTAAAACCCATGTTTGTTAAAGGAAGCCGCTTGTTTGGCCAAAACAATAAAACCCTTCTTTTTTTTTGTTTTAAGTGTTCATAATTGCGTTCAGGTCTATAGCTCTATTTCTATTTCATCTTTTCTATATTTGCCTTTCGTCTATTAATAAATTTCTATTTTGTCATCTTTTGGCATGCCTGGGTCCTCAAGTGGTAAATTACCACTTTACCCTTGTCTCGAATTAATTAAGTCACCTTGTTTTATTTCGAAGAAATTCCTATTTAACTTTTAATATACCACTAAACAAGTCAGAAAGCGATGTAGTTAATATCTGCTAAACAAGTCCGAAAGGCTATTTGAGGGTATATTTCGGATATTACACGTTCTCCTCTTTTTTGAAGACCTCGGTCGCTTTGTGTACGGGCTTACGTCCTCGTCACTTGTCTTGTCAGCGCAGCATGGGTGGAGGGCTCCTTTCTTGGATATGAGGCTTCTTACGTGCATTAATGTACTTCTCGGCTTTGCAGTACCTCGACCATGCTTGCTTGAGGATTTTTAGAGATCTGGAAAACATCAAGTCTTTTATTGCACCCTAACTTGATATTGAATGCGGTGATTATGACTACCGTCGGTATATCTGGCGGAGACTCTGCGTTGAACCTTTGAACATAGGACCTCGAGGGCTCTCTGCGAGGCTGCCTTGATGTGGTCGATAGATGGTAACGGCTTTACATGCGTTAAAGGCCAATGAAGTGGAGGCGAGCGATGGATAGCTCTGCGAATGAGGAGATTGATGAATGCAGGCACATTAAACCGAGGCCAAGGTTGGGCCTTTTAATATGATAAGCGAAAGCTGCGCCATACGGGGTCTTGATACCATACGGCTCCAGCTAGTTTTGTAAGTGTTGAAGTGATCATTGGATCGACACCATCGAATGCTTCCACTTGTGGCATCCTGAATTTTGCTGGAAGAGGGAAGTGAAGCACCTCGGCCGTGAAGGGTGACTCGATGCGGTAACCTGCGAGGGTTGTCCATAGTGTCGAAGCGTCCTCTTACCACCTCCGCTTCACGGTTGAATCTTGCTGGAAGCTCTTGAACCTCTGCTCCGCGGTGCTCTCTTGCTCCCTTCTTGAGGTGACGTAGTTCTTCGTTCCCGACATGCCCTCTGAGTGTTGCTTCGTTTGCCCTCCTCCAAGGGCGGTGCGGTCCACATGCCACGGCTCGGCTGGACTGCGCTACGTTTCGACACCTCGGGAATGTCGGGTGTGTTGCCCTTATGAGGAGGAGATGTTGTGACCTTCAGGCTTGTTGTCTTATCCCGTGACGTTGCATACGCGGTGAGTTGCTTTAACTCTCCTATCAGGAGTTGGTTGGTGAGGCGGGCGCCTCCACCTCGTTCGTGTTGGCACGTCGCTTCCTAGCAGCCGGAGGTCATTTGTCACCTTCTCTGGCCGGATCCACCCATCCATGAGTGGATTAGTGGTTGCTCTGTTAGGGTTGATACCATTAATGGCGAAGTCGGTCTTTATGCGTAAGGAAGCGTCGTTCATGAGCGGCCCGATGATGCTTTTTCAACCGGACTAAGCGGAGCGTATTAGAGTCGTTAAGGCGAATTTAGGCCCATTGTTAAATTTGATGCGACTCTGGGTGTTATAACATATTTGATCTGTAGCTCTGGATACGGCACTTTCCTCTGCAAAACGAAAGAAAGAAGAAGGTCGCGGGGCTTTGCGGGTGGCGCTCCGATGCCTAAGTTAGTTGCCATTTGAGAGAAAGGTAGGTTGCTTAGAGGCGAATGTTTCATTACTTTCGCAGATGGGGTGACCTGGTATTTATAATATATGTTTTCCCAGTTGGATGGTGATTAGGATTCTTTCCCATTGGACGGGATATTTCCTGCATTTATCGGTATAGGATTCAATTAGGGATATAGAAAGAGCAGTTTATTTAAAATTATCTTCTTACGCCGTTTAATTAGGATGGCTTGATCTGCGGGATGTCTTTGATATATCGTGAATTATTTTACTTTCATGTTGGTGAGATTTAGTTGGATTTGCGGGATAATATGTTATTGGGGATTCTATTTCCCTTATCGGTGGGATTTAGTTTGATTTGCGAATGTGGGAGCACTACCGATTCACATGCCTTGCTGACCTTCCTTACCTTAGTAACTGACAGTACGACCATGATTTTGGGCGTTCATTTTTCTTTTCCTCCTGTTATTACCCCTGCCTTTATTTTGCGTTTCCCTCCTTTTCCATTGTCTGAGTAGCGTCAAAGGCTGAGTGTTCAATCGTGCGTCTGCTTGCTTTGGGTTTGGCGAGTAGATTCTGAGCTTTATTTTTCAAACCCTATCAATCTTTATTCTTTTTTTTTTCAAAAAAGATAATATATAATTCATGAATTAAAAAAAAGATAATTTTTGAACCATTCATAAATTATCTTTTAAGAAAAAAATTATTATGAATTATTTTTTTTCCTAAAAGATAATTTATGAATTGTTCAAAAATTATATATATATATATATATATATTAAAGTTTGTTTTAAATGGATAATATGTAGAATATATTTTAGGAATATTTTATGAGAGTGGTAAAGAAAATTATTGGATTAAATTAATAAATATATATGAAAAGAGAGGAAAAACCGCAGAAAAATATGTGCTCTAGCTATTTGAGGACAACAACAATTGAACTTTTAAAAATATGGTAAAACCGCTGTTAGGACAACAACGTTTGTCATTCTACATGACACGTTATATTGGGAAATGCTTTGTTAAATTAATTTTATATATATATTTTTTAAAAATAGTATTTTAATTCAAAACTCTAGCCCAGACGCAATCTCGCGAGGATGACCTAAGGCCGGATCAAGTTGGTGGGGGTGGGTTAAGACTCTTAAGAGTTAAGAGTCCGAGCATTACCCGAAGGGAGTCAGGGTTGGGTGAAGCCCATGGCCTGGCAGATTCGGGTCATCATAGCCCAGCCCAAGTCTCTCGGCCCAAGCCAAACACATTTGAAGCAGGCTCAACTGAGCCCATCTTGAAGGCCTTTTGAGAGCTTACAGGGCCGAGCCAGGGCCCGAACCAGTATGCAAGGCCCTCCTTGTTATTTAGGGCTTTGCAAGAACGCAAGGAAGGGAGCCTGGTGGAGGAGCAAGAAGAAGGAAAGTTCAGAGACGTCTCGACCTCTCTCCTGGTAGAGCACAAATAGAAACCGTGCAGCCAAACAGTGGGAGAGTTGGTCAATTTTGCAATTTTCGTTTTTTCGAGAGGAAATGGAAGTGTAGTGGCGAGTTGTGAACGGCTGTGGCGGCCGGCATCCAGGTCTGTTCATCTCTTCTCATTCTCATTCCTCTTCTCCTTGTTTCCTATACTGGTCTGTTCATCTCGCTCATCTGATCTGATGAACAGATGATCAAATAACAAGGTAACCCCAAATCTAACCCTATCCTCTTTCTTCTTCTTCGTGTTCTTCATCTCAACGATGTAACGACAGAAGAGTCCCATCTTCCAAAGTAAAATCAAATTTCTTAAAAGAAAAAAAATCATTTCCTTTTTTCTTCCGTTTAAAATTGATCATTCCTTTAACTGATTCTTGGGAAAACTCTGTGGTCGTGATCTACTTCTTTATGATGCGTAGATCTGTTTCTAATTATATTAATTTCCGTGGGTTGTTTAGGTCATACATAGCAGTGAGTGAGAATGGAGGCCAAATTCTTTCGGTTTCTGAAGATAGTTGGTGTGGGATTCAAAGCCAGAGCTGAATCGGAGGGTCGCCTGCTGTATCTGAAATTGGGATACAGCCACGAGGTAGAACTGACTGTACCTCCGGCAGTGCGTGTGTTCTGCTTCAAACCAAACATAGTGTGCTGCACTGGGATTGACAAGCAAAGGGTGCACCAGTTTGCTGCTGCTGTTCGCAGTTGTAAGCCTCCGGAGGTTTACAAAGGCAAGGGTATCATGTATATTGATGAAGTTATCAAGAAGAAACAGGGAAAGAAATCTAAATGATTGAGATACGCTTTCACATTTATCAATCTCAATTTCTAGTCTCTTTTTTAGGAGTTTTGGGAATCATTGGAAGAACTATCTACTTCTTGAACAGTTTTGTTTTTCCTCTAAATTAGCAGAGTCTCTGCATTCACCCGACAAGCTTTTGGGGTGGGGAAACCACTCCATTGGTTCTCTCCGGTTGGGAATAAAATGAAGTCCTGGAAATTTGTTAAAAAAAACAGTGAAAGCTGCTGAAAAGAACATCAAGGAGTGCATCGAGCTAGCATGCTTAATTCTTAAAACCCTCCCCCACAGTGGGCCAATCCTACAGAATTCTTCCGAAATTCTCAAGAATGAATTTTCTGTCGAACAATACATTTTATTGTGCCATGTTCAGAATTGTAGGAATACCTTTTCCAAAGATTTATTGTTATGAAAATCAAATCCCTGATTCCTTTATTCCAAGCGGTATGATGATCAAATTCATTCTAATTCTACTGGTGGTGGTTGTACATGCATGCTTCTAATTCTTAACATTGCCCCTTACCAACTAATAGCTGCTAGGTGTGGGGGGCTGGTAATCCTGCCAGAAATCATTCCTGTTCTAACAGGACAAGGATACTGTGTTTTTGAGCCCACAATCTCCTATAGACAGGATGGATCAGGGCATAAGGTTGCACAGATTTTTCTTTACGCTAGGAGTATTAGACTGATTCTAAGAGACTTGAAAAACAAATTTTTAGCACTTTAAAAACATTTTTTTTTTTAGAGGTTTTCAAATGTTAGAGTCGTTGGAACCACTTTCTAGAATCAGTGTCTATCAGACTTTAAAGGATGTAAACCTGAGACTTTAAAGGAGGTATCCCTGAGAATTGGTGTAAAGCATTGGGGAGGGAGGGGTTAACCCCATGGTCTTAGGTTCAAGTCTCCTTATGGTTATTGGAGGTTTACTTAACCGTTAACTTCAGGATTCAATGAGATTAGTCGAGGTAAGCTAGCCCTGACATTCAATATTAAATAAATAAAAAAAAAAAGATGTTGCTCGTCCTAGGGAATGGATCATGAAACCTGCTGGAAGTACTGTGACGTGTGCATTTGTTTTCTAGATTTTGCATGTATCCTGCAACTTTGCAAAACACATATGGAGCTAGTCACGGATATGGACAGAGAAGGAAATTCCCCGGGAAGATGTTGGTTTATATATGGAATGCTCCCTTGTTCCATACAAAGAAATGTCTGTTTAGCTGTTGGTAAAATGGCATTTAGAAACTGTTCCGTACAAAGAAATGTCTTAGATGAAAACAGTGGTTAGTCAAGCACATAAATTCGAGAGGCAACATCCTGGACCAACCAATCAAATCCCTCAAGAAGCCCCTCACCCGTGTATGCGCTGCAGCCCACGATTTTCCAGTGTCGGGTTTTGTCCATAGCTTCTAAGTTGAGGACCTGCAAGAGTTATTTTCAGAATTACATTGCATACTGGATAATTCAGTCCATTTCATGTAATATATAGCAACAATTTAATTAAAGATCGAGCACAACCAAGAAGAAAAAAAAGGAAAAGGTGATCAAACAAATTGAATACATAGGTGATATCATCCATAATCCACAGGTTTTCTCCACATGATGCCATTCTTGTATTTAAATTTTTTTTTTTTTCTAAAACCATAAAAAAATCATTGGTATAGGTGTTGCCAAACAAACAATCCTGAGGTAAAGAATGAATCCAACAAGCAAGATGACGAAATCCATGATCAAGGAGCAAATCCATTTCAGATAGATATGTTATCAGTTCTGGCCCAACCATGCTTCAATCTTATTAATTGTGTTTTGGCAACCACAACCTTCCACAGAAGTCCAATGGATTAAAACTTTCATTCATCTCAATCAGATTACCCAATAGATGTGCAGAGATTTGCTGGGTTTTTCACTGAAAACGATGGATGCGGACTCATGGTATCGAGGAAAAAAAAAGAATTCATGGAGGTGGAAACAAAAGTGTAAGTTCTAGGACTCATGTAGAAGACAAATCTATGTTCTATTACAGAGCATGGAGCATACATTTTTTACAAACCAAGATTTCTAAAGCAAGCATGTTGGTGGCATCCCAGAGGAATACCAAAACATGGTTCTTTTATTCAAACTCATGCTTCATTAAGTATTCAGCAGAGGATGCGACTTTAAACAAGGTTCAGAGACAAGGGAATTCATATCGCTAAGCCCACGTAGAATAAGTTGAATGTTTGACCACTAAAATTATATGAAGTTATAAAAGACGCTTGTTGCTTAAAAACAAGTTCCAACTTTCATCCACTGGCAAAACATGTCATTGCAGAATATTATGCAGTAAGTACCAAATCTACAAATCAAAAACAAGAAAAAGTTCAGCTTTCTAATATATGAATAATGTTTGTCTTAATCACTCAAGAAATATTTACAGAGATTTGAAAATTCACATATTAGGTAAGAAACGGTACATTAAAGAATCTTGAAACAGAGAAGATAACATCAGCATGCACCTTTACCTTAGCTATTTCAGTTGGGGTTAGAGCTCCATTTATATCTTGCTTATTTGCAAGTATCAACAAGGATGCTCCTGACAGCCTCTGTCATAACGCAAAACAAGGAGCTTTGTTATGCATTTTCAGCCAATAAAACAGTGCTATATTCTGACTAAGAAAAATTTGCTGTAAAAACCTTTTCTCATATATTCCTTCCTTTCTTGAGACTCATAATGATTTCAGTTCCATTTTTTTCTTAAATTTATGAATGGGGTGGTCATGGCATAACGAAGAAAGGATCATAAACAAGTTATGAGACAAAAACTGGAATTAAGGATTAATGCAGAAGGGAAAAGGCAGTGCAGGTAAAGAAACTTGGAAACCTAATTCTTTCTGTCCTGGCTTGCCTTTTCCTTACTAACCAACTGTGTTAAGAGGCTAGTAATCAATAAAATAAGATTTGTGGGGCATCAGAGCCAAATTCTTGGGTCCTAAGCTTCTCTGCCGAGGTATCTCCCAAAAAAAAAAAAAAAATCTGACTAGCACTTAGATCAACGAGCAGAATAAGTCAAATGTACAAGAGAATCCTAAAGGGAAATATTGAAGGATGCTGAAATAATTGTACACCACTGAATTATATAGAATTATACTGGAAAATGTTATCATGAAAACATATGCAGGAAATGCAGGGTGACATATATAAATTTCACTAACAAGTAAAATAATTTATTAATGAAAAAGGAATGAGCCACAATCTTGAACCTTAGATTCTAGGTTCTCTGCTTCATTTTTTTAACTAGGGTCCTCAAACATTATAGGATATCCTGTGGAAAAGCATACTTTCTTTTTTTTCCAAAATGCAAACTCCTGTAAGAGACAACTAATATAGATAATCGATTTGATAGCAATGACTGAATCACTTTTATGATCCCAGTGGTTAACCATCATTTAGCTTTGCCGTAATTCATATGGGACGGCCAATGCAAGAGGATGGATATTTTATCTTCAAATGTTACGAAATGATAAAGTTCTCTTTCTAAGGAGCATTCAAAACACACCCTATTAATTCTATCAAAATTGCAAGTAAGAGAGAGAAATGTGGAAAATAGTTATCTGCTGTCACTAACAGCTGCAAAAGAACAACTGAATGACGTAGGAAAAGGAAGTTGATGTAGAAAATAATGAGGAAGACTGAGAAGAACTTCCAATGAAAGACAACATAAATCAGAGTCAGGTACAAGAATAATTTCCATAACAGAGAAGTAAAATGGCACCTACCTCTTCCTTCAAAAGGTTGTCCAGTTCCATTTTGCAATCATCTAACCTTCTAAGATCTGAACTATCAACAACCCATACCAAACCATCAGTTTGTTCAAAGTAGTTTCTCCAGTAAGATCTTATAGTTCTTTGGCCCCCAACATCCCAGATATTAAGAGTATACCTGTTAGATTCATCACAAAATGGAATTCAGCATCCCAATCCAATACCCAATAAATAGCTATAAAACCTCAGGATCAATCTATAAGCATATCAATAATAACAAAAGGAGCAAGATCCACAGACTTAATCTCTTGAGTAAATACCAAGGAAAAAAAACACATTGACTAAATGACCAGAAACAAATTCATACATTCACAAAAGGTGCTATCCAACTCAATGATTTCAACCTGTGATTCAACATTCAAATTTATTTTCTTTTCATTTCTTAGTAACCAAACAGAATGAAAGTGTTACACAACGCATTTGTGACAAAACCCCAGATTGCGAAAAGTAATTTGTGGACTTGAGGAAAGAGGGGAGAAAACTTTTACTTGTGGTAGGTGATGGTTTTGATATTGAAGCCGAGGGTGGGACTGATGACACTAGTGTCCTCCCCATTGAGTTTCAACACAATTGTAGTCTTCCCTGAATTATCAAGACCCCTGTTCAAAACACCCAATTAAAGCAAGCGAATACACAGATTATATGATATGGAAAGGGAACGTAGGGAGTGGTTGAACATACACCATGAGTATACGCATTTCCTTCTCCTTTCTCTTGATTTTTCTAATGATGCTGAGAAGCCCCATTTCACCAACTGCCAGAGAATACGGAGATGTATCAATCTGAGCTAAGAAAATGGAAGCAAACAGACTTGATTTGCTCTCTAATATGATAATATTGATTAATTTTTCTGTTCAAGTACAGTGCCAACTGCGATCCAGTTCCAACACAAATTAAAACCCCTTAAAGCAGGGGCATACCACTATGGTTTAATTAGAACTTTCAAAGATAAAAAAGGAGATTGTCCAAGAGAAAGATTACCGAGAGGAAGGTACCTGTTTCACTCCCGAATGCGCCCAAGAGAGAAAGAGCCGAGAGAGTAGAGATCTGTGTTCTACTTCTATTGAAAGAAATTGAAATGAAAATAGCTACCGCGTTTCACTTCCGCATAACCGAGAGCCTTCCTACGATGAGATATTTACGGGCTTTTGTTACGATCTTACAAGAATTTATTGTTCAACCCACCCTTTTTAACACTTCGAGTCAAATTTCAAGGACATGACATTTCTTATGAGATCTAGGTTCAAATCATTGTAAGAACGTGTTAGTACAATACAGTGAATAGATATAAAATAAATCACTTTTATTAGTTAAGATCAAATAATCCTTTCAAGATTTTAAAATAGGGTATAACCTAGTATCAAAACCAAGCTTTAATATAATGTGAAATTATTATTTTTTTTTAAATCATGTTTCCTAACAAATGTATTTATTTACCTCAAAAAAAAACAAATGTATTTATTTAGAAATGAAGACTGTTGTAAAAAATTCTTCCCAAATTTGTCAAAGATTCTTTGCTTGGACTAAGCCGGAATATGTGTTGTCGAAATTTCTCCAGCCAATTTTCCTTCTTTAAGTTTCTCCAAAAAATTTCAAACTTGATGAAGAAACACTTGAAAAATTTTCAACCTTGATCAAGATAACACTTCAATTCAATTTGTTTTTTTTTTCTTTTCTGTCTTTTTATTTTTGTCATGTTTGTCCACTTTACTTTTTAACTCTTTTTAGTCGTTTTAAACGAATGAAGTGTGTCTAAAGCAATTCGAAGGTTGTATTTGGCTTGTTCATAGAAGATCATGTTTAGGGAGTCTTGCATATGGAGGCACGTAACATTCAGCTCTCCCAAAGGCTTTGCATTTAATCTTATAAAATTATTCTACGCAACTGGTTGAACCATCGGTCGATAGTTGATTTATAAGTCCGCCAGATTAACTATATAATGTTTTCACTGGTAAATGGTTGATTGATGAGAGAAAAATTGTCCTGGATGGTTATAATTTGCAGATATTTCATACAATAAAGATTCAGTTTTAACTCTCGTTTTTCATCTCTTACAAGATATGGAATCGATTATTCCTTCTCTTCCATATGTAGAAATTGATAAAATACAGTTCTAAAAGTTAATGTCCAGATTCTGGTTTACTATTTCAAAATAAGCTTCTCCTTGAAAAAAATTGGTATATACAAATGATACAACAAAATTTTTTGATGAAACGACGTCCCGCTGTAACATTATCCTAAGATCTTCAAAATCGTGGAGCCCCACTGTAGCAAAAGTGGGTTAGTAATGCTCACCTCACCAGTAAGAATATATACCATGCTAACAATGCAGTGTGGCATTTTTTCTTTTGGTAGCATACTCAGTTTCTTAGCCTTGGGGACTTGAGTAAATAAATACTCCTCACAAACCCTTTTCCCACCTCACCAACAGCTTTTAGCACGTTGACCCGATCTTTTTCCTCCTCCTCCTCTTCATCCCGTTCCCGTTTCTGCAAAAAGTGAACCACAAGGAGATGATGTTTATCTCAACAGTACGTATTAGAAACTTCAACCGTATCTTTTCACTTATAGTTTAACTGTTAAACATATTCTTCTATACCTTTGAAAGTGATCTGTCCCATACCATACCGATAGCATCACCTCCAAGAGAATCGTACCACAACTTGAAAGTGTCTGGGAACTCTTTCTGCAGACATTATGGACAATTTTAGCAAGGGGAACAAAGTGCCAAGACTAGTGGTCCAGAGGGTTTCTAAATACATGCCTCTAAATCCCCAATGAAGCACCTCAGTGGATCAAAGTCTACCAGTAGCTTGTCTTTCAAATCCGTGGAGTTTCCTTTCATGTATTCAGGCAACAAAAATGGATGAAAAGCCTTGCTCGCATTGCCATGAGCGACATGCTTCCCTGCCCCCAATGCACATTATGAGATGAGAACAAAGATTATGCACTCTTGCAATGAAGAGAGAGTATAGAATAGAAATACAACTTTCTGACAGCCTTCTATTGTACCTTGGTTCATCTCAGATGGGAAGAGAAGTTGCTGGGGATAAGGCATTTTCTCCCTGTGGAGAAGAATTACAGCATCATAGTTGTTCAAGGGAGTACGGAAAAGACACTGCAAATGCCAATTCGAGTTTTAACAGTTGAGAGGTATAAGAAGGCAATTACAACACCCGAACCATGAATTAACATGCAAGAAATGTGTCCTGCGTCTCACCTCCCATCTGTAGGAATCAACTTGACCCTTGAAAATGAGTTTAGTCAATAGGTTCACACTGCTTCGGGCATATGCCCCCAACCTTCTAAGCTCCTATTAAATAAAAATGTTCAACATCAGAATATCTAAGAGTGGCATCCATAGTATATGAAGCTTTCACTTGGCATAAGTATTAATAACATCACCGGCTGATGTAAAAGAATTTTGTGTGGTCATGTTTAATTATTCATAGGGATGCTATGTCTCTGCCAGTAGTATTCTGATTTTCCTTTCTTTTTCTTTTTAAACAAAGAATTATGAATAAATTTTTCTAATGGTATTTATACTAACCTAAAAAGAGCCATGACAATGCAGAAAATAAATCATGAATTGATAAACTAGAAAGTTATCATGCAGCCAATTTTGGGATGAAGAAAATACTTACTAACGAGTTTGGTGAGAATCTGGTCCAAGCTTCAGATGCCTTATCATAAGCTGTTGCTAAAAACATTGCTGGGTTTACTTTATGGGAAAATTCTTCATAACCCTTTCTACTTGTAGTAAAATTCTCCTATCCAAGACAAACCACTGATGCTCATTAAATAAAGAACCAGTAGCATTAAAGAACCAACAAATAAGGTATATGATTTCACAAAAACAATAACTCAAAGCTACTACACTTACATTAATCTCTTTTTCGTCGCTTGGGCTCAAATCACCATTTATGTCAACCACCAAAGCAGAGAAGTTCCAGTCATACTCCGATAATAGCCTTAAGAACCTGTCAACCAAATTGGTATGAATAGGTTAAGTAACCCTACGTGGTGGACCAGGTAAAATAGTTCCTAAATACAATTTTCATTCATATATTGCATGCAGATGTATAGGGGGGAAAATATCCTAATGAGTTAAGTAGAAAAAAAATAATAATAAACTAAAATCAGAAAATTTTGCTTATTTTTAAAGAAAAATAATAATCATAATATCCTAAATCTCCTATAAGGGGTGGAAGAAGAAAGCTCACAACCCATTTCATCACCACGATCTGGGATGCACATGGATCGCCTTGGGACTTAATTTTATAGTTCCTTCTCTTCTTTCTTTTGGGTACAAGAGAATCCACTTGCCTAGCTCAAAGGCTAGACTAGACTTCTTCCCATTTTTTCTTGGAATTTTAAGCTCAAGGGCTTTCCTTTATATGGAGTCAGGAGGTACAAGAGAATCCACTTGCCTAGCTCAAAGGCTTGACTACACTTCTCCCAATTTTTTCTTGGAATTTTAAGCTCAGGAGGCCGTTTGTGGGCGAGGAGGGATTCCAACCCCCGACATTGTGGTTCGTAGCCACGTGCTCTAATCCTCTGAGCTACAGGCCCCACCCCGTCTCCACTGGAACTGTTTCGCTAAAAAAAAAGGAACCTTTCCTCTCCCCATACATTTCGGGTTAAGAAGATGTAAAAGCTTTCCTTTAATGGAGTCAGGAGATACTATTAGGCTACAAAAGCCAGTGACTAAGCTTCTGATATCCATGATCTTTAACAAATCAAGAAAGCAATGGACTTTGAAATTCATGATTAGCATGTACAAAACAAGTAGAACAAGTTGTTAAAGGGAATCCAACCTTAGAAATCCTGAGATTCGAGAGCAAGGCGCATGAAATGGTAAAGGCTTCAAAAAGAGGTATGCAACTAATAGCTCGACTGCCTCCTCAACCAAGAAAGCTGAAAAGAGATGTGAAGCAACCCATCGTTTTGCTAGCCTTCACAAATAAACAAAGATCAAATAAAACAATCATCTAAGGCAAAGGATAAGAATGCACAAAATAATTTTGATGGAACTTTGAATCCTCACCGAACAACTGGCCCATATATCGGGTAACGACCCTGTAGACCATTAATCATGCTAGAATGCTGGCCGCGGATAAAAAGCTCCTTGTCAACAGAAGAAATACGCTTCACGTGATTACTCCCATCTTCAAGAAGAAAATAGGTTCAATGAATTCAACATCGTGACAATCTGAAAAATCCACCAACATTTGTAATCATGAATAAAGCTAGGTGCTCTTACTTTGCATATTCAACAAACTCAGGCCTCTTTCATGCAAAATTTTAAGACGAAATGCATATCCAGACATAAGAACATCCACATTTTCTTCAGTCGCAGTGCAAAGCATACCCCAGTTGTTCTGGAGACTGACAAAACAGTATCATCAGATGCAAGAAAAATTAAAGTACTTGTTGTGAATCAGAAAAATCAAACTGACCCACCTTTCTCCTATTCTTATAAGAAAAGCAGATTTAGTCTTCTCAATAGCTATATCATCCATTGGCCAGTTGCCTGAACCTTCCAACTAGATATAAGACAGGAACAATTCTTTCAGGAACTCTCTAAATAGCATTAAAAATTGAACCATGAGTAGTCACAAGAAACTTACCTGAATCATAACTTCCAGTGGTTTAATACAGGTTGAAGTAAGCTTATTTAATCTAGGAACATAACTCTTTTCGTTGGCAAGGGAATGAGGTTCAGGGGGGAAGACAGATGTAAACCTGAACGCTGTGAATATTGATCAGCACAGGATCCATGATTTATGCAAATCAAACACTCAGCATATATTAGAATATGAAATATTGCTTTAATAGAGATAAAAAATGTAGCTTCAGAAAAAAAATCTATATTAAGATAGCAATTACACAAGGGAATATATGATAAAATTATGTGTACTATATTCAATCAGCTTTTTCCACTTCATGCATTATTACAATAGAGGTTTAGATAAATTAGACAAACAAGTATGTTTGTGATGCATTAATATATGATGTGCAAGTGTAAAGCTAGGAGATGTAGGGTTGAAACCTATACTGTTATGCAAGACTCAGTCATTTAAAAGACAATTTAAATATATAGTGTTTTTTGATAGGTGTTTATTTTAAAAATATTAATCTTTAGTTGTGTAGAAAACAACCAAAAGAGAATTGAAGGAAAGAATTCCTTTTGTTTTTTTCATTGAATTAACATATGTATATATAGGAGGGATAGTCTATATTTCCTAATCTATTACAACTCTACCATGTTAGGATTCATAGCCCAGATTCTGACTCACATATGTTAAGTTCACCAACTTAGTTTACAACTCTATATGTTAATACTCCCCCTCAAGTTGGAGCGTAGATGTCAATCATGCTTGACTTGTTTATCATAACTAACCCGGTCCCCACTTAGAGCCTTTGAAAATATTACCCATTGTTCTCTCGTCTTGCATATCTTGTAGAAATCAATAGAGTTGTATTTTTATGACGAAGTGGCAATCAATCTCAATATGCTTAGTTTGCTCATGGAATACAGGATTTGAGGCAATATGAAGGGCAGCTTGGTTATCACACCAAAGTTTTGTTGGGACCACAATCATAATGCTGACTTCCATCAAGAGTTGATGAAGCCACATGATTTCACACACAGACTATGCCATTGCTCTATATTTTGACTCTGCACTTGAATGGGAAACAAGCTCGCACATGCCTCTTGAAGTGATTTCAGTAACAAAAACACAGTAACCAGATGTGGATCTCCTATCTTCCTTTGACCCTACCCAATCAGCATCTGTGAAGCACTCAACCCTATTATGCCCATGATTACTATATAGAATACCTCGTCCCGGAGCTCCTTTCAAGTAACATAAAATATGTTCTCACAGTACGCCCAATTGTCGGCCCAGTTGGGAAGGCATATATTGACTTACAACAACGACTAAGTGTGCAATATCAAAGGATGAGTTCTTGTAAGGTAGTTAAGCTTCCCGACTGGTGCTTCTATATCTCTCAGAGATCCTCGAAACAACTCGCCTTCTCTAGTAGATTATGGCTCGGAGCCATGGGGAACTACATGACTGCTCCCGATTTTCTGGTCTCGGACAATAAATCAAGCACATATTTCGCACCAGGATCTGAGAAGATTCCATGTTTACTCCGCATAACTTGACACGAAATATCTAAGCATCCTAGGTCAGTTGTATGGCCAGCCATGAAAAGAAAAGGACTTAAGGGATGAGATTCATGTAGAGTCACTCCCAGTGATCATCCACATAGACCACCAACAAATGATACAGGCCCAGGTCCGTTAGAAAACGGAGATAGTCAAATTTATTCTTACATAAGCGAATTTCTCAAGCTGCTTGGCTGAATTTACCGACAAGCAGGCTTTGCTTCAAGCCATAGCGACTTAGAAAGTGACAAACCTTCCCAATCTCCCCCTAAGCAACAAACCCTAGAGGTTATTCCATATATACCTCCTCCTGAAGATCGCCATGAAGAAAGGCGTTCTTAATATCAAGCTGATGAAGATCCCAATTATGAGTGGCAGCCTTGGAAATAAAAAGCTGAACATATGTCATCTTAGTAACAGGGGAAAAGGTATTAGAATAGTCCACCATGAGTGCAGGCGTACCCTTTGGCCTGAGGCGTTCTTTCAATCGAGCAACAAAACCATCGGTTAACTTTATTTGCAAAGACCAGTGACATCAATGGCTTTCTTCCCACCGGTGAGTAATGTACCAAGTGCAGTACCGCATTCCATTCGAACATCCCTCTCCTCTATCATAGCCTTCACCTTGACCAAGGTGAGACAAGGCTTCTGAAAAGTGTTGACGAAATAGAGTCCAAAGAAGCAATAAAACGGGAATTGAGAAGAAGACAACTAGTTATAGGTGCAAAATGAGGAAATTGGACTAACACACTGACGTCTACCTTTACGAAGAGCAATAGGGAGATCATCATCAGGAACTGGATTTGATGTTGAAGCAACCGGTGGAGGACTAGAGACTGGTGGGTTCTTGCGTCGAATGTAGACCTGAGTGATAGGAGGCTTTACTGGATCGGGAATAAGAGGAAATTTGGCTTCTTGGGAGCGAGGAGCGAGGAGGGCCACAAGGGAGGCAATAGCATACACTAGCAAGTCATCTGCCTCCCCTTGACTAGTGTGGGTCGAGGGTGAAGAGAAAGGGACATTCTTAAAAAACTTGACATCCGCAGAAACCAAGTACCTACGAAGACTAGGGCAGTAACACCGATACCCTTTCTGAACCTGGGAATAACCAAGAAAGATACATTTTAAAGATTTATGGTCAAGTTTAGATACATGAGGACGAACATCTCGGAAACAGAAACATGTACAGCCAAATGTACGAGGAACCGATGAGGAATAGGGTTTATTAGGAAAATGATGTGATACGGTGTGTCGATTCAAAGAAATGATGAAGGCGTCCAGGTTAATCAAAAAAGCGTAAAGCGGCCTCCCGGCCAATGCTTGGGCACATGCATCTGAAATAATAGAGCTCTAGCAGTTTTAAGGAGGTGTCTATTCTTTCTCTCAACAACTTCATTCTGAGCAGAAGTGTCAACACATGAAGTCTGATGAAGGATGCCATGTTGAAGCATGAAGGATTGAAATTGTTCTAAAACATATTCTTTTGCATTATCACTTCTCAAATTTTAAACATAAACATGAAATTGAGTATGAATCTCAGCACAAAAGGCACGAAATGAAAACCTTCCAGGCGGTTTCATTAAATATAACCAAGTGGTTCATGAATAATCATCAACAAAGTGACAAAGTATCGAAGCCCGGTTGGGGACACGACTGGACACGGACCCCACACATCTGAATGGACTAACTCAAAAGGAGCACTAGCTTGTTTATTGACTCTATGACTATAACTTGGGCGATGATGTTTTGCAAATTGACAAGACTCACAATCTAAGGATAGCAGGCTTCGAAAGCGAGAACCACAATTTCTTTAATAATAGCGTGAAAGATGACTGGCCCGTGATGTGTCTCAAATGGTGTAGTGACTCCAGAACAAGCAATAAGTCTTGGGACTGTAGGATCAAGGATGTATAAACCCCCAGACTCACGGCCTCTACCAATAATTTGCTTCGTCATAAGATCCTGAAAGAGACAAAATCAGGAAAGAATGAAATATAACACTAAAGTGATCAAGTTAACTTGCTAACAGACATCAAATGAAAAGAAAATTTTGGTAAACTCAAGACTGATGTCAAATGAATAGATGGAGTGGGCACAATTGTGCTGACCGAGGCTACATGGATGTGATCCATGCGCGGAGTGGCCGGTGGAAGGTGAAGGTTGTGGTTGAAGGCGGAGAAAAAACTAAGAGTTACCGGTCATGTGATCTGTGGCTCCGAGTCGATGACCCATTCGGAAGATGAAGAAGATCTGAGCATTTATTTTGGGTTACGACTCGGCAATATTGCGATGTCGGGTAGATGGAGATACCGATGAGTCACGTCTGATTGGAACTGGCTAATTAGGTAGGTGAGAGGCGGGCGATTGATGGATGCCTCAGTAGTAGAAGCTATATGAGCATACTAAAATTTCTGATTTCGATTATGAAGTTTCGTACAATCGCGTATCACATGGCTAGACTTATGGCAGTAATAACAAACAACACCTCCAAAACGAGGCCCTCTAGTGTTATTGCCTAGACCACTGTTTCTATTTCGTTACCTCTCACGACTCGATGATTACGTCGATAAAAACCACTTTGCTTATGCAGGCGAGATACAAGGTAGGTGAAGAAGAGGAAGATACCTCGGTCTGCAAGAAGAATCTGATGCAGTCTCTTGGAGAGATGATATCTCGGAATTTGGACAAGAATTTGGGCCTTATTTGAATCATACTTTCGAGAAGGAAGACGGCCGAAACCCTTTAACTGTCATTTGTTCTCTTTGACTTTGCTGAACTTTGACATCTCTGAGACTAAAGGGCATAAGCATATTAAACTCTTCATGTATCTTTTTGTAGGCCATAAAAAATTATGTAGTGGTGATCTGTTTCTCACGATCGATAGAATGCTTTATACCACATCAAATATCTGAAAACATTCCCTTTCCAAAAAACACAAACTCCAAATAATTCATTAGCTCCTGAACAAATTCACAGTGATTAACGGGCCCATTGTTGTCGATGGTCTGGTTGGATGAGCGAGCAGAGCATCCTCCTCCATCCATTGCTCTTTCGAATCATCGGTTGGTGGATCCTTAGTGAGGTGACCACCCATACGTACGCTCCTGACCTATATTTGAATTGTTTTGCTCAATTCCAAATAGTTGGGACCAGTCAGTTTGTCTTCCTTGATTTTGGACATCATTGGGACCACTTCGAGCTTCGGTGTCAGTTTCTTTTCCTCTGAATCACTTATTATGATACCACAGGAAGAAGATCAAGAGCAAAGAGCACTCGGAGCTTCGGATTTTGGAAAAAGCAAGTGAAACCCTAGAAAGGGTTGTCGGACACACCGGCTAAAACTACGGTTCGAGGACCAAGCGGGGAAGCAGAGTATGCGGAGGCCTTGTCGACGGACTGACCTTGGAGGAGGAGCGAGTGGCTCGCCCCACGCGCCCACACGCACGGCGCGTGTGGAACTGTTCCGAAATCTCGCGGCGGCACGTGAGCTTCACGCGCTCGGAATCGGAGCCATTAGTTTTGCGACTGGCTCGGTGCGACGATGAACACCCTTCTATCTTTGGCGAATTTGAGACTCCACGCTCCCTCTAGGTGGGTGTTTCAAAAGTCACCCCCTCCGATAGCCCTAGATTGTCGAAAATTCCTCCAAAAAATTCTCAAACTTGAACCCTAGGCTTTGATACCATTTAGAAAAAATCCAAAAGAGAATTGGAGGAAAGAATTCCTTTTGTTTTTTTCATTGAATTAACATGTGTATATATATAGCAGGGATAGTCTATATTTCCTAATATGTTACAACTCTACATCTTAGGATTCCAAACTAGTTACAACTCTATATGTAAAGTTTCTTAATTAGTTACGACTCTATATGTTAACAAGTTGCTTGAATGAATTCCCCATGAAAAATACTTATGTGCTTCTTATTCAGTTTCAAGCTCAAACCATCACTTTTCCCTGTTTTCTGTGGATGCTCTTTGGCTCTTTTTTTAATTAAAACAAATCTAAAATTTCTTATCAACGATTAATGTTCTTTAAATTGTACATAAAATTTTCTAAAAACACTTTACTATGTATCTTGCTGAAATAACAAAGTGTTTGAAATTAATTACACAATCAAATGAGTAATCAACATGTAAATAATTAGAATTCATGAAAAACAATAGTGATATCAGGATTAAAAAGTTCAAGGTTTTATATTTATTATTTACTAAAACTTTTTCTTTTGTTTACACTATCAAAGATTGTCTCCTGTAAAAGAACATAAATAATGCAACAAATCAGTCAAGAAAGGAAAAAGTAGAAGAAAAAAAGTGTATAACATGGTCATTTCAGATGAGAAAAGAAACCTGAATCCAAAGGCTGCACACTAGACACCTTCAAAGGAATGTCTTTGAGAAGATGTAATCGCTTTGACAACACTTCAAATGCCTCAAGCAAACTTCCAGAAAATGATATAGGATCTGAAAATTTGTCACATCCTTTTCACAATCACTGTATGCTTCGAAGAGAAAAAAACACCATAGCACAGACAAAGAAGGTAGAGACCAACTAGTTTTACCTCCAATCCCATGAACCAGAGAGAAATCAAGTTGATCCACAACATGCACAATATTCCTTTCTGACAAGGAAAGGTGCCGTGAAAGGAGATATCCGGTAATCCTTTTTATGATAGTATGTCGTTCCCATTGCTTGCTTTCCCAAACTAGTAAGTGAGGTAACAAGGTTGTCATTCCAATCATCTTAAAATATCAACCTTAAATATTAGCAGCCAACAGAAGCATCAGCATCTGCCTCACCTGTGCTTTCTGCAATCGTCCCATCTTTAAATCTTCGAAGCTCAGCTTTCTCTCCCCAAAACTCCCGGAATTTGAGAGCCTAGTTCAGAATGACAATTAACATCAATCCATAGATCATATGCCAAGTTTGCAATTTCCAAATCAAGAATAGAAGTCAAATACCTCATCTTTATTCTCAGCATTTGGACCAACATCGACCACTCTAAAAGCTTTCTCTAAAGAGTTTATTGAAATCCCAATGAGCAATGGCTCTTGATCGAAGATTGATAAACCCTAGAGTCATAACATGGTCAGAACAATTCAATCCAAACTATATCGAATCCATGAAGAAATTTATTCCACACATTTCATACATTTTCAACATTGCTTTCTGAAGTGGCATTTTTCCAGGTAACTCGAATAAACTTTGCTCTGTCACTCAATCCTTGAAGCAGAAGAGCATGCACTTTTTGCTCGAAGGATCTCCAACATTCCTCATCCAAGCAAAATCCCGATACATGAACATCACTATTTCCTTTCAAATTCAATCTAAAAGAGAAAGCACACATAAGAGACAGAGGAAACAGTTACATATCTTTGCTGAAAATTACGGAGAAAGCTGATGATTTATGGGAGATATATGAAACGTGCACAAAAGTACCATATATTATGGGGAAAAAAAATTAACTCTTCAGCACCAACTAAGTAATCAAAAGGGTTTTTTTTTTTTTTGATAAGTACACAATTTTGTCCCCGCTCGGAGTTGAACTTGGTCCCCTCCCCTTCCTATGCCCACCCTATCCCATAACCACTGAGCTAGGCCTCATTAGCTAAGTAATCAAAAGGTTATTCCGGCTTCAATTTTGACTTAATACTGAAAAAGTGTTTTTCCGACCACCATAATGAACAAAAGTACTTCAAAATGCTTCTGAAACATGGCCTGAAAACAGATTGGAGGAAAAATGTATGTGGGATCAAGATGAATGATTGGCACATATTTGAAATGTCAATGAAGAAAAAAATTGCAATGATGGTTAAAGATCCACAATGGACAAACAATCTTTAAAAGATTCAAGGATATGTTGCATGGATACAGCTACCATAAATGGAGCCAATAGGAATGCATATTGAGATAGAAAATGCTCAAAGATACACAATACAAGTAAGACAGTATGCATACATAAAGACACAAAACCATACTCCTATATCCCACCCTTCTGCTTTCCCATTATCAAAACCCCTAAGAATCCTTCTTATGTTCTTCTCTTTAAAATAAAGCTGAGTTCCATGTTTCTATTTCATCCCTGACCAGAGTCAGCTGCATCAAAAGCATGTATCAGAAGCCAAAAAATTAATGGAAGTTTGGAGATATGCACAGATGACCGAGTATTATAGACACAAAACAAACAGGACTCAATAAAAGTCTCCCTGTACGTGAAATTCCAAAATTTTCATTTCGTCTAAGATACTAATATACACATTCTCCTAGGCTGCTACTGTAAAAATGAATAAATGTACAATTAAAATAACATGGGAAAAGAAGAAGAAGAAGAAAAAAATATCATAATGAAATAGGAGTCCAAAAGGCACTGTGAACAAGATTCTTTTATTTTTAGCTAATTAGAATCTCAAATAAAAAGAACAAACAAAATAAAATCAGTTGGCATTTCCTCTTCCGTATAAAACATCATGAGAGCTACACCAAGCATCAAATGAAAAAGTTGTACCTCATGCAGTAGTCATATTTAGCTGGATAGTCGATCTTAGTCAGAAACAGCTCCTCAAACCCACCATCTTTACATTTGTCTAAGCAGCTAAGGGTCAAACCATGCCTCGTCTTGGAGCTGAAATGTTTTTCGAGAGGAAAAGAAAAAGGATACATAATTGTCAAACGAATGCAGTTGCTTGAAAAAAGTGCACAAACACTAGTCGACGAATACGATACATATATTAATCAAGGAGCAAAATTTAACATGATAGCAAGAGGTACCTCCATAAAGCCACTTCCTGTGATCCGGAACACCAAATTAAAATGAGCAAGTGACTCAGATATCACAACAGGAAATAATCTTAAACATTGCTTCCTTTCCTGCAACTCCTGAGATCATAATGAATAATACAAATGAGCTCAGACATGCAAAAGAAAGGAAAACAATCCTTTCAGGACATACAACGGTTCAATGCTCAAAAGTTAATGAAATAATGGAATATGATTTCTGGCCTTTGTGAAGAAGTTATTTTGAAACTATCTCCTTTAATTAGAAAACATTAAATATCCACAAGTCTGGCAAGGAATACTATAGATGATTATTTGGCTGAAAGAGAGAGTTGTATATATCAACTGCATTTTAGTCTACACTGCATGGTAGTTTGACCTCAGTGTGTTAGTCAAAAAATTTAAATCCATTTAAAAACATAAAGGGAATCCATAAAGAGTCACACCTCCTTTGAAATATTTGGCAGGCTTTGAGACTTAAAATAAAGACCACTATTCCATAGCTTTGATGAGGCTGCAAAAACAACAATGATAACCACCATTATTATTTTGGTCAGGATAAACATTTCCTTATTAAAAAAATGAATAAATAAATAATTCTTGCCATAGACTCAAATGGGTTTATGGGAAGTTCCAAGTTCAACTTTTGATTGGGACAAAAAAACACGACCCAACCAATCACCCAAATGGGGTTTCTCTAGCCAATGAATGAATCACCCACTACCTCAACAAAGAAAATCAAAGTTCCCATAATCTCTCACTTTTTCCACTAAGAGGATATGATCAATAGAGTTTTCATAGACATGGCAAAGTGGGCATCTCTTTGCAAGAGAGACCATCTACTCTTTTATAGTTAATCTAAAACTCAACTCTTCCTCACGAAGCCTCCTAAGCAAAAAAGTTTGCCTTTTGAGGGAGCCCATGCCTTCCACACAATGCTAGAAGGGAAAGGCTCAACCCTTCCCACCTTAAAAACAGAAAAAGAAGGGACTTTACAATAAAGATTCCACTCTTTGCCACATCCTAAAATATCTTTTCCTCTTTTCCCCAACTACTACTTAACCTTGAGGTCTTGTCAAAAACCTCTCCATCATCCAAAGCTTCCAATCATTAAGAGGTCTAAAAAACATTGGAGTCCACACATCCCTCCCATTTCAGGGTAACCAATCCCATCACCCAAGCTTCCTTTGAACTAGCAAAGGGAAAAAAGGAAGGAAAAGGCACATAAGGGCCCCTTGCCGCACCATTTGTCTTTCCAAAACTTAATTCTTCACCTATTACCCACCCTAGAAGAAATTTTACAAGATACTAACCACCACAACTTCTTTACAGCCTTCCAAAAGCACATTAGATCCCTCTCACCTCCTTAGAACATCATCCCCCCTTTCACTTCCCTATACTTACCATGAATAACTTCCGTCCAAAAAGCATCCCTTTTGAGAGCAAAACATCAAGACCACTTACAAGGAAGAGTCTTAGGCCCTGTTTGATAAACTATTGAAAATTTTCAAACCATTGAAAAAGAAAATTTTCAATGGTTTTAATTTTTCAATATGTTTGATAATAAAATTTTAGGAAGCTCTTAATTGAAAATTTTAAATGAAAAACTATTGAAAATATAAATAGTAAAGACCTACTTAATATGGAATGTAGAATACGGTCAACAAAAAAAATTTTAAATGAAAATAAATTGGACTAAAAAACCGTTATAAATAATATAATATTTTGCAAATATCTCTTGGTTAGTTTGGATAGTTTTAAAAAGTTTAGATTCTATTAGTTATTTTTTAAACATATTTATGTCTTTTTTTGGATAATATTATTAGAATAAATATTTTTACATATTTTTAAACATGTTGTTACAATAATTAATAATTGTAGTGAAAAATAAAATATTATTAGAAACTCACATTTATTTTGGATAATGTAATTTAATGATAATATAGGGTAAATATGTAAAATACATAATTTTTAGTATTGACATTCTGAGTTATCGAAGCAAATATATTTATCTTGACGTTTAATTGTTGTCACTTATCAAACGATTTTACGATCTGAGATTCAATATGAAATTCAGCAATTTTCAGCACTTAATTTTTTCATTTTATCAAACATGGCCTTAGTTAGGGAAAGAAGGTCTACCACTACAAGGGCCCCCTGTTCTCTAATATGTTTTACAAACAATGTCTCACTTCACCAAATGAGGTTGACTCTTGAAAGATCTACCTCCCCAAAGAAAGTCCTTTCAAAATTTCTCCAACCTTAGGCAAGCACTCCTTGGCATTCGATGCAAAGACATAAAACATATTGGCAAGCTAAATAACAGGCTCTTTATCAAAGTAAACAAATTGAAAATATGTCGTTTCTTTTTCCATATAGCCAATCTCTTTTTGAATCTTTCTTCCACTCAATCCTGAACACCCAGAACATGGTGGGCAGCACCTAATGGCACTCCTAAATAGGAGGTTGAGATCTTCCCCAATTTGCACCTAAAGACTGAGGCCAAACCCTCCACAATCACCACCCTTCCAACTAAGATGAGCTCACTCCTTGTTAGCTTGACCTTTAGTCTCCATATAATCTCAAATCACATAAGTGTCCAAGTCAAATTAGGCAATTGGTTAGTGTTTGCTTCATAACACATCAAAGTATCATTTGCAAACAAATGATGGGAAAGCGCACTATTGGGTTACAACTCTCCCTCCATATATTAGTCTATCTAATTATTGTCATCATAAATTTATGCTTTGTCTGCAGCCACCACTATCTGTGCCTCCCACATGGTATGAGGTTACACATGAGCAGGCATGTTAAAATATGAACCAAAATCCAGCTAGATTTATACTAGTAGGAAAGTTGGTGCTTCAAGCCTTCAACATAGTTTCAGAACTTTGGCTAACTTAGGATTTCAGATTCAAGTCCTTCCCTTGTTTTATTTTTCTGCAATCAAATGGGGGATATGGGGCCACATTGTGGGACCAAATACTAACAGTCTTTAACTTCTAGGAAATTGGTTACTCAAGTAAACTAATGTACACTTGGATGATGGACTGGTTAACACTCTCTAAAGCATCTCTCAGAAAAACAATCAACTGACTACCATTCCAAACCTCAGAACCCATACCAATGATCAAAAGTCCAATTCAAAACAAAAAGGGGCTTCAAGGTTTCAGAATCTTCTAAAAAATAGTTAAAAGATAGGATTTCTGTGCATGTGGAGCACAGATAAGAATGGGCAGGCAAACCAAGTTTTCAGTTCTCATGTCTCTATGTGAAAAGAACATCCATGATTCAATAAACGCATCCAATTTTGAAGTTCTCATGACTTTGATGTTTTTTTTTCCTTCTTCCTTTCCTCCTTTTTCCTTTTTCTTGCCCTCTCCTTTTTTTGGGTTATGACTACAGAGTTTTCTTCTCTTTTCTTTCTTTCTTGTCTCTCCCTCTCTCTGGTCACAACTACAAAGCATTCCCTGCCCTATCTGCAAGGGTTTCACCTAAGACTTCAGGTTTCTAAGTCATAATCCCAGCCGACCCAATTGATTCTATTGATGCATTATATTGATATTGGTCCTGCATTAATATTTAACACGCACCACTTTGCTCAAACAGGATCATACTCCAAGACATTAAACTATATATGAATTTGATTACTGAATATCAATTCTCACATGTGTATCCAAGTACAAAATTTTCAAAAAATTTTGTAGTTTCATGTCCAACTAGTGAATAAATTTCATTGTTCATAAGCCATACCTATAAAAGTTCAAATTATTAAATAACAACATCTTTCACAAAACTATATCCTCTGTTGGTTGCTGAGTCAATATAAAAATGAGGGGGGGAAAAGGAAATTTTTTTATCTTATACTCTAGATTTCTTTTTTTAATAATAATGACAAGTTAAACTAGTTGTATCATGACCAGTAGGAAAGAAACTTCCATTGTCTTAGTTCCATGCATGAAAAATTCAAAATGCAAGCTCTTAGTTTTGTTTCTTTGCCTCTCTTACCTTTTCGCAACATGCAAAACAGAATGAGAAGAGAAGGGGAAATTTGACTTATCTGCTGTAATTATTGACCGCTATGCAAGAGGAAAAACTTAACATACCGATGAAATCCAAGGTGAAGCGAACTATCTGCATTGGCTTCATTGAATTGTTAATGAGATTCCTTCCAGAATCCGTTGCAAGGTATGCCATTATGACAGAGATCAGAAATCCATTTAAGCAATCATGAGCATATATCGAACTTCTCTGCCGAGCCCATACCTACAGCAATAAGATCAATCGTCATTTAAAAGTCCAAAATCATGCCACATAATCAAACTTAAAATGGCCAATATATGGTACCATACCTTAAGCAAAATTAAAGCCTCCCCCAATTCCTTCCAACCAAGAAAAGTTTGCTTCACAAACTCTGCATTGTTCTCCAGAAACATATCTTCCAAAATACTACTATTGTATTTAGGTGTAGCCCGAGGAGTACTCTCATCTTAAAAATTCAACAAAAGAGAATAGTTTTCCTTTAGTGCAACCAAATTAGAAATAAAAATTTAAAAAAAAAACAGAAATAAACAAAAAAATGAAACAAGTAACCACAAAACTCTAAAGTTAGAACAATGCTTGAATTGAAGGCAACATACAACCTTGCTTCAAGGAGCGAACATTGTTCCGCTTCATGTTTAACTTCAAAATGCTAAACAAGGATGTTGCAGTAGGTATTATTCTCACAAAAAACCCAGGAATTTCATCAAGCTCCATTGCTACAATTTCCCAGTGGAAAAAATTCAGTTAAGGAAGCAGATTTAAAATTAGTAGGAGATGCAGAACAAATATACAAACCGATTACAGAATTATTCAATGTAAGAAGGGCGGAACTTTGGATAAAAATGGGGCATAATAGTAGACCTGGATGGACAACCAATAGTGGTTTTCGAGCTTCATTTTGTAGGGTGGACCATTCAACCTTTCGAATCAAGGAAGAAGAGTTCAAATATTTCTTGATTATGCAGAGATAGAGTAACCTTTTTGCATGGTAACGGTGATTCAAATAGTCTTTCTCATGGAAACACTCCTGCCACATGGGAGAAAATGTTAAGACAGACAACTAAATTACAATGACTGCTGATGAGTGTCCCGTAACTAACATTAAGAAGCTTATGGATTTATGTACCAGAGAACTTTCTGCAAACTCTAAGTTTGTAACTATCATTTCCAAATTTAAGTATCAATTATCTGATCATTTCATAATGACCTAACTTCTTGTAAGATGACACTAAGTGGATTTCATCTTCTCCAAATTCTGCTTTTCGAAAATATCATTCCAGTTACTGGCCTCATATTCTTCTGGATAAACTGTTATCATCATTGATAGAAATTTCCCTAAAAATTCTTCTCAGTACCACTTTTTTCAACTGAAAATCTTTTCTTTTTTTTTTTTGACAAGTAACTAATGGGTTTCGACTTTCGACCATTCCTAAAAATTCCTAAATTCCTAAAAATACATTCCAATGACTTTGGACCATTTTTTTTCATCAAAATCTAAAAGCTTCAACAATTCAATGCATGAAATGCAGGATATCATCATGGATTACAAGAAACTTAGGTAAAAGCATGTGAACCCATTAGTTCCCTATCTCCATACCCTATTTGCAACCCTCACAACCAATTCATCACTCGCATATGGACATCCACTATTAAATTCACAAACTGCACATGAAACAATATGTAGTAAGGTGATTGACTGCAAATTGCCTATGGAATTTTTTTTTTTTTTTAAATCCCATAAAAAATAAGGTGATATGATGCAAACCAGGCATTAGAAAATCTTAAAGTTGAAGGTCTAGGAAAAAAATCTTGTTGACCTATGCATGGTGGCGGTGACCTAGCTCTCAAGCCTCATTCTCTATGCTCTGGGAGCAAGGCCACAGAGTGCAATAAACCAAAAAAATAACAAAGAAATGGCATCCATTCTTTTATCAATATGTTTCTACTAAATTCAGTCTAAATACTTTATTCACTGCACTTTTCCACACTGATCTAACTTACTTAAATTGCATATTACATAGCATATATGAAAATGTAGCCACTTTGCATTCATTCTATTCATGATCCTAGTCCCACATTACCATATCAATTTAGTAATATATAAACCTGACAAGTCAGGGCAGCATCAATTTGTGCATAACGAGAGAAAAGAGTACACTGCATACCTTTGGCAACCTAACAAAAAGATCAATATTTACATCAGGCTTTGCTATACATCGCATTGAATAACTACCACCAATTTCAATCAATTTTGGCTTCTTGAAGTTGAATTCAACTTTATCAGCGCCAATGTCTCTGACAAATTGTGGAGCTAAATCTGCTGTAACCTGCTCATTTGTCAACAACACAATAAGCGACCAGGACAGTATCATTGAGGGGAAGAAAAAAGGCCCCAAAAAGCAACCAAACAAACATAACAACACCCAGTTTGATTGCTGAGACGATGAAACTCTTATTCTTGAAGTCATCTTAATTTTCAAAAATTAAAATTCAACTGAACTAAATCATATTAAGCTCGAGTTACGTCCAGGTTTGTGGATTCTCAGGTCACGAAGTTCGGTTTATTGTTTTCCCCCGTATTATTAACCAAGTAACACGCATCATTACAAAAATCCAATTTCAGGATTTTTCATTATTTTGATGCAGATAAAAGGGAAAACCACAGTTCAAGTAAAAAAAAAAAAATCAACGGCCAGTGTGAATTCACAGAAAGCAAAAGAATAGAAATCTCAGTATTAAAGTTCCACCACTTTTTCACGAACGAAGCGAAAGGTTAGGGTTTTGGAAGAAGCAAGGCTTGAAATCAAGAGGAAAAAAAATTAAAACAAAAAAACCTGCAAGTCTTCAGGGATTGTATCGATAGCTTGTTTAATGGCTGAAACTGTGTCGTCGACGAGCTTTGCCGTGGCAGAAGAGTAGTCGAGCTGCACTTCCTTCAAAAGCTCCCGTACTTTCAAGTCCATCGGTCCCATAATCGTTTCAGAATCCATTTCTTTGCTACTTTCCAACTTCCAAGTCTCCAAACAACTGATTTAGCGGCTTAAACCCTCGGAAGAAGGGGAGAGTCTCTTAGGGCTTTCTCAAAGGCCACGAATGGGGCCGGGCCTCCCTCTCACTATTGTGACACCTTTTTCAGGCCCATTATGATCCATTTTTAGTAGGCTGGCGTAGTCCGTTTATATCGATGGCCATAATATATGGGCCCATTTGCATGAGCCCATGAGCCCATATGTAAACTAAAAACATTTCATGGCATGTACAAAACTTGGTAAACAAGAGAATAAATAAATAAATAATTTTATTATAAAAAATATAATAAATTTTTTTAAGAAGTATAAACTTTCTAACGTGGACGAAAAAATATGATACGTAAATTTAAAGATCTTTTATTAAAAATTAAATATATTTAAATATATTTTATATTTTCATTTCTTTTTAAAATTATGATCCATTTACTTATGAACTTTCTAAAACATTAGCACCAGAAATTGTCAATCCAATTGACTATTACTAATCACAAATGACAGCATGTTTCAGGGAATAATACAATTATGTATTTTTTAAATTGTCAAATCACGTGTTTAATTTTCAATACTATATTTTTTTGTACTTTGTTATCCTTATTTATTTATTTCACTCGATGTTTTTAATCTTCAATTGATGTATGAATTTTGTATTTCGCTGGTACCTTTAAAAATACTTCATATGTTTGTATAGTATATAACTAATGGTGAGTAATTTATTCAATATGTCACATTTTTTGTCCTACAAAACTATGTATTTTATTACATAATTTAATTTAAACCAAACATGAATAATGATCATAGAAAAAATATAAGCTCAAGCTTTATTTATTATTTAATTATTAAACAGGTAAAACCTCGTATAACTCATTTGATAATTCGTTTTCCTATTTAATAATTATATTAAATTTTTTATCACAAAATAAGGTGGATTCAGGTTGTGTGGTGAGAGACTATCGAAGAGATAGATGGTTATGGCTGCCTCCCTCAATTTCAATTACATGCTCATTCTCTCTAAGATAGGCAAAGCCTATCAATGTGTTGACACTAAAAATAATGTTTTGGGCCGAAGTGAAATTTAAAAAAAAAAATTCGTCCAAATGGGAGTGGAATTGGGCAAATAGATAAGTCAAGCTTAAACCGTGTGAGCCCAACCTGATTCGATAAAGCTGGCTTCAAGATGTTAGTTAGAGGCTCATTCTGTACAGAGTTATTTAAGGCTACAGTGAATTTTTAAGCCCAAAGGAAATGATCGAATAGTATCTGAGAGTGAATATTAGAGGAAAGACACGTGGAATAACGGTTATGCAGGGAGGTAGAAAATTTGGCAAGCTAAATGGTAGTGGAAATGGTCAAGGACATGTGTAAAGGTGAGATCAATGGACTATGGAACATGTGGAAGTTATAAAAAGAGTATTCCCTAAGCAAATAGTGGTGTGGTTTCTCTAATGGAAAGTGGGAAAGAGCAATTTCTTTAGGGAATGAGTTAATTGAAACAGTTGGCCCTAGTGGGAGAGTGGACGACATTTGAGGAAGAATGTGAAAAAGGAAACATGGGTAGTCACCTGAACCTCTAGAAAAGGGAATCAAAGCATCATAGCAAAAAACCGATAATTGAACACTCAAGACTAATGATGGAATACTCAAAACCGAGCAAGAGCATTTAATCATTTCTACAAGTTTAACAACCTTCTTTTCCAGTTTCCTAACTTAGTTCTATATGTTTTTCTTTCCAAGCATTTTGTTACTTCTAAACTTTCTTGCTTTAACATTTGATTTTTAGTCCAATTCTATATTGAAATAAGCTAATTTTCAAGATAGTCCGTTAAATTTCCTCTTAACTTTCAATTCAGTCCATGCAATATAATTTTCAAGTTATTTTTCGATTTAAGGATCTAAGGAGCGTCAGGAACTAGGATTCATTTTTAACGAAGCGAAGTTAAATTTTGATATAGTTCCAGGTTTGAAAATCTTTTATAATAATTCACTGTGTATGCATGATCGCTAATTTTTATGCCTTTTGTATGTTACGGTAGATTCACAGAAAATCCACCAAACATATTTTGGCAGCATCAGGTGGGGATTCGAATTTTTGTTGAAGATTGCCACCAAAATTGAGGAGTAAGATAATTGTAGAGTCTTCGGACTCAAGATTTGATGTTATAGAAGCAGCACATGAAGGAAGAGTTCTAGCCTTGGTGGAACAGATAGAAAACCTAATGAATTCTCCATTCAACAACCCCATTAAAAAGTGGAAGGAAGGGGTGTATGTAATGTGGATGTGCCTATTCTTTTCACTAACAATTTTAACAAATTTTAGGCACTCATGCAAGAAATATAGAGCCAACGAGTGACCATGATTGTCGTTATGGAAGAAATGAAGCAACAATCTCAATCCATCTAGGAAAACGTTAGAGAAATGGGGCAACCAAGGCTAGAAGTTGCTTTTAAGCCAGAAAGACAATTTCTAACACAATTCAGGTACGTCCCGAGAACATAAGAGAAATTTAGTGAATTTTACCGCTGCGCAGTGTGAAGCTAGACCTTCCTCCCATAGGAGAGGGTGATACTGCGGAGAACGTTGCGGGAAATAATGCGATCGAGCTAGAACCCGCCGGAGGTTTTTCTTAGACTAATCCTTTACACAACATAAAGCATGGAGGGCCGCTCAGATGGAGGCTGGGAGGCATCCATACGACCGCTGCGGGGTGAATGGCAACCGAGGAATGTGAAGTTCCTGACGACCTTTTGATGACCAACCCCTATACCATATTTATAAGCAATCAGAGAGGCAGTACAAAAATTATATGGGTCAGGCCTTATGCAAATTGGCCGCCCAAAGTTCTACAAACCTTATCCATAAATGATAGACAAAGAGAACACCTACCCAAGGGGGTACAGGATCCCATATTTCTCCTAGTTCTCTAGAGAAAATGGTAAATCAACCCTTGAGCATGTTGCAAGATTCACTATGCAATGTGGGGAATTAGCTAACTACAATAATTTCTATCCTTTCAAGCTTAGACTGTTTCCTAACTCTTTGACAAGGTAGCATTCACTTGGTATACAACTTTGCCAAGGAACTCCATTCGAAGTTAGCAGGAGATGGAAAGACAGTTCCACACTCAATTCTTTAGGGTTGAGCTTAAAGTGTGCATAACAAAACTTTCTAGTGTGACTCAAAGAAATGGGGAGATTGCTGATTTGTTTATCTCCTGGTTCAAGAAGATGAAAAACATATGCCAGATCTGTCACGCCCCGAATCCAGGTCCGACTCGATTGGCGGATCAAGCCAGGGGATTCGGGGTGCGAGACTGGTGGGACTCCTTACGATTTTTTTCGTGACTAGTACCTGTGGGTATGGCCCATCATATAAATCAAAATATATATATAAATCAAAAGAAACATGACCACTGAGTGGTGACCATCAAAATCCCAGACACATATAAGCGAGTCCCATTTACATATACAAAGCGGAACTTTACATACAAATGGACGGAACCTACATGTAGTGAACCCTTACAAGTGTGTTGGCCCATTTGTATGCGGAGGTCTTGAGATGTCTTCTCTATTACCTACACGGATTAAAAACCGTGCTAAACTGCGCTTAGTGGGAAACATTTCTTATACAGAAACACATGCATATACACAATTATAATAAGTGTATAACCATAACAGATATCAGAAATTTCATGAATTCATATTATGGACTTATATAAGCACTTAAACTATCACGGAGAAAAACATGTTCATACGGGACTCAGAGTAGGAGTTACGAGAACTTATTCTTATGCGAGAACTTATCCTTGCATAAGACTATGTGCATTCGAGGACTCCGTAGGAGTTACAAAACTTATGCTTATGCTGCGAGTTTGCTTGACCGGGTACCCGTGAGTACCACGAAGGAGATTCTGAGCATTATGCGATATTTAGACACATGCTTGTCTTACGGAACATCTTGGTCTACGGAACTTATGCGGTCTTACGGAACTTATATATGTATTTCGGGATCTGAAGTACGTGGGTACTCTGAACATTTCTTGGTACAACAAAAATTGCCGTAGATTACTCTGAGCGATTCATATGCGAAGATTCTTTCGTGGGTACCAGCGGACTTATGCTTATCTTACGGATGCGAGGAGTCTTTATTAGATGCTTCTGAGGAACTTGTACTTAATTTGCGATCTGAGTGCAGGTGGGTGCCCTCTGAGGGCTGTCGAATCTGAGAGTACCGTAGGTACTCACAGAGGCTTAATCAGTCTGGAATGAGAACTTACTCGGATGCAGAGTGCAGAGTGGAACTCAGAGACTAAGATCGGGACAGGGACATGTCGGATCTGGGGCTTACGGTCTGGGGACTTATCGGATATAGGAGTTATCGGATCTGAGGACTTATCGAGATATAGAGTTATCGAGGATCACGAGGACATCGGATATAGGAGTTATCGGATACGAGTGCCCCGTAGGTGCTACGAGACTTAATCAAATACAGGGTACTCGTAGGTACTCTGAGAGCTTGTCGGATCATCGGGATCACGGGGGCTTTGGAGTGCTGCAGACTTGATGGGAGATACGAGGAGTACCCGCCAGGTGCTACGGAACAATCGAATACGAGTGCAGTGGGTACTACAAAACAAGTAAAGGCCGGGACTTGTCGGAGACGGAACTTGTTCGGATGCGGGAATTGCCCATAGGTACTGAGACTCATCGAGAGACATGACAAAATTTAATGAATCTGGGGAGTTGTCGAAGCCAGACCTTCGAGATCTGCGGAGTACGTGGTACTACCACAGGGACTTATTGAATGCAGGTACCCTTAGGTACTCTGGAACTTATCGGATCGAGGACTTAATCGAGGAGACCGAGGAGTTAATGTCGAGAGGCGAAGGTACCCATAGGTACTCTGAGGAACTAAATAAGGAATGAACGGAACCCAATTAAATGCGGGAGTACGTAGGTACTACAACGAACATTTTTCGAGATCTGGGGGTACGAAGTAGGTACTACGAACGAATCTTAGGAGTACATTCAGATCTTTATTCTTATTCTTTATTCAGAGTCTTATCATATAATTGTTTGACTTCCTAGACCCGATGTCACGGAATGAGTAGGACCTGACCTGATAAGTACCAGAAGATACTACGATGCGGAAATGTAAGTAGCATTAGTCGAGGACGGGGAGTGCCTTAGCACTTAACGGGACGGGAGTCTTAGCACTAATCGAGCCGAGTGTCGTGGCACTAATCAAAGTCTTAGAAGTACTAATCGCGGGAGTCTTGGGACGCTAATCGGGAAGTCTTAGAAGTACTAGTCGAGTCTTTGGAGCACTAATCGGAGATCTCTTAGGAAGTACTAGTCGAGTCTTGGGAATGCTAATCCGGGATCTTAGGGAGTACTAGTCGGGAGTCTTGGGAGCACTAATCGGGACCCAGATAGTCTTTGTGTCATTTAATAACTGGTCTTAGATGGTTTACAATTATGAGGTCATTAACTTACTGTATCTTTTAATAGGGCATTCTTAGCCCCTTAGGTATTCATGACGGATCGTCCTTCATATCTTGGTAAAGGTATGATGCGTATGTAATCACACCTTATTCATGAATTCTATTATTCTTCTATGAGATCTAGCACGCAACAGTTGGAATCAACCCCAGTCAGATCATACAAACTGAGATTATAGCATTTCATGCCAACTAGTCGATTCTGGGTTTCTGGGGACAATTTGAAATATTTATTTTCAGTGCCTTGTCTCGATATTTATTAACGTATCTTTGTATTCCTTTAAAATCCCTAAGGTGCTAAGGGTTCTGTCGACTGGAATCACCCAATTCGAACATAGGGCACCAAGTTCGTCAGCTTGGCGAGCTTCTCAATGTTCAATTTGGAATCAAATTTTTCTTGCACATGGCCCCACTTTGAGTAATTTTGGGCCATAGGATCAGATTTTACGATGACTTATCTTTAGTTTGGTTCTCCTTAGTATATTTTACGTAGCCACTTGAATCATCAAATCGGATAAAATGAGAATTTGTATTGAAATCAGCGAGTGAAACGGAAAGCGGAGTGAGTTGTGCGCCAGTACAAGCTCAAGTTATCTTAGGTACAACCAGTAAAATGACCAGAACACAAAGTTCTAATACCAGTACAAGTTCAAATTGTACCGAGTACAAGTCTCAAAGAGTACTTGGAGTATTATTAATTTTCTCACATTTTCATACTTTGATCTACTCGAATCGATTCTATACTTCCAACACTACATCTAATCCATTTCCAATTCCCCTTGGAATCACTTTTCTATTCAATTTCTCTTTCAATTACATATCTTTCTTCCAAAAACATATCAAGATTCCTTCCAAAACAATTCTAATATGGGTTAAGACCCATACACAAACCAATTATGATGATTAGTTAGGGTTTGTTCCAAACCCTAACTCATCTACTCATAATTAAACCATGAATCCATCCACAATGAGGTTGTTCCCATCTTGTGCCATGTGGGTTTCCCACCCCTTACTTGACATAAATTTTGGGTTAAGATGAGCCTAAGCAAAAACCCACAGATTTGGGCAAGATTATAACCATCAAGCATGGAAATTCATACATAATCACCTAGAATTCATAATCAAGGTGAGTTTCCATGCCTGGCTTTGCTTGATCTTGACTCCTCCATCTTCTTCCTCTTCTCTCTTCTTCTTCTCTCATTCTCCATCCGGTTCTCCCCCAAATGAGACCAATTTGGTCTTTTAAATCAGATTTTGTTAAGGCCTTGTTTGGCCCTAGACAAAAAACCCATTTTGGTTTTTTTTAAGTTTTCTTTATTTGCTTTTTGGCCCATAATTCTTTCTATTTATAAATAAACTTTCCTTTATTTCCTTTTTGGCCTCAAATCTTGTCAAGTATGACTTTTAAGTCCCTTTTTGGACCAATTACAAAATTGTCCTTAAGTTTTGTAACTTTCCTGGTCTCTCGTTTCCCGGTTTCGCATTTAACTTATGAAAGCGGTCGAGTGTACTTCTGAAAATACCCTAAACATGTCGAAAGCTTATTTAGGGTATGATATTTCGGGTGTTACAATTATCTTCCAAAGACAGATTACGTGAAAATGGCCCAAAGAGGTTTTGACATTGAGTTGAGGAAAAAATTCCAAGGTATGAAATTTAGAGATTTTATGAACTTGCAGGTAAGGTGACCAAATATGAGGATCTGATCAAGGAAGAAAGTTACCAGATAAAGAAATCCATGGGAACCTATTGTCAAGAGGTGAACCAGGAGGTGGCAGTGGCAAATCTATCTACTACAGGGACATTCATGTGTCATCTTTTGGTAGAAAAGGCACTTGATTTGTGAGAGAAGGCACAAATTGTTGGTACACAGTTCCAGTATACTTTTGAGGTAGCAAAGACAAAGGAAATATTGGATTTCTTGGTGAAAGAAAAATTCATTACCTTCCCTAAAGACCACCGGATCCACAACAAAGATGAACTAAGGGGAAAAACTTACTGTAAGTATCACAATTCATGGAACCACACTACTAATACATGTTGGGGTTTTAGAAATGTCATACATGACAAGATCAACAATGGGATACTCAAGTTCCCTTACAAAAAAGAGGTTATGGCAATCGATGAGGATCCTTTCCCACTAGTGGCGTCAATCAACACTATCAACTTCGACCTAAGAGCATTGATAGAATCCAAGAAGGTGGGAAAACTCTCTCCAAGAAAGGTATGGGTCCCTAATATTGCCTGCACCGTGTTGATAAGTTGAAAAATGAGTGGTCTGTAGTTTGTACAAATCCTCCTTCCAGGAGAAATTCAATGAAGGGGATATGACAGGGAACAGAGCATCATAATCTATTCTCCAAGGAAATGAGACTTTCAGCCCAAAAGGCAAGATGGACACCCCATGAGATTGGTTGGTTCCTCCCAGAGAAAAGGCTGCAGAGAGGCTCACCCCTCCACGAGGTAGGTTCACTACTATAAGGGAAAATGATGCAAGTAGTTAAGAGAATGTTTTTCAAGAAACGGAGTCTTTTCCCCCAAGGGGTAAGTTCACTCCTCCAAATGACAAAGTTGTAGGGAAAGTTATTGTTCCAACAAAAAAGGCAAACAAACCTATTTTTCCAAGGGAGAGAGGTGAGGACAGATTTCCAAGAGGTGGATATGGGGATAGAGTTGTTCCTTTAAGTAAAAGAAGGTTTATGCCATAGGATAGAATAAGTCCTCCAAAGGGTAGATTCTGTCCCCTAAGAAAGAAGATTGTAGACAATCACTTCTTTAAGGGAGAAGGCAGAGAAGGACATGTTCCTCCGGTCATACTTGTTTTTCCAAGAGGTGGACCCAATTTTCCAAGGTACAAAATGATGTCTTCCAAGGACAAATTCACTTCTCCAAAAGATATGGCGGAAAACAAACTTGTTTTTTTCAAGGGAGAGGGTTATAGAGATGGAAAGGTCTGTGAGGTGTATCATTCTTCCTAGGGTTTCTCTTAGTCAAAGGTGGCATGTGGTACAACACAAAAAATTTCCCCAAAGGTTTTCCAAGACTCATAAGGATGCAGAGGCAAAGAGCAGCTAATAGAAGGCAGCTCATTAATGTACCTGATAAAACACTCTTGAAGGAAGCCATGGAATTAGAGAAAGTGAAGAAATGAATGGTTGATAGCTTGGAAAAAAACATAGTTTAGGAGGAAAGCTACTAAGGATATGGAGTCAATGAGCAATGAGATGAAGTAATGGACTCAAAGGCCTTATTAATGGGTGGAAATCTTGACGCACCTATCGAGGTACCGTTGACAACCACGTCGACCTCACGGGCTTAGGTGGTTGCAGGCACCACCATCATGTCCCATTTATCTAGATCCATAATTTAGCAAAAAATCAGACAAAGTCTCCTTTGTTCGGGAAGTTCTATCCAGAATACAACATATATAACAATACATCACATGACCCATCCGGGTTCAATATACCACACCGGGTCATTCATGAGTCATAAGCGACAGCTCATTACTATTCAACCATACCACTAAATACTATACATGCAACTATGTAGTGATATGTTTTACAAAGTTTAATTATACACTCTTATACAAGATATATTAAAACAAGCGTTCTAGCATACATATACAAAATATGGTCAAGCCACATGCGGCTTTCTGGCCTTCATATGCGGTCGAATGCGGAGTCAGTACTTTGCACGACACATGCACGAAATGGGGTCCCATGACAAGGTGAGCAAAGCCGATAGTGATAATAATCTCCTACAGGGTTACTCCCACTAAAGTGCTTCATCAAAATGATCAAACCAACCCATACACATCCAAGTGAAAATGGTCTGCATGAATGTAGTATGTCATGCATGGAATGTCTTCATGCCCATATCCGTCACTCGTGGAGCTCCCTCACACATGTCTATGTCCAAGTGTGACAATCGTCAGCGGTAGTACCAATGACGCATATCTCTGGGGTCACTTACCGTACCGGTACTTGATGCAAGTGCCCGATGGGCAACTAATCCCGAGTCGATCCCGACTCACATCACCTGACCTCGAAGTCGTAGCTGATACTTGGCTGACCGTGTGTCTAACTGAGCCAGCCGGACAGCACCGGCTTCGTCGGGGTCTCTTACACTCATACAAAACTTTTCGGATTACACCGTGGGTCTCTTAGACCCATATTCCAGGCTTTTCACCTGAGGGGATTAACGACGCCCTTCTTGCTCCCCAACACACATTATTTATATTTCTTTTTATATTTTAAATTGTGAGACATTTATTAGACGTCGTTCAAAGTACAAGCTCACTATCCATTCATCAACATTAATGATGGATGACCATACCCATGCACACATACCCAATATGTTGATGTCCATGTGCATATGAAATGCAGATATGTCGTTTCATGTTATGTCATGCTACATGCATAATAAGAGCTACATGCAACATTTATAAATTTCGAATAATTATATTTCCTACATATAATTTTCATTTATCACAACTTTCATGTTAATACATCACGCAAGCACATATTAACATGAATTTTACACACAACAACATATTATTTATTTTTCCAACAATAGGACACAAAATGACCCAAATTTTGGACCCACATAAAACAAGGCACCTCTTGGTCCCTTCATGGTTCATCCGCTTAGAATTCTTGTGATCTTCAAAAACACAGCAAACAGAGCATCCAGTCTGGGATTAAAACAAACGAACCCCGAGTTCGAGACTGCAAAAAATTCCCAAGTCGCCTCAGTCCCCAAAAAATTTGGGTTGTTGACCTCATGGCCTCTGAAAACCCCAGTACTTAAATGACCTTTGGGTTAGAATTTAGCAAGTAGAAAAATTCCCACCTCGTGGAGTTGTGAAATTCCAGATTTTGGTACACGCGTAGCTCTTAATCACGTGGACCCAGCTGCGGCACTGGCCAGACGAACTGCGGTCGATTTTCGTAGATCTTAGAGATAAATTTTTCTCTCTACCCTTCTCCTCTCTCTCTCTCTCTCTCTCTCTCTCTCTCTCTCTCTTTCTCTCTCTTTTCTCTCTTTCTCTTTTTCTCTCTCACTTTTCTTGCCTCTACGCCCCTTTTTGTTCCTTTTATTTGATTTTTCTTTTGTTTTTTTTTTTTTTATCTTTCCCATTATTTCCTTCACTTGACACTTGGCTCAATGTGAGTCATTCACACATGTGCACCACATGTCATACCACGTGTCTACTCGACCACTGTCTTAATGAAAAGCGTAGAGTCCCATCTCTCGGAATCGTGAAGTGTGGGGTAACTAGATTTAGGTGTAGGCGAATTTAATGGGAAGTCAGTTTAAAGTAGATCAGAGATCTGAAAATTAGGTTTCAACGAAATTACGGATTTTATTATTTTTCAAAAAAATTGAATTTTTTCCCAGGTTTTACATGAAATCCCTATTTCTTTAAATTGTTCCACTTTGTTTCCCAACTGCCAAATAATATTCAAGTCAAAAAGGTGAAGGAAGACTGAATGGTGAAGGGAAGCACCCTACGATAGAGGAAGATGAGGGCCAAGGTGGGGTCACCATAGGATCCTCTGAAGAATGCAAACCTCAGAAGATGATACTTGAGAAACCCTTTATGGAAATGAAGAGGCACATATGGCCTTTATACGTAAGAGCTCATCTAAATGGCAAACCGGTATCTACAATGAAAGTTCAATATGACTTAGCAATCTAACCAAGAGGAGGGAGGGAGGGGAGGGGGTTGAATTGATTTTCTCAAAGACTTCGTACAATAACAATAAATCTTCAATTTAATGCAATAATAGTAAATAAAAAGATAAGGATAGAGAAAACAAAACCTAGATTTATAGTGGTTATTTTACCCTTGCCTCGTCTACTTTTCTCGACCTTGATCTATGAGGTTCCACTTGAGTAGTAAGCTCAGTTAGAGCTTCTTCTTTTACACTTGGATTATGGCTCTTATGGGCTCTTCACAAATCCTTCAAGTTATACATACTTGAAGCTTTCTCACTTAAGTACAAATAGACACTCTCTCAAGCACTCAATTTAGATCAAATACAACTCAAGCTTAATGAATACAAAAGTGAACTCTAGAGTATGCAAATTAGATGAATGCACTAAGAATCTCAATTAGATAATTAATTGACAAGAAGCAATATGATTGAGAGAATAAATGCAATAAGTCTCATCAAGTGTCCTTAAGTGATCTTCCACATTCTATTTATAGAGTAGGAACTCGGTAGAATTTAAGTTGCCAACCAGTTTACCTTTCTAAATGTTCAATTAGATGTGTTTTTGATTTCTAACATTTCTAAACCTTAGATAAACATTGAAGTTCATTTTAGGATTATAAAGTCTAAGGTTTTATGCTCAATCTCAAGTTTTCAAAAGATATGCAATTTTGGTTTTGAAAACCAAGTTTATGAGTGAATGTGTGTTAATAATGATAAACCCTAAAGTGTACCACTGCAATCATCTTACATAGATTTCTAAGTTTACAAGTTCTGTAATGTTCCAAAAATAGCCTTTTCGTTTTGTTATTTTACTTTATAGCATTTTATGCTATTATACATTTTATTTTTTTTTATTCGATATTTTATTGGTTTTAAGTGATAAAAATAGAGGTTTTTATAGTGAGAATTCGCATAGTGGATTAGTGCACCCCAAATAAAGCCCTAGTAGCTTAATGATATGTTTAGGGTATAACACAAATTAAATTTGAATTTTTCGGAATTTAAATGCTTAGTGAAAAAAAAAACGAGTGTCTGAGAGTCGAGTTAAATGGGTAAAATGTCAAAATGATGACGAAAGGTCGTAAATGAATAGTATATCATAAGTAGAAATGTGATAAGTTGTTATGCAAATGAAATAGAAATGAAGGGCTTTAATGCAAAAACTAAAAAAAAAAAATCAAAAAGGGGATGGCCAAACAAGGCCTTATACAGGATAAGGATAAGACCAAATTTGGTCTAGTGAAATGAGATCATTTCTCATTTGGGCAAAAGGGGAGCTATGGTTTATGGGTTCACGTTTTGGAGAGAAGAATATCAAATTTTGGTGATTGCTCTTCAATGGCTTTGGAGATCTATTTGTGCTTGCAAAGAAGAAGAGAAAAAAAAAGGTGAAAGGAAAGTTCAAGAAGTCCAAGTTAGGGCTACGGTTGAGAAAGGGGGAGAAGCCATCTTTGGACTCTACTTGTTCTTGAAAAGGAAGGAAGAAGGAAAACTAGAGGAATGTTAAAAAAGATTGAGGTATGGATACTTGTCTAAGTTTGGGTATGGATTCACCCATTTGCTTGTTAGGAACCCCCCTAACTCTCTTTTTGTTTGTGTTTGGATTGGTAAAACCATAATTCAGTATATATATATATATATATATTTGAATTAGAGTTCAAGCAGCATTTTTACTTTGATTAGGATTGATTTTGAGGAATTTTTGTATTAAGGAAATGTTGCGGTTTTAGAGATGCTGATAAATTTTTTCCAAACTCATGTTTTTGTTTTGGCCATAACTTTTCCATTACTCATCCAAATTTAGTAATTCAAGTTTATAGGTAAACTAGACTTCTAGGAGAACAAATTTCCTTGAAATAAGTGTATTCAAATTTAGACCCCATTGGACCCAGAAATTCGTCAAAGTGAAGCTCTGTTTTCGGGCAAATTCTAGTTCTATTTTGGTATAGTTTTGGTCTTTAGGCCATAAGTTGAGTTTCACTCATCCAAATTGAGTTAGTCAAATTTATGGGTAAACTATACTTCTAGGAGAACAAATTTCCTTTAAATAAGTGTATTCAAATTTGGACCCATAAATTTGTCAAAATGAAGCGCTATTTTCGGGCAAATTCCGGTTCTATTTTGAAAATAGAGTAGTCCTCGATTGTTTAGGACATATCTTGAGTTTTGGTGCTCTAAATTGGATGATTCCAATTTATGAATAAAATATATTTATAGAGGAACAATGGACTTGAAGGAAGTTGGGTAAAATATGGCTCATTTGTTCTCAGAAAATTTTACAAGTGAAGGTGTATTTAGTATAAATAAACCCTAACTAAAAACACTAGCATGCATGATTAATTTTTCTTTGTTTGTTCTCTAATGGTGATGTATTTGTAATGGATTAGAGGTTGGTGATGATAAAACCTGAGCTAAGATCAGGATATAAGGAATAGGAGTCAAGAATCGACAATCTTTTTGGTTTGTTCTTCATACTTATCTTCTTGTTTCAAGTTTTGTGTTTGTTGTCATACAAATCTGGAATGTTTATTATGAAATCTGCGTTTTTGGTTTGAACTAGTTAAATATAAAATGTTTGATAAACATCTGCATATGTTCTTTGTAACACCCCAAATTATACCCTGACAGTTTTATAACAGATTTTGGGTATAATAAAAGTAAATGTATATTTTTTTTGGAATAAAATAATGCTAAAAATAAAATAAGCAAAAATTCGAATTGATACAAGAGTTAAGGGTAAATTAGTAATTTACCAATCTAGGACCTAAAGGTCATAATTTATGAAGATTATATAATAAAGTGGAAATTAGATAAGTTGGATTGTAAATAATAGAGAATTGGGGGACGAAATTGCAAAAGCTAAAAATTGGCAAAAAAATGGATAAGACCAAACAAGCCTTAAGAAAACTTCATTTTTGGCTTAATGGTTAGGGCTCACGTTTAGGGAGAAAGAGAGAAAAGAAAAAGAAAAAGAAGAGAAGCAGAAGAGAAATCCAGGTATGGAATGGTATGGAATCTAGATATGTTTGGAAATCTTGTTTAGAACATCTCCTTTGTGATGTTTGGAACCTGTATGTTTGGAAATACTTGTCTAAGTTAGGTTAGGAAAACCCTAACTCTTCAATACATGCGTATTTTGATTGGTTTACGTTAGTTTTGAAGTTTTGTTTCGAAATGGTTTGTTTTGGTTAAAAGAATTCCGGTGAAAATGGCCAAAACTAGCCATTTCTGTTTCTTCTCGACACCCCTACACTTAGGCGAACCCGAGCCTAAGTTTGCTAAATTTTATGGTCTGCCTAGGCGTAGCAATGCTCCACCTAGGCGAACCTCTCCGTCTAGGCGTAGCATTGCTTCGCCTAAGCGTACCTGCTAGTCCTATTTTGGTTCCTCTCTTCCGTTAATTTTAACAATCTTCCATTGGACTAATGAGGATCCTAATAAGTGAATGAAAGGGTTCGTACAAGTATAAAAATTATAAGAAAAATGTTATGTACCTCGCCGCCTCGGCAATCCGGTAGTTGGGCAAACATTGTTTCTTGCCCTCATATGCTAATGTGTTTAAAAGTAGTGTTATTCCTTGGTTAAGGGATGACTTATTAAATGATAATTCGTACACCCATACATATTGGATTAACTTAAATGTCCAAATAATGCATAAGTAAACATATACAAATGTCTAAATGATTCATGGGTAAATATGCATGCAGATATGATAAGAAAATATCGCATATGATTATCGGATAACAACAGTTATTCGGAGTTATGGGATATATATTGTAAATGAAATAAAAGAAACATATTGTCTGCTTAGAACCTAGTAGAGGGATAGATGGACATGCCTATTAGGGAGAAAAGACTGCAGCATTACTAATCAGTTGGCCCTATTTGGATCATTACAGCGCCTTCGGGCACTTATAGATGGTAATTGTCTCTTACAATTATAACAACACCTTCTGGTTCTTATAGTTTATTGTCTCGTACAATGATTATAGCGCCTTCGGCTCCTTATAGTTCCCGTATCCACTTCTAAGGTATTTGCAGACATGAAACATAAGATAAATGACAAGAATATGCAAATGACATGGCTTGTGATATAGAAGCGTAGCATTCTTTATGTGATATTATATCTGATGATAAGTCTGGCAAATGTAAATGAAAGATGATATGGAATGAAACATGATAAGATGAATAAGTATGATATATGTAGAAGCATATCTATAAATGATATGTTCAAAACATAAATAAGCATGTGTATATGTAAATTGTGAAACCCCGAGAAAATCGAATTTTCTCGAAAAATGGCAAAATTGTAATTTCGGTAAAAATCCAAAATTTTTCTAGATCTCGGATGACGAAACGGATTTCACCGTTGGAATCTTCTCGCGAAATCTAGCTAACACGTCGAATTTGCGTCAATTCGGGCGATCGAGATTTAATACGTTTTTGTTGTGCATTATCGGGTGCTTGAAGTAAGCGACATGTGAGGTGACAAAAGTCACCTATAACGGCATGTCTCCATGTGACACATGTTACATGAGTGAAATGATAAATGGGCCAATTAGAGACGGTGTCAAATGTCGAAATCAGGATTTAAGGGACGTGGATGACATTAGTAAAATTTTAAATGATAATGGGACAAAACAACGAATAGTGACCTTCTCCCTTTTGAAGACCAAAAGATGCAGTGGCTGAGGGAGAGGACGTGCAGTGGCTGAGAATAGTGGTTTTTAGAGAGAGAAGGTGTTCCTTCTCTCCAAGATTTCGAGCGATCGGACCATCGAAATTCTTCGGAGCAAGAAACAAAGTTGTTCTACGCAATGAGGCCTACGCGTGGGCTCCGGTTTTAAGGAGTTTCGACAAACTCCGTGAGGTAGGAGTTTTATCCTAATTGTTTTACCTCTTGTTTAAGTGCTTTGTTGATGTTTCGGTTGGATTTAGAGGCCTTGAGACGGCCCGTTGATCGGTCATAAACTTGGGACCCGAGTGTTAGAATTTTAGGCCCATTAGGCGATGCAGCGTGGCTTGATTCATGGGTTTGGGCATGTTGAGTGATGATTTATTCAATTAATTCATGATTTGGTGTGTATATGGCCATGGAATTCGGGTTCACAAAGTGGAACCGATGTTGGGTAGTGACCAGTGAGCGATAACTTAGGGTTTTACTGTTCATGTGAATAGTGACACGAAATATTTTTTGTGAAAAAATGTGTTTGATTGAGTGATTCAAATTGAATTGCTCGTGTTCGTTAATTAGCCCAAGTGAGCTAATTTTTGTGTAATGGATTGATTTGTGTGGAAATGAATAGGTTAATGCATGAACTTTGTGTATTGCTGTGAGGTCACACAATTATGGAATTTAATTGTGTGTTTAGGTCGTGGAGATGAGTTTTGTGATTAAATTTCAAGTGGGCTAATTTGGAGTGATAGTTGATATCATTGAATTACATGTGGTGTAATTGTAAATTTGTGAATATATGCATATTTGATATATTGGTATAAATATGGTTGAAATGGCATAATGCATTTTCATATGCACCGGGTAACCTAGATATTAGGTGTGAGTGTATGACATGAATTTTCCAAAAAACAAACATGGTTGCGAAAGAAATTTCACAGGATGATTTTCCGGAGAACGGGGTTGGGAGACGGTCCAATAGATCATTTCGGATGAGGACCATGACTGTTTCGGGAAGTTCTCTAACACATTCGCCTCGGAGGGTAGTCTCATATTTTTACCGACATTCGGTAGCGTATTTTTAAGAACAACAAGTTTTGTTTTGAAAATGGTGTTTTAAATGCGTGTTTAGAGCGAGTGTGAAATTCGGTGAGGACTTCGAGACATGGGGATGGCATGTAGACATTCAAGTAGGATCACGCGTATTTACTTGAGTGTGTGTTTATGTTGGAACGTGCATATCACTTAGGTGGGGAGTAACCCATTTAGGGTGATTCCACTCTTGGGCGATAGCTCGCCTCATCGAGAATATTTTTCGAATGCGGGGAGCGTTGACGGCTCAATTTAGAGGCCGATTTTGAAGAAAGCCAGGTTGTGGCTTGATGTTTTGGGATAATATGTATTAGAATTGTAAATTTTAATAAGTGTTTGTATTAAGAGTATTGTAATAACTCTTGAACTATTGGAATATAGTTGAGTGTATTTGAAGTGAATGATAGTGTATGGGCTAAGGGCTATTTTACTTAGGTTTGGGTCTCGCGATACGAGACGTGTAGATTTTCCGCGGGTTGACGGGTGGTCAACGGACACCCCGGGTTTTGAGGCGTCACATAAATGAATGTTAAAGTTATATGCAGTTCTCTAAAGTGTGATGACCCTTATTAGAGGTCGTCCACATGTATTATTTCCCACTACGGGTGTTTCATCCCTGTAGATACAGGAGAAGTAGGAATGAGAAGCGCAGACAATCCACATCAGCAACCAAGGCCAACACACTACTAGGTGCCCACTGAAGACATTTTGGTCTATTTTTGTATATATTTTGCTTTTGTAAGCAATGTAAGAATTTGTATATGTTGAACACTCTCATTTATGGAGTTTTGAATATATTTTGTAATTCGTTGCTACATAATATATTTCAAGTTAAATGTTTAACAGTACATGAATGAACAAGTTAATGGTATGGTAAAAAGTAAAAGATAGTTACAAGTAAAGTGATATCAGAGCACCCTGTGTTGGGGGCGTCACAAGTTAGATGGTAAAAAAGGCGTGACATGCTTCTATTTGAACCAAATGAATTTGTTTGAGTGTTGGTTAATTGATTTATAAATGAACTATGTAGTGGAAAACATGACGGGATTCACGTATGTACAAGCGAATCCGTCGTGAATGTTAATTGTATTGTGGAAATGCGAAAATGGTATTGTAAATGACTAATTATTAATGCCCTTAAGAGAATGTTAACCGTCATGTTCGAGTTAGGGATAGATTGGTATACCCGATAAAATTGATATGTGATCACTGTGAACGAAATGATTTATAGTGGCATATCGATCCGTAGCCCAATGGGACAATATCGGTAGTGTACACAAAATGAAAATGTAAAATAACAAATCCGTAGCCCAACGGGACAGTACTGAGTTATTAAATGTTTTATACCGGCCTACAGCCCAGTGGGACCGTGCCGATGATTCCGTTATTCTACGCACCGAAAGTTTCGGTTAGATTCGTTTAAGGGCAAAATGATTAATAATTGTGTGGATTGTGTGAATTGAGTTGTGAAAAAAATAATAAAACATGTGAGCATGAAAGATGAGAATTATTGTCTTAAGATATTTAAGACAAAATGAAAGTATGTTAAACTACTATAAAATGGTATATTTATAAATATTGCATGGATCACATGAGTAGTATGTTGAAAGGTTGTTTGGAAAAAATATGTTGAATGTTTCCGAGATGATTAAGTAATGCATATAACAAAAGTTAATTGTTATGCATATAGATGTGGTATAATTGTTTGAAATGAGAATAGAAATGCAAAGAACCACTAAGCATGAAAATGTTTAGCGCGTTGGCTTTCCACACATAGGTACCGAGTAGATAGTGGTAGGATCGAAGACCGCATAGCCTAGAGTCATCGTCAAATCTTGCGGTGTATAAGTAAATGCTCCGTCTCATGCATACACTTCATTCCTTGATATCATGTGATTACTTTGTATTGAAATCCAAAATATGTAAAGATCTTCATAAGAAGATTATATTTTTAATTTTTTTTTTATCATGGAATGTACTTTACATTGTGTATTTTCAAAGATAAGAGGTGAACTCTGACAAATATTTTGTAAATGATTTGGAAAGGGCATGGAAATGCCGTTTTGTATAAATATTGTATTAAAGTATAGTTATGGGTCCTCTAGAAAAGATATAATGCATACTTCTTATATTAATGAATGTGAATAAGTAGTATATCATATTCACATATATAAATATGATTAAATGAATATTAAATAACCTATCGGAAATGAGGATATGAAATGTGTTTTACAGATAAATAGATTTAGTGGTCTGTGTCCCCAGGTCCGGTCCGTGTCCCCGGGTTCGGTCCAACCATCGAGTGGGGTCGAGTCGGGTCCGGGGCCGCGACAAGGTCTTTATGGTATGCTTGAACTTGGAATCCCGATTTTCTTCTTGAGCTTGATTCTTGATTCAAATCTTGGATAAATGTAGTCTTTAAGTTCATAATTACCTGTAATCTTTCACTTATCTCAAGTAAACCTTTAGTAACTTAATACCCTGATTTGTTATCATCAAAACCTCAATTCGAGGTACCCTTAGGCCAATACAAGGTACTAATAGATAATGGATCAACGGTAAATGTAATGTCGTTGAGGATGCTGAGAGCTATGGGAAGGAGCATTAGTGACTTGATAGAAACAGAGATGGTTATGTCTGCCTTTACTGGAGAAGTATCCAAGACCATGGGAATACTACCCATATATATCACCATTAGTGGCAAAATTTCATGATCTGCCTTCTTTGTGATATACTCCGTACAAATTATAACATTTTGCTAGGGAGGGACTGGATTCATGCCAACTAGTGTGTGCAATTTTCTCTTCACCAGTTCTTATTGTTTTGGAAGAGTAATGAAGTCCGTTGGTGCGGGCAGATAAGTAGCCCTTTATGGCGGCTACAAGCTCTATGGAAGCCAGGTATTATGATCATGAATTTGGTCCGATTAAGTTCACTAGAAGAAGGAAAGATGGGGTCCTAAGGAAAGCATACAAGTACTTAAAGGGCTATGTGGAAATCGAAAAGGAGGTTGCTAAACTCCTAAAGGTGACTACAATCAAGCCTTATAGGCCGATGAGTGGCCCAATCTTCGAAGAGGTCGATGATGACTAATTACTCTCAAAAGGAAAAGGCAGTAGCTGCAACTGCCATATTCAAAATGAAAATGCAGCAGACTATGGAAATGATTGAAGAAGAGCACCTCCAAAACACTTATGGGGTTGAGATGATTTTTGAAGGGGATGTATATAAAGAAGATGAAGAAATACAAATGGAGGATTTGGAGCAAGTCCATCCTAAGTTTGAAGACACGCAGCCTTAAGTACACGACCCCATGGAGGAAGTGAACCTCGACACTGTGGAAGAGTCGAAGATTACTTATATTAGTTCCTTGCTGCCTTCCAACTTGAAAGAAGGGATTATTGCAATACTATAGGAGTTCAAAAACTGCTTTGCTTGGAATTATGACGAGATGCCGAGGTTAGACAAAAGCTTGGTGGAACACCGCTTGTCTATCAAGTCGGAGTTCCACCCCTTTCAGCAACCACCCAGAAGAATGTCCAAGCAGGTAGAGCTGAAGGTGAAAGATGAGATTAAAAAGCTTTTGAAGGCTAAATTCATCAGACCTACAAGGTATGTGCAGTGGTTGGCAAACATTGTCCCTGTGATGAAAAAGAATGGGAAACTTAGAGTTTATGTAGACTTTAAGGATTTAAATGTTGTCACTCCTAAAGACATGTATGTAATGCCTATTGCTGACATTTTAGTTGATTCCACTGCAAATAATGAGTTATTGTCCTTCATGGATGGGTTCTCTAGGTATAACCAAATCCTAATAGTTGTTTATGATATATCTAAGACTGGCTTCAGATGTCCTGGTTCCTTATGAACGTTTGAATGGTTGGTCATGCCCTTTAGTTTGAAGAACGTTGGTGTAACTTACCAAAGGGCTATGAATGCCATCTTTCATGATATGTTAGGTCACCACATGGAGATTTATATCGATGACATTATGGTTAAATCTAAGAAGGCTATTGAACATGTGAATCATTTAAGGAAAAGTTTTGAAAGGATGAGACTCCATTAACTAAAACTTAATCCACTCAAACGTACTTTTGGAGTTCAAGCTGGAAAATTTTTAAGGTTTCTGGTTCACCAAAGAGAAGTGGAAGTGGATCAAAACAAAGCCAAGGCCATCATTTCAGCCAAGGCTCCTCAAAAAAAGAAAGAACTTCAAAAGTTCTTAGGTCAGGTGAACTATTTAAGGAGGTTCATCTCTAATCTAGCAAGGAAGACTAAGGTATTCTTTGACCTAATCAAGCTAAAAGAAGTGGAAGAGTTTAAATGAGAGGAACAACACTAGGAAACTTTTGATGGAATCAAATGCTACCTTTATAAGCCTCCTGTTTTAATGCCATTTTTGAGGGGTCGGTCACTCAAACTCTATCTATCAGCTGCAAAATAGTCTATAGGATGCCTTATGGCACAAAAGAATGCTGAAGGCCATGAGCAGGTTGTTTACTATTTGAGTAGGGTCCTAAATTCAGCAGAAACAAGGTATACACCCATTGAGAAGTTGTGTTTGGTCCTACACTTTGCATGTATGAAATTGAGACATTACTTGATCAAGTCTCAAGTGTATGTGGTCTCCTAAACCGACTTGATCAAATACATGTAAGCCAACCCTTAATCACTGGACGAATTGGGAAATGGTCCCTTACTTTGTCAGAGTTCACCTTAATCTATTTTCCATATAAATCAGTCAAGGGACAAGCTTTAGCTAATTTTCTAGCTGATCATCCTTCATTAGAAATCAAATCATAAAAGGATGTGGAATTAGGGATAAATGAAGTAGAAAGGCGGCATTGAGTTCTTAAGTTTAATGGCTCTAGCACGGAGAATTCTACTAGAGTTGGGATAGTAATCATCTCAACAAAAGAGATAAAGACTACCCTATCTTTCAACTTGACCTTAAAGTGTACTAACAATCAAGCTGAATATGAGACTTTAGTGATCGGTTTGGAGATCTTGTTGGAACTTGGAGCATAAGAGGTACATATCATTGGGGACTCCCAATAAGCGCTTCGGCAGCTAATAAGAGAATATAAATGCAATAGCTTATTGTTATATCCTTATTATACTGCTTTTACTCAATTGTTAGATTCTTTCCACTCCGTGGATTTTGAGTACATGCCTAGAGAATCTAATTGGCAAGCGGATAAGCTAGCACAAGGAGCATCAGGTGTGAAGAAGAGCGAAGAATTGACTCATAAGCTCATTGTGATAGGAAAGAAGAATCACCCCTCAATTTATGAAAGGGGAATCAGATTAGAAGTTATTAGTACAGATGCAAATGTTGCAGGAGACTGGAGAATTAAGATCATAGAGTATTTAGAAGATCCTAACAGGCAGGTCCCCTATAGAGTGAAAGCTCAATCACAAAACTTCATCCTACTAAAAGGGGAATTGTACATAAAGAGATTTGATGGGTTACTACTCAGATGTCTATCCTTCATAGACATCGTGGAAGTGGTGAAGCAAGTTCATGAAGGGGTCTGTGAAGTCCATCATGCCAAGATGAAAATGCGATGGGTGATTAGGAAACATCCTTCCTAGACAACTTCATCTTTGTTGCTACCGACTACTTCACTAAATGGGTGGAGGCAGTACCCTTGAAGAAGGCAGTACCCAAGGACTATGGCATTCGACTCATTAGATCCACTCCCTTTTATGCCCAAGCCAATGGGCAGGTAGAAGCTTCTAATAAGGTGTACATAAGCATCCTAGAGAAGATGCTGGAGAATAATCCTAGAGATTGACACATAATTTTATCTGAGACCTTATGGGCTTATAGAACTTCTAAAAGAGGTTCTACAACGGTAAGGACTTACTCTCTAACCTATAGGGGCATTGCTTCCAATGGAGGTGGTAGTTCTTTCTCTAAAGGTATCTAGGCAGAATAGCCTTAATCCTCAAGAATATAGTGAGACCATGAAGAGATTACAAGTGCTCGACCACATCATGATCCAGAAAAAGAAGGTGGCTCGGGCCTACAAAAAGTGGGTAAGAGGAAAGAGTATTGAAGAAGGAGAGCTCGTTTGGAAGGTGGTGCTACCCATCGATTCTAAAGATAAAGAATTGGGGAAATGATCTCCCAACTAGAAGGGACCATTCAAGGTTCACCCAAGTACTGCTCGGAAATGTCTACTGGCTATCAAGCCCTAAAGGGGAGCCACACAAAAGGTTCATCAATGGGAAGTACCTCAAGAAATACTTTCCCACAATGTGGGAAATGTTGGACACTGCCTAGAAAAACTAAGGTAGAGAATGAGGGAATAATAAGCAAAATAGGTCCCATTTACCACTTTTGGATTGGGGAAACTATTCCTAATAGTTACTTTGAGTGATGAAGTAGGTTGTTTTGGCCACTCACTGCTCAAACCTTTTGTATCCCCCAATCTCATACTTGTTATACCCTCAATGTTTTATGAATAAATAAAGTAGTTCTCCTAACCTCTTTAAAATTTAGGAAAATATGTACCAACTTATGGGTTGAAAGGTTAAATTAGGCTTTGCGATCCCCTTTGACCCTAAATAAAGGCTTTTCACTAAGAATGAGCTTGTTGTGTCATCAATTCTCCAAAAGTAGGTTAAATAACCACTTGAGGACTGGAGAAATATGGGATAACCTAGTGATAAAGTCGCTTTTTATTAGCCATCACACTGATTTCTCCAAGAGTGTTCTTGTTGCCTCTTCGGATTTCTAAATCCCATAAGTAGGTCCCAGGACTATTTGGGTGTTAGAGAAATAAGTACAAATAGACTAGTTGGATAGACTTCTTGTCAATGGTTCCTTACATTCATGCTTTTCTCCAGAAAGTCTGTCCTCAATTCCCTAAAGTTGATCCCTTGACCATTGCAGGTATGAGACTAGTTCCAAGATAGGATTTGAGGCAGTAAAATTGGCCTTTAGCCATTTCACCTAAAAAACCTAAACTTCTTCAAGATTCCCTACTGATTTCCCAAGGAAGACTTCTTAACCACATCAAAATTGGGGAAATAGGGGTGGAAAATTTCCGAGTGAATTAGGTAGGCCTCTAGGCCACTAGGTACACATATTTCCCCAAACAAAGAACCTGGACAAGGACATAAGAGGGTATCATAATCACTATAAGATTGAGGAAATAAGCCCTCATGCTGAATTGAAGTAAAGGAAAGTGGGCTTTATAGCTACTGCACATTCAAATGCAAGATTTCTCTAAGGAATTTGACATGTTTCATCATAAAATTGCACCAAGTGATAGGTAAACCTTATAACTACTGTGAAGTTGTAGAATTAGTACATGTGTACTAGTTGGATGAACACAGTAGGCTTTTAGCTAATGGGGTCCTAGGTGCATATAGTTTCCAAGGATTATCCAATATGCATAAAGGACAAATTAGGTTCCATAACTATTCTAAGCTTGGAAGGGGATCTAAGAGCTAAGGGGAGTCGGGTAAAGTAGGCCTTTGGCCACGGTTCATGAAAAGGGGTTTTGGTTTTGATCAAGCCCGTCTCAATCACAATAAATAAATAAAGTAGGCCTATGACCACTAAATCGAGAGAATATAACATCCTAAAAAATTTACATGTCTCAACAACAATAATCATTAAAAAAAATATTCAAAGTAAATTTTGAACAAATATCCAAAGGTAGGCCTAATGCCACCTTGGTCCACTAGTTCACCCACATACAAGAAGTGCACATGTGCAAATGTTCATCAAGCACACACATCTAGAGGTAGGCCTAGTGCCACCTTGGTCCACTAATGCAATGTCATGGTTGTGGTGCACGTGTGTAAGTGTTCAATGATAACACACATTCAAAAGCAGGCCTAGTGACACCTTGGTCCACTAGTTCATACACATATAATAGTGCATCTGTGCAAATGTCAATGAGTTCCCAACATACCAATCAAAGAAGGTTGGCTAGTTGCCACCTAATCAAGAAAAATGTAAGATGTTGAAGATTATTTAGCTTACCTAAAGTATATTAGCAAGATACAAAAGGGACAAGCTAGTATGGGTAATGTCAAATGTCCAAGGCATGTCAAAAACCAATAACCATGCGAGTGGTAAGGGGATCAGTCTTAGAAAAACAAAGATCTCAAAGGTCCAGAGACCCAAACATCTTTGGTGAAGCATCGATCTCTTTGTAATTGGGAGGTCATATCAGCAACCTTTCCCCTTATATAGGATAGAAAATCACCTAAGGAAATAGTCTTTTGTTGGTGATTTAGGCCTTGAGTATGAAGAACCTCACCTTGTCGCATCAGAGAATAGAACTTGGCTTTTCCTCTCAATTACTTCAGCCAACAATCTGATTCGCTCTTTCTATGCATGATATTGAGCTTTTACTTTATCTAATCTATGGAGGCTCTGGTCAATAGATAGCTTTGATTATTCATACTCAGACTTTTTCCCCCTCAACTCCTCCAACTTAAATATCACTTGAGCATCCTCCTTTACCACATGCTCAATGGAAGAAAACTCTGCTTAAGAGCACGGTTATAACCCTAATAAGTAAGCCCAGGTCTCGAAGCTTAAGAGGGTGAATGTAAAGCGTTGCCATAGTCGCGTGAAAAGCATTTTTTTGGACAGTGTATAAGGAGAGAAGGTTCAAGCTCAGCAGATGGCTAATAGTGGAGTAGGCAACAGCTACATCCGGATCGATAAGAGGTTTGGATGGTGGCTCAACATGAGGTGGCAGTGCATCGTAGAGCGATATAATGGAAAGGCTGCTCTGCCTCAGATGTCACGCCGTTTTTAAAGGACCTTGAGACCAAATCTTTAGGACTCATACACGATATTTTTTTAAAAAAGCCGGCGGTACTGTGGGTATGGCCCACATCTTATAACAATTCAAAATATTATATACATATAACTGAGTTCCATTTACAAATACAAAACTTTACTTTTACATTTACAATTCAGAGCACGGAACCTACATGTAGTGAACCCTTACAAGTGTGTTGGCCAGTGTATGCGTGTTTGTTGATGTCTTCTCACGTACCTACAGTTAAAAGCCGTGCTAGCTTTACGCTTAGTGGGAAATATATCTTATAACTTATCTGAGGATGCATGCATATACACAATTATAATGAGTGTATAACCACCATGAATATCAGAAATTTCATGCATTCATATCATGGACTTATCTGAAGTACTTAAGCTCATAATGAGCATGTTTTATTCGGGACTCAGAAGTAGGAATTCTGGGGCTTACTCTTATGCAGGACATATACTTATAATAGACTTATTTTCAGTCTGGACTCTCGTAGGAGTTACAGAACTTATCTTATGCAGGACTTCTACTTATAACAAACTTATTTTCAGTCGAGACTCCCATAAGAGTTACAAAACTTATCTTTATTCAGAACTTATAGTTATACTACGGAGTTTTACACTTGTTCGGAGGTACCCGTAGGTATCCGCGGAGGGTCTGAGCGTGTACTGGTATTGCGGAACTTATTCTTATACGGAAGTACTTGTAAGTACTACAAAACTTATACTGGTACTTCGTATCTTACTTGTACTACGAAGTATATCCTGGTCTTACAGAACTTACACATGTATTTCATATCTCATACATGTATTACAGAATTTATAATTGTCTTACAGATCTTATACTTGTGCGAAGGTACCCGTAGGTACAATAAGTCTGAACTAATCATAATCGTATCACATACAGGGTTAGATCAGACGTATGCAGATACATATCAGGTATGGACATTAGTCGAGGCAGTCTGGTCGGAAACGGATACATATACTTATTTCACGAGGATGCGAGTACCCTTGGAGTACCCTCTTGGACTTATGCTTGTTTTACCGATGCGGGATGCGAAAGTAGGTACTCACGAGTTTAATCGAATGCGGGGCACCCCTAGGTACTACAAAAACGATGAAATACGAGGTACGTGGGTGCTACGGAAGACAATCGGGCGAATGAGGGCAATCCAATCTGGGAGTACCATTAGGTACATAGCCCAATCGGATACGGAATGGAACTTATCGGATATAGGAGTGCAGTAGGTACTACGGGACTTGTTGAATCTGAGGACTTATTAGATACATGAGTACGTGGAGTCTTCTGAGAACTTATTCGGATCTGAATTGCCCATAGGTACTCACGAGAACTTAATCGGATAAAGAGTACCCATAGGTACTAAGACTATCGGATCGGGAGTATCGGATATAAGTTTATCAAATCTGAGGACTTATCGGATCTGAGTATCGGATCACGAGTTTATCGAGATCTGGGACTTATTCTTGTCTTATAGATCTTATACTTGTTTGCAGACTTATTATTATCTTCACGGATCTTATTCTTGTGCAAAGGTACCGTAGGTGCGATAGAGTCTCGAAGCAGTCCGGGATCATATCACATACCGGGTGGGATCGGACTTGTACGGATACGGACATTAGTCTTTCGTAGGAACAGATCACGGATTCATTATACGGAAGTACCCGTAGGTACAACTGGACTTATACTTATTTTACAGAACTTGTACTTATTTTACCGTCCACGAGTACCCGTTGAATTTCGCTTATACTTATTTCTAACGTGCAGTACCGCCAGGTCTTCTTGGACTTATACTTATTAGGACCTCAGTAGGAATTACGAGTTTCTTCTTATGCAAACTTATACTTATAGCAGACGTATATTCATTTAGGACTCCGTAGGAACTACAGAGCTTAATCCAAATCTGCAGGGTACCTATAGGTACGGCGGAATATCAGATGCAAGAGTACGTAGGTACTACGAACAAATCACGAAGTACGTAGGTACATTCAGATCTTTACCATATTCAATTCTTTATTTTTATTCAGAGTCTTATCATATAATTGTTGGATTGCCTAGACCGGTAATACGGAATGAGTAGGACACAGCCGATAATGCAGAAGGTGCGATGCGATCTTGGAGTCTTGAAGTAGCCTAAGCGCGAGGAGTGCCAAAGCATTGACGGAGAGTGCCATCGCACTAATCAGAAATAGAAATTGCTAATCGAAGTGTCGAATCTTAATGTCTTAGAAGCGCGATCAGAGAATGCCGTCGTGCTAATCGAAGAGAATGCAGAAGTACTAATGTGCGAGCTTTGGTCAGAGAGTGCCATATCATTCAATAACTGGTCTTAGGCAGTTTACAAATATGAGTCCAATAAGCCCGGCTATCTTATAATAAGACATTGTTAGCCATTTTATGCGTTCTTGACAAGATCATATTCCATATACGGTAAAATTATGATGAGCATGTAATCAAACCTTATTCATATTCTTATTCTTCTATGAATCTACTTTGCAGGAATTGGAATCAATCCAATCGGATTGTCAAACTCAAGATTATGGCATTTTCATGCCAACTAGTCGATTTCACCGATTTCTGGGGACAATTTGAAATATTTATTTTCCAATGCTTGTCGATATTTGACACTGGATCTTTGGCCATCGCTAAATTTAGGTTCTAAGGGTTCTATTCAACTGGAATCACCCAATTCGAACCGGAACTCGAGATTCGATCCGAAACAGTCGGACTTCTCTATGTTCAAGTTTGGAACCGATTATTTGGCTTGCACATGGTCCCACTTTGACTGAATTTTTAGGCCACTTAGGATCAGATTTTGGCAATTCCTTCTCTTTAAGTTTGGTTCTCCTTGAAGTCTATTTTACATAGCCACTTGAATCACTCAAATCGGATAAGAAATGAGAGTTATGGCCAAAATCGAGAAAACTGGTCGAAACGGGAAAAGCGGAGACCGGGGTTGTGCCGTACAAGTCTAACTTGTCTTGGTACAAGTTAACCAAAACGACCGAGCTACCGATTGCACCGGTACAAGTCTCCGAAAGTGCCCACGGAAATGTGTTTTCTCACATTTTCCATGCCGATACTCAAATCGAATTCTATACATTCAACACATCTAATCCTTTTCCAATTCACCTTGGAATCACTTTTCTATTCAATTTCTCTTTCATTTCTTATCTTCTTTCAAAACCTTTCCATGAATTTCTCCCAAAATCATTCCAACATGGGTTATGACCCATCCTCAAACCAACCATGATGATTAGTTAGGGTTTATTCTAAGCCCACTCAGTGCTTTCAAATTAACCATGAATCCAACCCCGAGGGAGGATTCCCGAGCTTATCTTGTTCCATAGGGTTTTACCAACCACAAATTCAAGAAATCTAAGGTTAGAATGCAATTCTATCAAAACCCTAGATTTGGAGAGATAAACTCTTAATCATACAAAGCCTTAAAGTTCTATAGATCCATTGATTCCATGATCTAGGTTAGTTTCCATAAAAAAAACTAAAGTTCCATACCTTTGGCTTGCTTGGCTTGATCTCCACTCCTTCTCTTCTTCTCTTCTTCTTCTTCACGGTTTGTTTCCCCCCTCCAAATGAGACCAATTTTGGTCTTTAAATCCAGATTTTGCTAAGGCCTTGTTTGGCCCTCCAAAAACCCTTTTTGGGTTAAGTTGCCTTATTTGTAGGTCCTCCATGTTTTGACCATTTGTATTTTAAGTTCCCAAAATTGTATTTTGGCCTGATCTCTTCAATTTGTGACTTTTAAGCCCCTTTTGGACAAATTACGATTTTGTCCTTAAGTTTTGTAACTAGGGTCTCGTTTCCCGGTTTCGCATTAACTTATGAAACAGTCAAATTATGCTTACAAAATACCCTAAACATGTCGAAAACGACTAGGGTATATTTTGGGGTGTTACACAAGATGCAAGGTAGACCAAGGAGAGACTTGAGAAAGACAAAGGTAAGGAACCTGAAAGCTGATAAAAAGGAAGAAAATGAAAGGTAAAGTGTTCATCGGAGAGCGGAAGGTAAAATGACGGAAAGTTTGCCCTGATAAGACCTTAACCCGAATTTGAAAAAATGGCCCTCTTTAGATTTTGAAAGGTCATTGGAGGAATGACCTCCCTCAGATGCCGCTAAACTATCTTGCTTTTTGGATTCATCTTCAATAAAACCGATCTCTTCCCTTTGCACTGACCTTTCCCTTTTGGCTTCTATAATCCCTATAGGATCATCTCGTGTGTTAGAAAATTCAAGCTTAGGAGCTATCCAGTTAGATCTCTGCTTGGGTTTTGAGGAGGTATTCTTCACTACAACCAGTTTAGATTGCTTAGGCTTAGCAGTAGGAGGCTTATACTGCCTAACCCTTTTCTTCAATTTCATAATGGGCATGTTAGAGGAGCAAGTGAAGCCTACACACAAAAGACAAAGTTAGAACTTGAGGTGAAAGTCAAAGAACTGAATGCAAGAAACAATGAACATAAATCCATATGCCTGAGGAAGAAGGGTTGGAACTGATAAGCTCATCAAATATGACGGACCACCAGGCTGAGAAGGACTCCACATCAAACAACATAATAATCTTGAGGCCATAAGTAGGAGTCTAGTAAGATTGGGTCAATTGCTCCACTAAGGCTACAATAGGTGGTCCTGAGGGTAAGGAAGGGAATGAGGGGATAAACTAGGTAAATAAAAAGTGGCGGGCTCATAAGCACGACAAGTAGGGTAAGAAAACTGAAGAAGAAAAAGAAGACAACTGAGGGGAAAAAGCATAACACTCCCTAGAGATCAAGACCCTATAAACTGTGCTGAGGAATGCTAATAGATATTTAAAATCCAACAAGTAGGGGGTAAAGGAACTCAAGGTCTACTGCCAAGACGGGATGGAAATAATGTCAAGCTTTAGGTGCAGTTGAGGTAAAGAACGGTCTGCCAATCTCAAGAAAAAAAATAGGATAAGGAGTCTATAGGCATAGTCCTAATGGAATAAGCCACACTAAGCCCCAAAGACATTGACGGGAAAGAATCAGCACCTGATAACTTAGGGAAATAGACAAAAAGCCAGATCTGTACAAACCAAAGGGCTCTTCCCACCCTACGGTAAGGTACCTCAGTCACATCCCTGCTCATGGCTTGGTACGAGGAGGCTAGGAAAATGATACCTAAAGCATAGGGCCACCCAATGGTAAGGGCCCTAACCAGAGGAGGATACTCCATGGAAGGCTTATCCGAATAAGGAAAGAAGACAAAACGACAAAGAAGAACCAATAGGAACTCTATGTGCTCTATGGTAGAAGTTCCCCACTTCCATATGGCGGGTGATTAAGAAGTCTAGGAGGTGGAAGAGACTTCAAGATGAGGAAGTGATGGGTCATGGACAGCTAAAAGGCATACGACCTTTGAACCCTCAACAGGCAACCCGGTAAGGATAGAAATGTCCCTCATGGTGATGGATGCAGGACCGAAAGGGATGAGAAATGAATTCAAACCCTTGGACCAAAACCTCAGGGTGGTACTCATTAAATCCAAATCCAAGGTTACGCTCACCATGGTAAGCTTAATGAATTGAGAAATACCTAGGGATTCCCAGTGTTCTTGGAAATGAGGGGATAGTCTGTCCACCCAAGTGATCCAATCCTCAGATGCCCTAGGCTATGATTTGGTCGATATAACCATAGGTTGTAGTTCTTTCCCAATAAGCATCTCTAATGGCAACGTCAAAGGAAAAGGAAAGGTCAAAGCAGGAATAGCCACATCTCCAACCGGATGAGCTATCCCAAACTCTAACAAGGGAGGAAGAGATGGCAGTGCATTGGAACACAGGAAAAGAGTATCAGCGAACCAAGGGTAAGAGAGAAATGAACACGGGTGGAGAAGTAGTAAGGGAAAATGCCCTTACCTTGAGAAAGATTGCCAAGCCATGTCAAGAAATTGCGTATAACCTACATAGGGAGAACTAAGAAGAAATCAGGTGTATGGAATGCTAAAGGAGATTAACAAGATAAGCTATTTTTGTTGGAAAATTTTCAAAATTTTCAAATGGCAGTTATTCCCATGACAACCTTAAAGTCTTACAATCTTATGCTGGGAAGGCAAATGAGAAAATCTTTTAAGAATACTAGGTAGGCATGACCCAACCTATGTTCCCCAAGGCAAGATCGTCAGGTTGAGGAGTTACATTTGTGATGTCTCCGCTGGTAGACGAGGCGAAAAGATTGAGTAGAGGAAGAGAGACCGAGATCTACATACAAAGGAGAAAAAGCTTCTTAAGAACTAGTCTCTTCCTTGATTTTTAAAGACTTTTTTCAGTAAAGAATAGATGATTCAAAGTACTAAAAATAAAAAAGAACTCTTTCTTGATTTTTAAAGACTTTTTCGGTAAAGAATAGGTGATTCAAAATTCTAAAACCGAAAAATGACTCTTTCTTGATTTTTAAAGACTTTTTCGGTGAAGAAGGAAAAATTCAAAGTTTTAAAACCGAAAAAGGACTCTTTCTTGATTTTTTAAAGACTTTTTCGATGAAGAATGAATGATTTGAAATTCTAAAACTGAAAAGGACCATTTCTTGATTTTTTAAAGACTTTTTCAGTGAAAAGTGAAGGATTTGAATTTCTAAAATCGAAAAATGACCATTTCTTGATCTTTTAAAGACTTTTTTGGTGAAGAATGAAGAATTTGAATTTCTAAAATCAAAAAATGATTATTTCTTGATTTTTTAAAGACTTTTTTGGTGAAGAATGAAGGATTTGAAATTCTAAAACCGAAAAAGGACTCTTTCTTGATTTTTTAAAGACTTTTTCGATAAAGAATGAAGGATTTGAAATTCTAAAACCGAACAAGGACTCTTTTTTGATTTTTTTAAAGACTTTTTCAATGAAAAATTAAGGATTTGAAGTTCTAAAACCGAAAAAAGATCCCCTTGTTCTTAGGGATCATGGGAATACTCTTTTGGATTATTGGATTTCTCCTTATTTAGAATGAATCTTTTGATATTCCTTTAAGTCATATGGTTAGTTTCATTCAGAAATGGAAAATTTATGTACACTTTTAGAGTGTACGGGTCTTAGCTATCCATGTAGCTAGAAAAATCGATTTAAGGTGAAATAAGGGTTGCTTTGGAAAATAGGAACATTCACTACAAATAACTTAGTAAAAAAGGGGGTATCTATTGATTGGGGAAATAGGGTAGCCCAAGATCAAATCGCCTTAAATTAAACCATCGAGGAGGGTAGTCCAATTTTATAGAAACTGTGTGGATCTACTCACTAGTGCAACAGGAGAATTCAGGTCGTGGAGGAAGGTCGAAAGGCTTGGCTTTTCGAATGTCGTGGTGGTCGTGCATTGACGATGAGCACGAGTGCGAGTTTTCTCTGGCGGTGGGGCTGACGATTTTGACAGTGAGCTCAAGGCACAGATTTTCGACGGGCTCATCTACGAAAAGAAAAATCTATGGCTGGGAGTTTCGACTAGGAACGAGGAGGAGAAAGAGGGGGAGAAAATAGGAGAATGTGGAAGGGTTGATACATAAATCAAAGGGATTTCTTCCTATGAACCTTTCAAATCCCAAATTAGCGTCTTTTGGTGCATAAGAAGGGAAATAGTTGCTCTCTGGACATGACAGAACCGATTGTATAGGGGGAGGGAAATCGAAAGCCATAGGTTTGAAAGAAAAACTGGTGGGAGGCTTTTCTTGAGGTATTACTATGGGCTTCTTCAATTCATCTAATCGGGCTCGAGTTTTGGCTCGTTCTTTCCGTTGAAAATCCATGTCCAATGAGGTAAGTTGCACTTTAGGCCTCATGGTAGAAATGAGAAGAGCAGGGAAGGGAGGCGCTTTTGACATACAAAAAGTTTTTTCATATAAACATGGCCCATGGGCCATAATATATGCGATGGGCAATTGTTGACACTTCAAATAATTTTTTAGGCCTAAATGGTATTTAAATAATTTTTTTAGCCCAAATGGTAGTGGAATGGGCTGAATAGATATGTCAAGTCTAAACCGTGGGAACCCAACCCGATCTAATAAGGCCAAGTCAAGAAGATGTCAGTTCGAGGTTCATTTCTCAAAGCCTAATAGTTATTTCTCCAACCCATTGAATTTTTAAACTAAAGGAAATGGTCAGATATTGGAGGAAAGACAACTATGCAAGGAGGTGGAAAATCTAGCAAGTGAAATGGTAGTGGAAAAAGTCAAGGACACGTGTAAAGGTGAGATCAAATGACTATGAGACGTGAGGAAGTTGTAAAAAGAGTATTTCCCAAGCAAATAGTGAGCTAGTGTGATTTCTCTAATAGAAAGTGGGGAAGAATAGTTTCTCCAGGGAATGAGTTAACTAAAGCAGTTGGCCCTAGTGGGATAGTAGGACGACGGTTGAGGAAGAATGTGAAGAAGGAACGTGTGTAGTCACTTGAACCTCTATAAAAGGGAATCAGAGCAAAAGACGAATGATTGAAAACTCAAGACCAATGATTGAACACTCAAGATCGATGATTGAACACTCAAAACTGAGTAAGAGCATTTCAACATTTCCACAAGTTCAACATTCTTCTTTTCCATATTCCTAACTTAGTTCTATATGTTTTTTTTTCAAAGCATTTTTTTACTCCAAAGCTTTCTTACTTCAACATTTGATTTTCAGTCAAATTCTATAATTAAATATATTATTTTTCAAATTAGTCCATTAAATTTCCTCTGAGCTTTCAATTCAGTCTATGCAATATAATTTTCAAGGTATTTTTTCACTTAGAATCTAGGAAACTGTCAAGGAAATTAGGGGATTCATTTTTCACTTAAGCAAAAGTTAGATTTTGGCATAGTTTCAGTTTGGAAATACTATAATTTCTTGGCATGCTCGCACATTCACCAATTTCTATGCTTTTTATATGTTATGGTGAATTCCACTAGAACATCCACCAAACACAGTGTTAGGGAGCTCATTGTCTCCATGAGAGGCAGAGGCTACCAGGATAGCAACCAATCTGGTTTCTATTTAGTAATTGATTATTGTAAATCTATGGCCAAACTTTTTAGAAATGTGCACTTCAAACACGTCCATAAATTTGTAAATAAGACACCATACCTTAAGGTTGGAGCTGCTTATTCTCTGACAGGTCCGGAGCAATGGTAAGATAATCCTCCAATTTTTTTATTAAATGTAATTGCCTCTGAAAGTTTGAATTAATGCAAGTTCTAATGTTGATTAAAAAAAAAGGTCTTACATATGTTCATAATATTAATATATCAATCAAATACTTTTATGAATGGATTAACTTACTTAAAAATAAATCAAATACGAATTAAATGGATTATAATATAGGTTATAATAATAATAAAATTATAAAATTAGTTGATATGGATTAAATTTAAGTTATGCACACGTACCTTTTAAGGCCCCTTGTCAGCTTAATTAAACACTTATTTAATAAAAGGTTATTAGATAAGAGCTTATGTTATAAGTAATTTATTAAATAAGCTATTTATGTTTAAATACATATTTTAAAAAGCTATTGGATGCATTACAATTTAAACGCTTATAACAACTAAAATTACTTAAAAACTCGTCATAAACACTTATAAAATTAAAGTATTTGGATAAATAAACAATTTTCATAATTTAAAAAAAAATTAAAAAACCAAAGAACTAAATATAGATAAGCTCTCCAAACTCTCCCTAAATGAATTAGATAAATAAATATAAAAATAATATAAAGTCATTTTGATTTCATCTAAGGGCGTGTTTGTTTTTTAGACATTGAATAAAGCAAATTGCTTTTCCTTCAATAAACTATTTTAATTTTCTTCATATATTGAATTTTTTTAAAAAATGCATTTGAAACAAAAGCAAAAAAAAATTGGCTTTTCCATTGAAGAAAAGCCATACGCGTCTCCTCTTATCCTTTTGGTTTGAAAGTTAGCCCGAAGCTCCTTCAGTTCGAAAACCTCCACATTTTTCACCACTTCCTTTTCTCCTCTCATCTCTCCCTCTTTGTCGCCGCCGTCTTCACGATGAGAAAGAAAAAGGGAGAAGAATTATCAAGCGGTTGAAAACATCCGTCGGCCAGATGGTGGGTTGAATATCGATTCAGGATCGGCGAGAAAAGAAGGATCGAGTCATGGCCCGATAACCGGAGCGGTCGGATCGAGCCGAAGTCGGACCCCGAGGCGGCCGTGAGCAGGTATGAAGGAGGACATGGTTGTGGTGTTGAATGAGGAAGGGCCATTTTTCGGGATGGTGGATTTGATGAGAGCGGCGGCGGAAGTGCTCGGAAATGGGAGCTTCGGATCGGCGTACAATGTTATTGAATTCCTTCAATTTCCTGGAATTCTTCTGTTTGATTGTTTACTGCTGAGGGAATTTATTCGTATTGAAGATCTCTATCTGAAAAGGGGTAAATGAAGAGTTTGATTTACGAGAACTATTTATTTTGTTTCTCCTCTTGGAAATGTTGTTAAACTCTTTGGTTTTCTGGAATTCTCCTATTCGGTGTTTTTCATGGAGGCCAAATTATAATATTTTTAATATTGTTGCAATTATAATTATTGTTGTAAAGAATCTTTGTTGGAGATTACCTGAAGAAGTTGTCGGAATCCAAGGGTTTGTTCTTGTTTACGGCAATGTTATCGAGATTCTTTTAGTTTTCTGGAATTTGGGTATTTGCACACTTAAAAATGCTTATGGAGAGTTCAATTTCTTGTTTTTAATTTTATTTTTGTATTTTTTAACTCAAAAATTTGGATCTCCTTAAAATAGAAAATTCAGGTTTTGCATTCATCAAATTGTATAATCCTAATGATCAGAACACCTAACTATGGATCAGCCAATTACTGTTGAAGTATCAATCCACCATTTTCGATTGAGGATTTATTTTGGTGTAGATTTTCCCTTCCTAATTGAAAAACGAGAACATTCTTTGTTAATTTTTCACAAAAGTTTATTGAATGAATTTGTTTGTTAGAACTTTAATACTCGGAGTCCTCACCTGTTTTTCAGTCATAATGTTAACTTGTCATTTTAACATCATTGTATAAAATGAGATATCAAATACTAGTATTAAATGTTTGTCGTTTAGCTTTATCATAGTGTGAAATGTGATGTTGTTTAAATATTGGTATCAAATATGATGGCTAATTATTTGAAAATTTGTGCTAAAATTTTCATGTTTTTCTTTAGATATATATGAATATGCATTTAAATTATTATATTTTAATTTAATTAGGTTTGTGATTTTAGCATTTATCATGGAATGAAATGAGATATTAAATATTGATATCAAATGTAGTATCTTTAGATATTTGAAAATATATAATTAAAATTTCTTAATATATTAAGGCATTAAGATGTTAATTTTTAGTTTTGTAAAAAGCAAGCAAGCTTGTCCTTAATAGAGATAAAATGTTAAAACAAGCGACATCTTAATCTTTATTAAGTACTTATTGATATTAATTCAAAAAAAGTTACGACCGTTAAGTAAAAAAGCCAATGGCCCGCAAGTGCAAAAAGAGTGCGTGGAGTGGCACGAGAATGGAAGAATCTCGTGAAAATGATGACGTGGTAGAATATTGATTCTTCGGGAATACAAGACCTGAAGATGATTTTGCTATCGTTCTTGGTATCATCATGATTTTGGATATCAGTAGTTGAAGCAAGCATAGGCGGCTGCTGCTGCTGCGTGCGTATATAGAGATAGTTGGATGATCCTTTGGTGATTCGGGAATATCGAATTTACTGAGACAAATATCCAGAAAGCTGGTGTCAGTTCAGTTTAGTTTAGTTGAAGAGATCGAGCGTAAACAAACGACCCAGTCTTTGCTGTCCTCTATGGCGTCATGCTTGCTATGTGTGTCGTTGTGAATATAGTAAAACAGAGGCAGGGAAGGAGAGGGAGCTAGGGGGGGTTGTTGTCTGTCTCATGGATGGTCAGATGGATCAGGATCACTCAAACAAACAGTGGCTGGCTCTCTACTTTACTTGGAGTTGGGGAGCGGCTGCTGCTGCTGCTGCTGCCCTATCTATATCTCTCTCTCTGACTACGAATTTTTACCTGCTTTCAACGAATGAATGGCCGGCCCCCCGCTTCTAATTCCACTCATGAGATGAGATGAGTTGAGTGGAGTGAGTTCCCGTTGAAACTTGTAACAACATCGGGAATATCGACTTCTGATCAGCAATGGGTTACTAGGGCTAGGTAGCTGCTGACCTGCTTCTACTGCCGGTTTCCTTTTATTTATTAATTAATGACTTCCAATTTTCTTACGCACTTCAAAGTTAAAATGAGACCATCACCATCGGAGGTTCTTTGATGATCTTCTTAGCGATATTGTTGGTACACCAAAATTTATACGTGTTATCTTTTTATTTTGGCTCTTTATTAGATTATTTTTATTCTTTCATGAATTGAATTGAAGTATTTTAAAATAAAAATTACCTTTGTTTATAGCAACGAGCGGAGTTAGAAAAATGAAAACACCAAAGCGGCCCTTAATTAACTTAAGTATAGTTATTTGACTAGTCGTATAGTTATTTGACTAGTCCACGTATATATTATTATTATTATTATTATTATTTTACAATTAGAAGAAATCATTCATTTAAGTTTATAACTCAACGACTCAATAACTCAATTACACTTAAATTAGTCAAATTTTTTTGTTGTTTTTCACAAACCACCAGTGATCACTTGAACTTAACTATATTTGAATACTCATAAAATTAGTTCAATTGATGAAACAACTTCCAATTCTAACTCAACAACTCAAACTCAATTTTTTTGTCTTTCACAACTATGCTTTCTATCTTTCAATGCCTAGCAATCGCTTCAATCTAAACTAAATCTAAATACTCCTATCTTTAACTTACATATTCATAGAACAACTTTCAGTTACGGTTGTTTTTTTTCTTTTTTAATATTTTGAGAAAATTTGTTACCTCTAGTTTAAGTCATATTATTGAGAAAAAAACTCTAAATGTGAACAACGGCTGGGGAATTTAAGTGAGGGGCATCACTATAAGCACAACAATAGAAGTATCACTACAAAAAAAGGGTAATTTATCAATCGATTTTTACCAATGGACAAGATCCGTTGGTCAATACCAACAAAATACGAACATAATTTCAATTTGAAGTTTTTCAACGGATTTAATAACAGATTACCATCCAATATCTTTCAACATATAAGATCTGTTGGTAGCTTGACACAATTTCCCCGCCAACTCCATCAACCAATTACCGATGGATTACCAACGAAATTTACGAATAGATTAAACCCTATTGGTAAATTTTGATGAGTGTTGGCGCCATGTTATAAACAATAGAATATCCGTTGTTAAACACTAATGGTGAAGTATCTGTTGGTAAATACTAACAGACAAATACCCGTTGGTAAATACCAACAAATGTAATTTGTTGGAAAATCACAACCACTATATTTTCTTTAAAGTGTTGGAGATTAATATCATTAAAAATAAAAAACTTAAACTTGTATTTTTTATATTACTAAAAAATAATCTACTTTTTACATTTAACTTATTATTTCTATAAACAAATTTTGTTTTGAAAAAAAAAACTAATTTTTTTTATTCAACATCATGTTAATAAAAAAAAACTCCTAAAACGACTTATGACCTATAAATTTGATAATCATAAAAATGCTTATAATACATATAATTTCAGATCTTGAGCGAACCAATAAACAAGGGATTCATTATAATTTCTTTATGGATTTTAGAGCAAAACTTTGTCATCTAACCCAACATCACAAGCTACACCAATAAGTGATGACAAAATAGAACACATTGTAATTTCAACAATATCAACATAAAAAAGCAAACGAAAACAAATGAAAATTTAAGTATGTAAATTTTAATGAATATCTTTGTAATAAATATATTACCATCATTTGAAAACGAAAATTATATTTTTATCAATATTTAATTCAAATTTAATTGTATTTTATTTGGTTATGAGAATTTATTATAGATATAGCCGTTTCATTTTTATCAAATTTTTTTTTTTTTTTTTTTTTTTTTTTTTTTTTGGTTCATACACACACACACACCTTTGTTTAATTAGTTTTTATTTTTTTTTTTCCTTGATGTATGTTCCTATTGCTTTGATGAGGATTTAATGTTAATATACCATTATTGCCTTTCATCTCATTTTCACCCATTTACATATTAAGGTTTGTCTATTTTCCTGATTTTATTTTACCTTGAAAATTACTATTATCAATTCATTTGTGTTTTCTTCTTTGTTATATATTTTTCATTTTTAAAAAAATAGTTAAATAGAATCACCCAACTAATTAAAATATTAAAATTACTTTTTTAAATATGCCAAATAAAATGGAAAATATGGAAAATATCAACTAATTAAAATATTTAAATATTGAAAATTTTAATCATTATCCAAATCTAATACTCTTTATATAAAGATGTCTTTCACCATAATCATTTGATTTTCTTCTTTACCTGATATCAAATTAGTTTACATGTCTAACTCAGTTGGTCAAGAGTTACTAAAATGTTTAGTTATAAGAAGAAATCATTAACATTAATTCAGTATATATGAAAAAAAAAATTGTACAAGAAAATAATAATGGCATTAATAATAAAATGGAAAAGCTCCTCGTGGGTTATTCCGAGAGTCTTGTCGGAATGCCACAAGGGAGACCACACCATATGTATCTTAATAATAAATTTAAATTGAATAAGTATAAATATGGAATAATTATTATTTATCTATTATTTCAAAATTTTATTTTTATTAATTTATAAAAAGTAAAAACTCGAAAAAGAAAAACGAAAGTGATAATTTTTAAAATATAAAATTGAATAAATATATATTTTAAAATATTCATAACTAATATACTTATTTATAATTATATTTTGAAAATATAGGTTCAAACTTTTTATTTATCTTTTATTTATTAATAGTCATAAATAAAATGAAAAAAATATTTTAATTTATATAGATAATGAGAAGTGTTATATGAATAATTAATAAATTAAAATAAATTAGTCATTTACTAATTTTCATAAATAAAATGAAAAATTATTTTAACTCTAATCGATAACATACTTATTTATAATTAAAATATAAATGTAATGTATATAGATAATGTGAAATTATTCATATGAATAATTACTAAATTAAAACCAATTAGTGATTCACTAATATTCATAAATAAAATAAAAAATTTATTTTAATTCTTATAAGCTAATATATTTATTTATAATTATTTATATGGATATTATTTATATAGATAATGAAAAATTATCCATATGGATAATTATTAAATTAAAATAAATTAGGTATGGATTGATTTATAATGACCAAATTAGATATGTTAATATTAAGGGTGTAAATTTTTCGAAAAATTCAATTTTACGAAAAAGTTCATATAATTCAGTTGGCAAGAAAATTCTCTAGATCTCGGATGGCCGAAGCAGTTGCGTAGATTAAATTTGTTTCGCGAAATCTGAAATGACGGGGATTTCGTCGAATTCTGAGACCATCCCGGAATATTTTCACGATTTTAAGGTGATAAGTCACCAATGACTTCAAGGACGAGATTTATACGAAAATCTCGAAAGTCGAAAAATAACGAGTTAAAGTTCATTTAAATAATTAAACTGAAAAGAAATAAAAATTTTAAGACAACGGACCTGAATAAAGCAATATGAACTATAAATATCAAATAATAATATAATAATAATAAAATGAAAAAAAAAATATTATAAAAAGGGGGCAAAGGAACGGACAGGACGGAGAGGGGGGAGCGTGGAGAGAGAGGCGTTGAGAGGATTTTAATTTTTTTTTATTTCTTTCTTCACTTTTTTCTCAAATCTACGAAAATCGGATCGCAGGTTTTCGTTGGGACTGAAAGCAAAGTTGATCTACGCGGCAAAAATTTCTGTGTGGACGCAAAGTTGGAGTTTCGACAAAAATTTCAGTGAGGTATAATTTTATCTCTTGGGATTCTGGCTATTTAAGTGTTTTGCTAATGTTTCGGTTGGTTTTGAGGCCTTGAGCAGCCGTTTGGTCGATCCCAAAAAACTTAGGACCGAATTATTGGAATTTTGGAGAATTTTAGGACCCAAGTTGGAATGATCCGTGATTTTAGGGACTGATTTGGGTGTTTGTGTCATAATTTATATAATAAATTGTGTGTATAGGCAATTGGAAATGAAATTGTGATTTGCTCAATTATATGGAATATAATTGTGTGTGTAGGCCATTGGAGATGAGATTGAGAATTGCTCAAATGAGCTAATTTGGGTGATGTTTGATGAATATTGAGATAGTACCAGTAAAATTTAGTTTGGGTGATGGTTGATTCATGTTAAATTACATGTGGTGTGAATGTAATTTGTGAATATATGCATAATTGATATATTATATAAAAATGATTGAAATGGCATAATGCATTTTCATATGCCTTTAGGAAACCTAGAATTTAGATGAGTGCATGACATGAATTTTCCTGAAAAGCAGACATGATTGCGAAAGGAATTTCATATGATTTTAGGAGAGTGGGTTGGGAGATGGGCCCAGCCAGTCATTTCGGATGAGGACCATGGCGTTTTTGAGAAGCTCACCAACCCAATTCGCCTCGGAGGAGTAGTCCAATATTTTTACCGAACGCCGGTGATATATTTTCAAGAACAACAAGTTTTATTTTGAAAATGATTATTTTCTCATACATGGCTTAGGCAAGTGTGAGTGAGTCGATGAGGACTCGAGACATGGGAATGAACATGTAGACATTCAAGTAGAATCATGCATTTACTTGAATGTGTGTTTACTTTGGAGCATTGCATATGCACTTAGGTGGAGAGTATCCCACTTGGGTGGAGTCAGCTGCGAGCATTGGCTCCTGCACATCGAGGAACATATTTTCAAGTACGGGGCGCACGAGGGACGGCTCATCCTAGAGGCGGATTTGTAAGAGCCGGGTTGTGGCTGATGATTTTAAGCATATTAGAACTCACATAAGTTTGATATATGTTGTATAAGGAAGTAATTTATTAACTCTTGTAACTATGGTAGATAATTGGTATATTGATGAGTATTGGTTTATGGGCTGAAGATGTCGTTTTTATTCATATATGTATCATGATTGATGTTAGGACGAGTGATGTATTTGGGTAGAGCTCCCCGTACAAAGGAGACTCTACCCGATTTTCGTGAGAGATGTCGAGTCGCCCGACATTCACGAGTATTCCGAGGGTTGACGGGTAGTCAACGGACCCCCGGGTTTTGGGGCATCACAAAGGCTGTTGCTATACGACATCACTGGTATAAAAAAAAAAAGTCACAATAATTTTATAAGGGTAATAATTTCAATGTGTTGAAAACTTGACCCTTTGTCTTGAAAATCTAATGTAAAATTTCTTTATGTTAACTTCTCGGTATTTTAGTGTCTTTGAGAATCGGGTTGAATGGATTTTAATGTCTTTGAATTCATTGTGCTGAAAATCAGTTAAATGGACATTTTAGCGTGCTGAAAACTTGCACTCTAAAATTTTTTGTAAGACCCAAGAAAATTCCAATTTTCAAAAAAAGGGCAAAACGGTAATTTTGGTAAAAATTCGAAATTTTTCTAGATCTCGGATGACGAAACGGACTTTACCGTTGGAATCGTCTCACGAAATCTAGCCACCATGTCGATTTTCGTCGAATTCCGAGACAGTCGGGGGTACACGTTTTTCGAGGAAACGAGCGTCGTGTAGGACACATGGCTCATTTTGAGTGGCACACAGTGTGCCACGTGTCAAGCTCCAATTTATTCAACTTTAGCTCAAGGTGGGACTCACGTTGACATGGCATGATGCCATAAGGTAGAAAAGTCAAGGTGGTTGGGTTGAGTGGATAAGAAATCCTCTCAACCAATATAAGATGACATGTGGCAAGAGGGGGACCAAAAAGGAGAGCTTCTTCTCCATTTTTTTTTGCTGAGACGCAAAGAGATGGCAGAGAGGCAGATTAAAAATCGTGGATTTCAGCCGAGAGCGCGGCAACTTCTTCTCTAGGATTACGGCCGATCGACCGCCGGATTTCTTCGTCAAGAAGTAAAATGGTTCTACATACATCGGTGACTACACGCGGCATCGCTTTGGGAGTTTTTTGACAAACTCGTGAGGTAGAAGTTTTATCCTACTTGAGTTACACTTTGTTTAAGTGTTTTGTTGATGATTGAGTTGATTGGAGGCCTTGAACGGCCGTTTGATCGGTCCCAAAACTTGGGACCGAAATGTGAAAATTTTTAGGGCTCGTTTGGACAGTCCGTGACTGTGTATGGACTGTTTGGGCTCCTTGGGTCATAATTTATACAATAAATTATGTTTTGGTGTGTATAAGGTCGGGAATGGCCATTGATATCGGTTTCAAAAAGTGGAACCAATAATGATGAGTATCGCCACTGACAAATTTCCATCGTCTGCTGGGGACTATTAAAAATACTCTGCCAGCGGATTTGGACCGAAATCCCATAAAAAGGAAATTGTTTGAATTGAATTGGCTTGTGTTGTGTGGAAATAGATAGGTTAATGCATGAATTTAATGTGTGTTAACATGATGTTACAATTATATGAAATATGATTGTATAGGGCTATTGGAAATGGAATAGTAAGCTGTTTCTGGCGAGCTAATTTGGGTGTTGGTTGTTTAATATTGAATGATATGTGTTATGATTGCAAATTTGAGAATATTGCATAATTAATATATTGACATGAATTGTATTGAAATAACATGATGCATTTCATATGCACCGGGTAACCTAGAAATTAGAAAGAGTGCATGACATGAATTTTCTCAAAACGAATGATATTGGCGAAGAATTACATGATGATTTTCCGAGAATTAGGTCAGGATGGTCCAACAGATCATTTCTGATGAGGATCATGATCAGCCGAAAGTTCCCAACCAATTACCGGTGGGTAATCTCATATTTTTACTCGAAACTGCAGTGTATTCTTGAGAACAACAAGTTTTGTTTAAAATGGTATTTCACATGGCGAGGCAAGTGTGAGGGAGTCGTGAGACTCGATATATGGTTTTGGGCATTGAGACATTCAAGTAGGATCACGACTTATTAAATGTGTGTTTACATTGATCATTGCATATGCACTTAGCGGGAGTAACTCATTTAGCGATTCCACTATCGGCGATAGCTCACCCCGCTGAGGAATATTATTTCGTGTACAGGAGCGCCGAGAAGACGGCTCATCTTAGGGGCCAATTTTGAAGAAAGTCATAGGTTTTGATATTTTGGGATAATATGTATTAGAATTGTAAATTTTAATATGTATTTGTATTAAGAAAAATGGAGAATCTTGAACTATGTGAGATAGTTGGTTGATATTGATGCAGGCTTAGTTTATGGATCCAGCGGCCATTTTCTTAATTAAAGGGTCTCGCGATACGAGACATATAGATTTTCCGCGGGTTGACGGGTTGTCAACGGACACCTCGGTTTTGGGGTGTCACATTTTCGATGGGTATTTATGTCATTTAACTTTTACATTTTCCAAGTTTACCCTTAAAAACTTTCTATTTTTTGAAATAGTGTCTGCCACCATGGGTGTCACCAAACATTTTCATAATATTAAATACTACTCATATTTTAATTACCAAACTTATCCGCCCCTCAACCCTAATCGTACCCCACCCTTACCTGTGCCTTAGCCCTCCCTCCCCATAGAGCCACACGGCCTGCACTCACACCCCTTAATTTTATTTTTTTTAAATACATAAATTTTTGTAAGAGAAATTTTCAAACATAAAATGTACGATCTAAATTGTCGACAAATTTAGTAACATTTTTCAATAAGACAATAAATTAAGTAGTTAAAATGTAATAATAATAACGTCTACTCACTACTACATAAAGGACCTATTGATCCGTTATGATAAGTTACTAAAAATTAATTTTTGTGTATGGTTCTTGAATCCATATATTATCATATTCTTATAGCATTATAAGTTATAACCTAGACCTAGGTAGGTTTATTATTATAAGGTCAAAAAATCTTAAATAATCTATTGTTATTATTTATCAATATTTGATGGTTTGAAAGTTTATGAAAAAAAAAAGTTAATGATTTATTTGTTGAGTATTTTCATATTAAAATAGCTTTTATATGTTTAAAATAAAACTTTCTTGGGAAACTTTTTAACTTGTTATTGATATTTCTAAATATATCTAAAGAAATTTTTTTTTTATGTCCAATATTTTATTTTTAATTATTATACATAAATTATATAATTATGTTGGCTCTAAAACAAATGAAAATAGAGAAAATAATTTAAAAAATATATATATTTAAGAACACATTTAAATAAAAAAAGTAAAAAAATAAAAGAACACCTTATTTTGATGTAAAAAAACACACACACCTTATTTTCAATTCATAATAATAAAAACTAAAAAAAATTTAAGGTGTTTTTCTAATTATTTGTTTTGAAGAACTTAAACCTAATTGTGATGTCAGCCAAACATGTCCTTCTTGATTATATAAAGACATAACAATGTGGTTTTGTAACTAAAAAAAGATGTATATTTATATTTATATGTTGAAATAGTAAAGTTTGTGGTGATTTTATTTTAGAAAATTTGCAAGGTTTTTTTTCGTTTTATTTTTATTAAAGTGTAGACCCCAAATTTGGGCTATAATTCTTTATTTATTTATTTATTTATTTTATTTACTATATTTCTTAGTAGATTTTGGATTTTATTTGATTGGATTTTTTTATAGTTATTATTATTATTATTTATTTTGGGGAAGGTAAATATCTTTTTCTTTTTTTTTCTTTTTTGGTTTTAGGGTTAGGTTTTGAGATCCTAAAATTAAGGTAGAGATAAGAGACGGGGAAAATCAAAAGACTTCTATGAGATAGATGGCAAAGAAGGGATAATCAGAGAGGCGGGAAAAAAAAAAATTGGAGGAGACAACAACTTTTGATGGGGAAGAAAGAAAGGTCAATAGAAAGTGAGAAGGACAAGACTACTATTCGTATGTCTTTTTTTTTTTTTAGTTTTGACATCTCTTTATTCTTTATCATTTTGTTGCATTCATGTTTTAGATAACTCAGGGTTTCACTGCATCTTTTTTGAGATTAAAATGAATAGTGCTACAAACTATTAGAGTGAAATTATGGGCTTTAACTTTAATAAACTGTGTCGCACCCTCTATTTCGCTATGAAATATTAATCCATATTTCCAGCTCAAGATTCAGAATGTAGGTATGCTCGTGCTTAGAGAATAAATAGGCTATTTATTTATAATTTTTAGATTTCTTGTGTTTTAGGCATTGTGTTTTCTGCATAAAGCTTTTGTGCTTAGATATAGAAATTACTTTGGGCTATTAAATAAATAATTTTTTGTTATCAATCACTTTTTTTCTATTTGGTATTGATGATGCTTTTTTTCAACCGAATCACCGGAGCGTGGGGCCGCTGGCCGACCCGGACAGCTTGTGGGCCGGGATGCGCGCCTGATCGCCTGGCTGAGGTAGGATCGCGCACCGTTGATTCAGCTCGACGTAGCACTTCTGCAAAACAAGGAAGGCGGGGCCGGCGAGGGCCGTGCCCGTGCCGCCCGATGCCTAAGCCGGCTTTCTAAGAGAAAAGAGAGACTGCTAGAGGGCGAATGTATTGCGTATGAGTATGCGTCTAAGAGCGCATCTTTCACCGCCGGTGGCCCCGTATTTATGGGTATATTATTCCCACTTGAGGGTAGTAAGATTCTTTCCTATCAGATGGGATAGTTATGTATTGCCTTTATCGATTTAGAAAGAGATATTGAAGGAATAGTTTGGTTGATAATTATCCTCCTTCCTTTTAGTGAGATTGATTGGACGGCAGATATTATTGAGAATTATCTTGTTTCTTATCAGAGATTTAATTGATTTGCAGGATGTGAGCCTTCCAATTATCCATAACACGGGCTCGGGGTGAGTAGACTGGTTTTCGTTTTGGGCCGACGCTAGGGGCCTGGGTGTTTTATGTAGCTTGCCTCCTTGGTCTGAGTAGTCAAGGCGCTTATATTTTTCAAACCCCATCAGGTATCTTACCTATTATATACATTTTTTCACATCTTTCGAATTCACAGTCACCTTTTTAGATTATCTCACTCTCACTTTTCCATTTTATATATTTACTTTTCTTATTTAGTATATTTATATACATTCCATATTTATATTATGTATTACTCGTCGTCCTTATTTGCTCCATATTAATTTTCAAAGATTTTTGTTTTCCATTTTAGATGATTTTTTTTTATTATTCATTTTAAACTATTTCAGTGTCTGTTTTTCATTTCGCATGTTACAAAGGCAACCTATTTTCCACCTACCTCCCTTTTATTTTCAAACTATTTTTTTAAAGTTTATTTTATTTTTTTTATTCCTATTTTATCCATTTATTCTATAACTCTTAGTTTATTTTATTTATTTATTCATTTATTTCCAATACCCCTTCAATTTTTCAAATTGCTAGGAGTGGGGAGCGAGGTATAGAGAGAGATGAGTGATCTTGTGCTGTGTAGGGTACATGATAGTGTCGGGTAGTGATCCCGTGTCAGGTGTGCATGATAGTGTGGTGTAGTGATCCTATGTTCAGTAGGTGCATGATAGAGTTGTGCAATGGAGAGAAGTGATCTTTTGTTGCGTAGGTGCATGATAGTGTTGTGCAATGGAGAGGAGTGATCTTGCGTTGTGTAGGTACACGATAGTGTTGTGTAGTGGAGATGAGTGATCTTGTGTTATGTAGATGTATCATAATGGTGTGTGGCGATGAGGAGTGATCTAATGCTGGCTGTGTTGCTAAACAAGTGTATGCAAATCAGTCCCACCATATATTTTGTGTTTTTATTATTGTTTATTTATTTATTATTATCTCCTATCATTTTTTTTGTTTATTATTATTATTATTATTATTATTACTCATTTTTATATAAAAATATGATTTTCTAATCTCTTCAACTAAAATCTAATCTTCCAAGTATGTCAAAAATTGATTGGCTTTTAATTTCACTTTCTAAAAATAATTTTCCTTTTGTTTTTTTTAACAAATAAAAAAAAAAAAATTTTTAAAATTCTAAAAATTATAATTCAAAACTCATTGCCTTTGATTTCCCTCAAAATTTTAAAAAGAAAACATTTTCTTTAATTTGTAAAAAAATAAAAGAGATCATCTTCTTTAATTCTAAAAAAAAACCAAGAATCATTTTTAAAATTAAAAAATCATTTTCTTTAATTTCTATAAAAAAACAATTTTTTTTAATTTCCAAAAGCATAAAAAACTCATTTACTTTAATTTCAAAAATCATTTTCTTTAAAATTCAAAATTCAATTTCTTTAGTTCCAAAATTGTAAAATTATGATCTTTATATTAAAAAAATCTTTAATATTCAATAATCAAGACTCACCCTTTAAATTTCCCAAATCAAATATCTTTTTTGTTCAAATATCATCCAACAAACTCCTTCTTTCTAAATGACATTCTTCTTCTTATTATTATTGCTATTTTCAACATGATTTTAAAAATTCTAAAAGAATAGTTGAGTAAGCTGAATACGACTCTGATTGAAATGAAGAAGAGGAGTTATATGACGAAATGAACAAGACCAATAGTGATTAATGTTGCTTTTGATTAGTACACATTTTGATTTTTTGTTATTTTTTGTTAAGTCTATTTTCAACCAACTATTTCGAATGAACAAAAGTAGTGATTCTAAGTCTGATGTATATTATTTAAACTGAAATTTGTTGGTATATATATATATATATATATATATGTTTCGTAATTGCTACCTATTTTATTCAATATTGTTATATATATTTTTTATATTATAGTACTATGGTTGGTAGACGTAATGGTAAAGGAAATGCACATGGAGGACGATGGGGTGGCCGTGGAGGACATTTGATTGGCTGTGGTATAAGAGATGGAGAAGTGACACAATCAGGTTTATCACCATTAGCAGCACCATCACCAGCATTCTCTCATGCAATAGTTCCATAATCACGGCTACACTTATAGAGGTGAGTTTCAGATAATCAGCTCTGGTGACTCTAAATTTAGAATCACTAATATCAACTCCAACTTCTGGATCACAACCAATACCTACTACGTCTTCTGGATCACCAACATTATCTGCCACTGCAGCTTTTGGGTCAAGTCCTGGGGATCATGCATCGAGTTCACTAGAAGTTGTAAATGCTTCTTGTAGTAGTGCTAAGCTACTTCTCACGATACGATATGATTGGTAATTTTTACATATTATCAATATAAAATTAATGATAAGATAACCTTTAATTTTTGTAGTTTTAGCATTTTATGATTTATATATGACTAATTAATATATATATATATATATATATATATATATATATATATATATATATATATATATATATATATATATATATATATATATATATATATATATATATATATATATATATCACTGTAGTTTTACTCCTCTCACGAGGCTGGCTACGTATTACAAAGTGTAAGGAAGCAAAATTTGACAAAGAGGGATACTTGGGTAGTAGTGACAAGGGCTACTATGAGCTTCATTAATGCACTTGGCAGAAGACTGATATGAATTTAAGGTAAATGCTTATTATGAATCAATCACTTATTATTATATGATTGAGAATTATTATGAATTTAATATTGTAGAAGCACTTCACATATGATGTGTCTCTAGAGTCTATAATTAAAGGAATTTGGATCCGTTATGTAAAACCTGGGTAAATTTGAACTTTTCCAAAAAAAAAGGCGAACACGATGAACTTGCCACTACAATACAGGTTGAAAACCTTGAATTTTTAGATTTCGATGATAAAATAGATCTCTCATCGTTGAATTCGTCTTGCAAAACCTAGTTACTCAAGCGAATTTCGTTGAATTCCGAGATAGTTGAAATTCCATGTTTTTCTAAGCAATGGGTGTGAGTTGACACATGGCAAGCCATGTGAGTGACACATGGAAAGCCATGTGTCACAATGCATGTAAAGGCAAATGCATGTAAGACACATTGCAAGCCATGTGTCCTAATGCATGGAACATGGAATGTTTATAAAATTGGATGGAGATCAGTTCGTAGAAGAGGAGAGGAACAAAAAGGAAAGGAAGGAAAAAGGAAAGGGAAAGGAAGGAAAGGAAGAGAAGAAAGAAAAGAGAGAGAGAAGGAGAAGAAAGGGAGAGAGAAAGAGAGAGAAAAGGAAGTTGGCGACGGTCGGAACTCGTCGGACCAAGAAGTAAAGTTTGTATACTCGACGAGGACTATGCTCCAAGAGGTAGGGATTCTTCCTAATTTGGTTTATTTGTCACCATAAGGGCTGTGGGGGTCTTTGCCCTAAGGGGCTGTTTGGTCGAATTTCGAAATATGGGAATGCTACCCTATTTTGATCTTACACACTGGCCGGATTTTAGGACTAATTTTCAGGTGGGAAACTAAGGGACTTCAGACTCGGGTCCTTCATGTAAATTATAGCTGTATCAGTGAACTTGATGTAGGCTTTTGAATCACCCAAATTTGACCTCTACAGCCCAAGTTATGGTCCATTTCCCGAGACAGCCAAAGTTGGGATGTCTATTTGTTGTATCCGGATTTTTGGACTAATTTCAGTGCTGATTTCGTACTGATTTTGTAGAATGTTTTGGTGGTCTGTTAATGACCAGTTGGTGGCTTGAACCGGGACTGGTTTACGGTTGCTTTCGGATTCATTGTGCCATATTTTGGTGGTTTGTTATGGCTGACTTGTGAGGTCTGAAATTGTGGATTGTTTTAAAGTGTTATTACTTGATTTTGTGATAACCTGCTTGATTGTTCTTGTTGATATATATATGTTTTAATATGTTGACAATTGGATGAAATGCTTGGAAATTATATGCTTTTTACATAATGAGACATGGAATTGATATGCAGTGGCATAATGCATTGCATATGCACTGAGACATCGCATTCATGGGTGTAAGTGCATGGTGCTATCAAACACCATCCTTGGTGGTTGATGAGTGGGTTGAGTACCGTTAAACAAAGTTCAGCGGAGTTCCACTATTCGTAGAGCATGAAAACTTGTGTTGGGTAGTAGCAAGCAGGGATAGATACCCCATAAGGTAAAAGCCCCGGTATTTTTGGTTATACATATGTGTCAAATAGTGAAAACCAGTGAAAGTGTAGGAAGGTGTACAAAGCCTGAGGTGAGACCCCAAAAATCCGCTCACCCAAAAAGACACATGTTTTGTTAATAAAATGATCCTTGGAAGTGAAACATCCAATAAGTTTTGATTTCTAAAAACTTGATTTTGTTTCAAAGTGATCATTCGATGAAATTCATCGACGATGGATGTTACCACACACTGCTATGTATCAGATGATGGGAGTTGTAAATGACTTAGATTTTTTTCATGCATCGAAAGTGAGTCTCATCTCATTTCACATGGCATGACATATAGTATTCTATAGCTTCTGTAGGAGTCTCTCTACTGGATATATATATATATATATATATATATATATATATATATATATATATATATATATATAAATGTGTCCAAGTGAACATTGCATGTGCATTTAGGGGGGTAATAGCTTTTGTAGGAGTCTCTCTACTGGGCGTGACTCACCCTTTATGGGAAAACATTTCAGGTGTAGGGTATACACCAATGGACGTCTCTCATTCGAGGCCGAGAGGTTGAAGAAAAGTTTAATTGGTGACTAGGTATAGTTCTTTTGTAAAAATTCTGGTAAGAACCAGCTTTGTGCATATGCCCGTATGTAATAGAGTTGTAATTAAACTCACACAATAATATGTTTTGAAAATGACGAAAAGTTTATTGAATGAGGCTAAACGAACTCGATAAATGGATTGGACAATGGTACTGAGACACGCTAATATCCACGTGATATTTTGACCCCTTGCTTCATGCCTGGTTTCAAGGCATAGGTATGTAATTTCCTAGACTCGATCAATGGATCCCAATTAATGGATTAGGACAAAGGTGGGCATCGATATATACGATATCCACGTGGTATTTTCACAGTCGACGAGCACAATCCGACTCGACTTTGTCACACGTCGGCTGCTATTCAATATTCTAGCACCCTTTCGGAATAGAGGGCAACAGGAGTGTTGCCTCCAAATGTTTTGCAAGATGTTTGGGATAGCTGACAAGCAAGTTGGAATACTCCTGAGTTCAAGAAAAAGTACTTAGCTGCATCAAAATGTCGGTTGAGCGAGGTTGCAAGACCCGACACTGGAATATCTAGGCACACCAGGGGTTCTAAATTTGCTATAGATCACTACTTAGATCTTGTAAATAATTATTAAATGCTTCATATTCCTTAAACTTTTCAGTTTAGAAATTCGAATATAATTAGCACAACCATTGTTATAATATAATTTGAAATAAGTGTATAATAACATTCTCAAGCAAAAGAGCGTCCTAATTAGACGGTGACTGACTATGGTATTTTTGAAAAGATGCATGAGAGGAAGAAAGATGGAAGCTTTATTGATCAACAATTGAAAAATGTTGTTGTAAGTTAATGACATAATAATGATTTTTTTAGTTTCTATATTTGATATTGCATTGTTTATTTTGAGATATTTACTGTATGTGGATAAGGTGATGTCACATTACAATGCTAAGACTCAAGATATGATCGATGAGGAATTTGTACAAATGATCGATAAAGACAAGATTTTTTAATAAGTCATGAACCACCAAGAAGAAGTGGGCTTACGGCCTTGGAAATAAATACATTGATTGCTCCAACGAATTATCATTTGATCGTGAGCTGAGGGATGAGCTACAATGAGGTGCAAGACAAGGCGAGAGGAGATGAGAGATGAACTTCAAGATGCAGCACAAGAGATTAAAGAAAGAGAGGATGTAATTCAAAAAAGTGTGAAGAGATGGAGTTAATGATGGAGAACCACAGAAGAAAAGCAACAAGAGATGGAACTGATGATACAAGACATTTGAGAGTCAAGAGTTTTGTAACTCCACTACCGATCCAAACCACAATTCATTAATGATCACGCTGTGAATGTGATTGGGGAGTAGATGATACTTAATTTATTACTATCTAGTAAACTTGTTTTAGGATGTTGATTGTATATTGATACTTATCATAACTAACATCCAGTACTGATGATGAAGAGAGTACAGATTTAATAATTTTATTTAAATATAAATATAATATGATAAAGAAGATTTATTAATTTGAATTATATTATGCTTGTTTTGATCAAATACTATAATAATATTGTTATATATAGATATATAAGAGCAGAAAGAGCAGAGAGAGAGAAGAGAAAGAAAGCAGAGGCAGGCAAGAAAATGTTAAATGAACAAATAATAACTAATATTTAAATGAATAAATCTAAAGGAGTGTCATACATTTACCAACAAAATGAGAATTTGTTTGTATATTATTAACGAATAGGCACAAAATTTAACAACGGATTATCATCCATTGGTAAAATACCTAAGAATTGCCAACTGATTTTTTCAACGGATTATGTCTTATATTTACCAACATAACGAGAATTTGTTTCTATCTTCCCAAAGAATTAACATCGAACATCATTCAACATTTACTAACTAATAAATAATCCATTGGAATTTTATCAACAGATAACAAACAAATTATCAACAGATAGACGTTATTACTTAACAATGGATTACTATCTATTGGTATACTACCTACGAATTACCAACCAATTTTTGCCAAAAAATAAAATTTTTGCCATTGGCTTACATTTTCCAACAATCACTCTATTACTAATCCGTTGAAAATGTCCCTTGATAATCGATTACTAATTTGTTTGGTAAACATACCAATGAATTTATTTTGTCAACATATTTACTAATCCATTGGTAAAAAAGAAAAATATTGCAACGGATTACATTTCCCAACTTATCACCCTGCTATCAGGTCAAGAAAGACTTACTAATGGACATAACAATGTCCCTTATTAATCGGTTCATAACCTGTTGGTAAATGTACCAACAGATATGTATTTGTGTTGGTAAAATTTAACGACGAGCATTTTACCTACGGACAAAATCTATTGGTAATCCGTTGAGAAATGGATTTAACAACGGATTTTCTCGTTTAGCAATAGATTTCGACGTTAGTAAACACCAGCTTTTATAGTGTATTATGAAACTTAAAATGTAAATATTTTGAAGGATTTGCCTTTAAAATCTTGCAGAATAATAAAACTATTATTTAATTTAGAGTTTTAAGAGAATAAACGTAGTGATGATTATATAGAACCATTATTAAAAAAATTTCCCTTCAAAAATGTTTGTTAATTTTTAAATTCTATAAAAAAATTTACACTTTCAGCTTTAATATATTTTATATTAAAAATTACATATTTAAAAGCGAAAATTTGAGAGTGTTGCTCAAATTGGTGAATTGTAATATTGTTTTTATTAATATATTTTTTGAGAATATACAATCAAATTTATGAGGAAGACTTTCCATATCCTTCTCAATCATAATTACAATCAAAGTAAGAAATGAAAGAAATAAAAAAACGAATCACAAAGAATATGGAAAAAAAAAAAAATCATGTTTTCAAAAATTTCCAAAACTCAATACTCCTCGTTGGTGCATATATACCACACATGCCCAACTTGCCTAAAAATATGCGAGCATGTTCGATAGGACTCCGCTTAAGAAGGATGTCACAATGATTCGACTTAATCTTTGGCAACTTCACAATCTTTAAATCTACCTTCTCCTTGATGAAAAATCTATCCACTTCGTCATGTTTTTTATGATCATGTTGTACTGAATCATGACCAATGTCATACTCTGCCTTATTATCAAATAACAATTGGATTGGTTGACCGGATAGGTAACCCAAATCCTGTAAGAAGAGTCTTATCCATAATGTCTCGCAAAAGCCCTAGTGTCATGTTTCTAAATTTCGCTTCTGCACTTGAGCGAGCAACTATATTTTGTTTCTTACTTTTCCATTTCACAAGATTACCTCCTACAAAGGTAGAGTAACCAAAAGTAGACATTCTATCATCTACCCGTGATTGACTCCACTACACCATACACTTATACTATGGAGATTGGCATATTTGGTAAACATGATACCTTTCCCAAGCGCACCTTTTAAATACCTCAGAATGCAAATGATTGCATTCATATGTTGTTCTTTAGGATTATGCATATATTGACTCACCACACTTAAAGCGTTAGCAAGATCTGGTTTTGTATGAGCTAAATATAACAATCCTCCCACAAGTCTTTGATATCTTCCTTTATCAGTAGGTATTTGATTAGGTCAATTGGCCAAAATTTCATACCTCCTATTGGTGTATTGATAGGTTGACATCCTGACATTCCAGTTTTTTGTAATAGATCTAATACATATTTTCATTGAAATAGAAAAATTCCCAAACTTAACCGAGAAACTTCAATCCCAAGGAAATATTTTAGAAAACCTAGATCCTTCATTTCAAAATCTTTAGACAAATAATTCTATAGAGTTTTTCTTTCTTTTGGGTCATTTTCGGTAACCACCATGTAATCCACATATACAATGAGTGTTGTAATCTTACCAGGATGCTTCTTTAGGAACAAAGTGTGATCTACATTTCTTTGACGGTAACCAAATACTCTCATTGACTTTATAAACCTACCAAACCATGCTCTTAGGGATTGCTTTAACCCGTATAATGACTTCTTCAATGTGCACACCTTTTTACTTTGCTTTTTTGACACCATGCATCCTGGTAGAAGTGTAACGCCCAAAAAATACCATAGAATTTATTATTATTATTATTATATACATGAGTTCCTAGTATAAATTGAGCCAACTCTCGTATTTTCCGGGAATTGTTAAATGACAGCAATGATTATATGGCTAAGAGCCAAATGCAAATATTATATGTTAAATGATAATTGATTGGATCTGGAAATTTACCTAAGTGTAAAGGGCAAATTTGAAATTTGTAAAATGAGGACCTAAGGGTCAATTATAAATAAGTTTATATGTCTAAGTGTAAATATGAGAGTCAAGCCAAGAAATAAATGAAATATTGGCTATAAAGCAGTCAGGATAAACTCAAGTCAAAGAATGCATTTTTTTAGCCAAACAAGGCCTTATGAAAATAAGACTTAATACCAAAAAAAAATGAGAAAATGATAGAAGCGTGGAAGGCCAAACATGGCCTTTACACTTAAATGAGGATAAAGACCAACAATAGTCTTCACGCCATTCGACAACCCCTTTGAGAAAAGGAGGAGAAAATTTGTATAAGAGGCTAGGCTTGGGAAAGATCAAGTTCTGTAAATTTCTTCCCACTTCGCTCCTTAAGCATCAAGCAACTTGTGGCTGAGATTCAAGAGGTTAAGATAAGAAACAAAACCCTAGCTTCATCTTTCATGATTTTCGATGTTAGTAAAAACCCCAAAATGTGGATAAAAAGAGTTTTGCTTGGTTGTAAATGAGTTTTCAGGTTGTGTTAGGTTGAGTTTTGAAGCGTATTGTCAAGTTTGGATGTATTTTTGTGTACGTTTGTAAAAGGAAATGTCAATTTTCAAGGAAATGTCGCTAAAATTTCACAACACCCTTGTTCTTGTTTTGGCTATAGATTAAGTTATAATCATCCAAATGAAGTGATTTCAATTGGTGAAGAACCATAAGAGATAGTTCTAAAATGTATAGAAGGTACCAGGAGCAAATTATAGCTCTAAGGCTCCCAAATATGGGCTTAAAGGTGAGCTTGGGTAGCTCACGGGTTATGCTTTGTTTTAGGTATTGTTATAGTGTTTTGGTCATAGGTTGAGTTTCACTCATCCAAATTGAGTGATTCAAAATTATAGGTAAAATATACTTCTAGGGGAATAATTTACTCTAAGGAAGTGTATGTAAATTGTAACCCCAAAGTATCCAGAAATTTGTCAAAGTGGAGCTATGTGTAAGAACAGTCTGATTCTGCTTTGCAAATTGGAGTAGTCTGGATGTAAAATGCAATAACTTGAGTTTTGGTGATCAAAATTGGATGATTCTAGTTGGAGAAGAAACCTTAGAACCATATCTTAAAATTTGTAGAAGGAACCATTACCAATTTATGGAGTTAAGACCCCTGAAATTGGGAATAACAGTAGGCAACCGAGTGAGCTGAGCATACTGACCAGTTTGATATTAAAATGCCGTAACTTGAGTTTGGGTGATCCAAATGAGATGATTCCAATTCCTACTAAAAATAGATTCATAGAGCTAAAATTTTCTTGAAGGAAGTATAGCAAATTATGGCTCATGTGTCCCCAGAAAATTTTGCAAGTGAAGGGGTATCGGGTAAACATAAACCCTGACCAAAAACTCCTAGAATAACCTACTAATATGTGATTGTCATTGTATTTTGAATAGGGGCTGACGAGGAGGAAAGCCCGACAAGTAGAGATTCAAGATTAGAATCAGCTTTATGATTTTGGCCTGTTCTATCTTCTCCATTCTCGCTTTCAAGATTTGGAATTATTTGTTTTAAAATGCATAAGAAAACATATTGAATTATTTTAATTGATTCAAGAAATTGATTGTGAAATGTTTGCAAATGAAAATTGCATGAGTATTGAAAAATGAACCATTATACAAAATGTACATATTGTATTGTATGTTGCTATAAAAATATTTGAACACCCTTAATTGAATGTTAACCGCTTAGTTCGTATGGAATGATAGACCAGATACTAATAGGGGTCAAAATAGCAAGATTGCGAACGATTATTGATGTAAATACTGATCAGCAAACAAGAGATCAGACGGTAGTTGCTCACTAATTGATTTTTTTAATAACCAGTCAGCAGCCCAACGGACCGTATTGTGTTATAAAAACTGCTTTATAATCGGCCTACAACCTAATCGGATCAGGCCGTGATTCCGATATCATGTATACGAAACATGTGTTAAATTTATTGCTAAGATAACCAAATCGAATTGATTCGAGATTGGTGACATATTGGAATTGAAAAGTATGATTGCAAATTGAAATGAAAAGAGCATTATGAAATGCATGATTTGATTATAAATAAATTATTGAATATGAAAGTGTGTATTTGGGATGATCAATGAACCATAAATGATTGTATATGAAATATGTATATGTATTGTATTGACATTGATCATCCAAAAAGATTTAAAAGTATTTATTAGTAAAATTGCATGATTTGACTTAAACTGAAACGAATGAATGAAATTGTATAGAACCACTAAGCATGAAAATGCTTAGCATATTGTTTTTATCAATGCCCAGGTACCAAGTGATTGAAAGCTTTGACCCGCGTCGAGCTCAAAGTCATTCAGAAGTTCGCGAGTATGTGGTCCGACATATGCATTCACTCAATTTTGTTTGAACGCCGATATTTTGTAAAAACAATTAACTCGAACATCTATTTTAGAATCATTTCAAAGCTAACACCTTCATCAGAAATACTTCATAAATGTTGGCGGGCCTATTGGAATGTGTAAATGTTTACGGTCATTCGAATTGAAACTGCTTCCGCAAAGATTTGAGAACGAAAACGTTTATATGAATAAATGGATTTGATTGATGGCTTCGGCCGGGCGTCCCTGGGGTTGTGATCTGGATCCGCCAACCGAGTTAGACCCGGCTCGGGGGTCGCTACAAGAAGACCCACATGTACTTCTTCAAATAGCTCGCGATGTAGAAATGTATTCTTTACATCAAATTCTTGCAATGGACAATCTAAGTTTATAACTAAAGATAATGATACTCGAAGTAAGTTGATATTAGCTACAAGTGCAAACATTTATGAGTAGTCAATCCCATAAGTTGGAGTGTACCCTTTTGCTACCAGTCTTGCTTAATATCGTTCAATACTACCATTTGCCTTATACTTAACAATATAGATCCAACGACACCCAATTGACTTCTTTCCAAGTGTACAATCAACAAGTTCTGATAGTTCATTTTTTTTTCAATGATTTCATCTTCTCATTCATGACTGCTATCCATCTTGGATCAGCTAAGGCTTCCTGCACGATGTTAGGAATAACTACAATAGATAATTGATTTACAAATGACTTATTTGATTCAAACAAACGATGGCTAGACACATAGTTGCTCATAAGATATCTAACTTTGCTAGACAATTCAAGTTCACATGTGGTTTTAGGGATACCTCTATTATGACGATGTGGCAAATGTTTCATGGATGGCTCAGGTTCCAAATTGTAACGCCCTAAAAATACCTTAACAGTTTTAGAACATGTTTAGGGTATAAAATGCGAATGAAATTTTTCGAATTTAATCCTAAGAATAAAAGAGTACAACCCGAAAATTTATAGGAAGCCAAATAAATTTATAAAATGTCAAATGGGAACCTATGGTCATAATGAAGAATGTGTACTCCAAAATGTAATATGAAACAAAATGAAATGAAAGTGAAATGAAGTGTTAAAATGACAAAAATGAGAAAAGTGGATTTAATGAGAAGGCCAAACAAGGTCTCATGGAGATTTAATGACTTAAGACCACATTTGGTCTTAGAATGCCCATTTGGGCAAAACCGTATTTGAAAAAAAGGGAGAGAGCTAGGGCTTTTGAACGGGGAGATTTGTGAATTGCTCCATGAAAATCAAAGGCTAAAGTGATCAAACCCTAAACCCCTTTTATTTGTGTTTGAGTTGGGGAAAACCCCAAATGTGGATAAAAAGAGTTTTGTTTTGGTTGTAAATGAGTTTTGGAGTTGTGTTTTGAAGAGTATTGTTGGTTGGATTGGTTTCTGTAATGTTTAAAGGAAATGTTGGGTTTTCAAAAGAAATAAGCCAAAATTTCATTAAACTCATGTCTTTGTTTTGGCTATAGGATTGCTATAATCATCCAAATGAAGTGATTCTAATTGGTAAAGAAACATAAGAGATAGGCTACAAATGTATAGAAGGGACCATAAGCAAATTATAGCCTAAGGGCTCCCTAATATGGGCTAAAGGTCAGTTTACGAGTCTTACGGGTATGCTCTCATTTTGGGTGTTGTTATAGTGTTTCTACTATAAGTCAGTTTCAATCATCCAATTTATATTCAAAATTTGCAAAATATAATTTAGGGAATAATTTACTTGAAGGAAGTGTATGAAAATTGTTACCCCAAAGTGCCCAAAAATCTGTCAAAGTGGAGCTATCTGTAAGAACGGTATGATTCTACCTTGCAAATTGGAGTAGTATGGATGTAAAATGCAATAACTTGAGTTTTGGTGATCCAAATTGGATGATTCTAATTGGAGAAGAAACCTTATAACCATAGCTTCAAATGCGTAGAAAGGACCATTACCAATTTATGGAGTTAAGACTCCTAAAATTGAGAAAAATAGTAGGTAACTAAGTGAGCTGGGCATACCGACCAGTTTGGCACTAAAAAGCCGTAACTTGAGTTTGGGTGATCCAATGAGATGATTCTAATTCCTACTAAAAATAGACTCATAAAGCTATAATTTTCTTGAAGGAAGCATGAGTAAAATATGGCTTATGTGTCCCTAGAAAATTTTGCAAGTGAAGGAGTATTGGGTAGACATCAACCCTAACCAAAAACTCATAGAATAACCGACTAATATGTGATTGTCATCAGATTAATAAAAATGACGAGGAGGCAAGCCCGCTTTGGAAGCTCGAGATTCCTAATATTGGAATCAAAGCACGATTTTTGGTTTGTTCTCAAACTCTCTTCTATTTCTAAAATATTTGAATAATTACTAAATGATTTGGAATTTGGAAATGATTGACAAGAAATTGCATATTGATTGCGGTTTTAAAATGATTTGTTTTATGATTCAGACAATTCGTTTAAACGAATTTGTGCATAAGAAAATTGCATGAATGTGAAAATGTTCTATTTTCATACAAATGTATATATATATACTATTGTAAATTGTAATGAATGATGTTAATGCCCTTAAAAGAATGTTAACCGTTAGAATTCGAGTTAAGGATAAATTGGTATACCAAAAAGAGTCGAGCAAACATACTATTGTGGCATACCGATCCGTAGCCCAACAAGACAGTATCAGTAGTGTACACCAATCGAGTACATATTTTTATAAAACCGTGTTTACACAGGCCTGTAGCCCAACGAGACTGTGCCGATGATTCGTTATCCTATGCACCGAAAGCATAGGTTAAATTCGATAAGGGCTAAAATGAAAAATGAGAATGAGAATGAAAAAGTGCATGATTTATGATCTCGAATGATTTTGTTGCATGAAAATGCATAGCTCGAGATGACTAATGAATCAGAATTGATTAAATGGAAATATATCTTTATATATGTATTATAACGTATTGTCATTTAAGAAAGTAATGAAAAGCATTGTCTTATGAAATTGCATGATTTGATTTAAACCGAATAAAGTGAGAATTGTATAGAACCACTAAGCATGAAAATGCTAATGCTAAGAGCTTTATCAACGCTGTACTAAGTGAAAGTAGCAGACCTAAGATCGCTCGGAGTCAGTCGAACAACGCGAGTATGAAGTAAATGCTTCGTCTCATGCATATCATTTCATTCATGATATTTTGTAACTATTTTGCATTGAATTCAATGATGTAAAAGTCTTCATGAGAAGAATATATTTTTACTCATTTTGTTTTGGATATTTATGGAATGTGTTTTAAAGAGAGGTGAACTCTAAGAATATCATTTTGTAAATGTATTTGAAAATGCATGGAATGCCCGATTGTATAAATACGTTATTCGAGCAGGTTTAAACCTATTTGAATTAAGGAATGTATATATTTATTCTTTTATGTCAAATAATGTGATTAGGTATTGATATCATATACCCATAAATAATTATGTTTTAAATTAATATTAATTATTCATATTAGAAATAGGTATATGAAATGTGTTTAAATGAACAGGCCTTTAAAAGGTAAAAGAGAGCGCTACACAAATACCCTCACTAGACGACAATTGGTGTGGCATGTCAGTTTAGGTATTCTCGAAGCGGAGTTTGTTGAATAGTGGTAATGGATCGGTTTTCTTTGTTTCTTTCTTCTATAACTAACGATACGGGTAGTTGTCTTTACTTGGTTCTGATATTTGCTACTTATATCAAATTCACTTACTTCTGGTTAAACAATCGATTCACACACTTCATGGAGATGTGATAATCGAAATCGAAGTGCAATTTCATGATGGTACTCCCCATATAGCAATGAAATATCTTGCTGCGAGTTTTCGGACTTGTTTAGGGTATATTATAAATTTAAATATGAATTTTCGGAAATAAAGCGAGGGCCAGGATTAATAATAAAGCCAGAGGTAAATATGTAATTTACCACTTGAGAGACTTAGTGGTCATAAAAGAACTAGGGGTTAATATATGAAATGCTAAAAAATGAAATGTAAATAGAAGGAGTTATGGGATTGAGCTGATTAGAGAAAAATGGAATAGAAATAATAAAGGAAATAGAGGGCTTAATTGTAAAATAGAGAAAATGTTTTAAAATGCAAAGGCCAAACATGGCCTTAACTTAAAAATGGGATTTAAGACCAAATTTGGTCTCATTTTAGGGAAGCAAAAACCGTAGAAGAGAAGAGAAGGGGAGAAGAAGAAAAAGAGGAAGAGGAAGAGGAAGAGGAGAAGAAGAAGAGGAAGGAGAGAAGTTCAAGCAAGGCCAAAAAGGTATGGAACTATATGGATCTTTGGTTTTGTATGGTTATTATCTTTACAAACCTAAGGTTTGTTAAGTTTCATCCCCTAGCAAAGATATATTGAGAGTGGGGTTGGTAAAACTCCTAAATGGCACAAGATGAGTATGAAATCCTCCCTTTTAGGTTGGATTCATGGTTTAAATTAAAGTGATTGAGTTAGGGTTTAGAGCAAACCTAACCAATCATCATGTTTGGTTTTGTGTATGGAGTTATGAAAGGCCCATATTAGAATGGTTTTGGAATAAATTCATGGATAAGTTTTGAAGAAAGATATGTAATGAAAGATGATTTGAGTAAAAATAGAGATTTCAAGATGAATTGGAGTGGTCTTGACGTGTTTATGGAGTATTGGGTTGATTTTGGTATCAACATATGGAAAAATGGAAGAAAAACACACGTGCAGGCATTTTCGGGGACTGTACCTGTACACCTTGGACCTGTACCGAGTCTGACCCTCCATCATAGAACTGTCTTAGGTGCAGGTGTGAAACCGATCTGTTACCTGCTCTATTTTGACCAGTGTTCGTATTGTAGCCATAACTTGCTCATTTCTTATCGATCAAGAGTGGCTAAGATTAAAGCTAGACTTGAGGAGAACCAGACATCCCGAGAAATAGGCATTGTCAAATTCGACTCTAAGTAATACAAAATTCACTCAAAAAGTGAGAATATGTCTGAAGTCAATTCTGTATCGGTTTGATCATAGAAGTAGTCAGGAGTTGTTTAGAACATGGCTCGAGGTTTCGGTGCTCCGATTTGGGTGATTCCAGTTGGAGAAGAACCCTTAGCACCTTAGCTTTAAAGGAGTACAAAGAAAAAGTGTCAAATATGGAGTCAAGATACTGGAAAATGAGTATTACAAACTGTCCAAAGTGTAATATTGATAAATTGACTAGTTTGACATGAAAATGCCATAACTTTAGTTTGGATGATCCGATTGGAATGATTCCAATTTCTAAGAAAAGTATATTCATAGAGGAATAAGAATACATGAATATGATATGAATATAGGATTATATGATATGAATATATGATATTAGACATACCTAAATGAATAGATGGAACATACTTAGGAACAAATGATAAATGAGTAAATGCTAGAGCGATGAGAAGTAAAAGATGACAAAGCACGATAATAAGTACAAGTACACGAATGATAGGCACATATGAATATATGGATAATTAAAGCATACATGATAGGAATATAGAAAGTACAAAGAATAGCTAAATCATGATAGAAAGCATTATAAGGATATGATGCATAAATGATATAAAGGGATATGAATAGATAATGATATATATGAATATATGAATACAAGAGTGCATAGATGCATTCATGATATATGAAAGACAAAACTAAATGATAGAAAAAGATATGAATATATGTATTATAGAGAAATATGATAATATAATATGAAGCTACGGATATGAGAAGCGAATAAATTAAAGTAATGATAGTATATGTTGCATGTGATTATGATAACAAAAAGTTATTCATGCTTATGAGATATGCAGAAAACATAATAAAGCTGATTGTTTGCTTAGAACACGAGTAGAGGGATAGATAGGCATGCCTATGGAAGATCTGATTCTTTGTATATACATAGGCAGATATCGAGGCCACAGTTTGGTGATGACATGCGATCCCGTTTGGATCACGGTGGCCCGAAAGAGTCCTTTACATAACACGTGGCATAGGTCATTGTCACCAAATGCAGTGATGATGCAGCCGGGTATAAACGGATAGAATCAGCGTCTCAAATCTGTGTATTAGTACCTTTAGATTTTTATACAGGATAGAGATCACTATCAAATGCAATTGATAGTACCTTCGGGTACATATAGTTATTTCCCGTATTCGCTCCTAAGGTATTCGCAGGCATAAACATAAAAGAAAAAGAAAAGTATATGTACAAGAAATGTAAAAAGTTTATGATATGATATGAGAAGCATAGCCTTTCTTTATGCGATGAAAGTATAGACGATTCTGAAACGAGTAAAGTACAATATGGCCGTATATGAAAAGTACATAGTACATGAAAGAGTATATGAACAAGTATAGTATGAAAAGCATAGTATCTGAAAGCATATGAAAGAATACAGTATATGAAAAGCCACGAGTATATAGATATCATATGAGAGTATATGACAACATATGCAAGTACATAAAGAAAGCCATGAGAAAGAAAGTATAACAGGAAAACAGTATATGAAATGAACAGTACATGAATATAGATATATATGAAAATAGTATAAGAACAGTACATGAATACAGTATATGGAAAGTACAAAGTATAGTACATGAAAAGGATATGAACAAGTAAAGTACAGAAAGTAGATAAAAGAGAAAGGTATATGAAAAGTATAGTATATGAAAGCATTGGCTTTAAGTCAACACATGAAAAGTATAGCATGGGCATGTAGCCACTACATGAAATAAGACATGATATAGACCACGATCCTAAGAAATGATATAAGTAATAATTACATAGAGATACAATAAATCATAGAAGCGAAAGATGAAAAAAGACATAGACTAGAGACATGATATGTAACTTTGAAAAGAATAGGAACATTGAAAAGACATATGACAAGGCGTGAAAAGATGAACACATGATAAGTATAGGGAATATATGAGAGTATAGAAATAGGAATACGAAAAGTATAGATAAAGGATATACCAAAGACATAGTGAATGCTTGGGGAAAAGAATGTAAAGATGATAAGTAATAAAAGTTATATGAATATGTATAGTTATATGAAATGCATATGTATAAGCTTGTGACAGTCGCCATTGGTGGTTGTCTATGCTTATGTTCCCACTAAGCGTAAAGCTTAGCACGAGTGTTCAATCCGTGTAGGTACCGAAGGAGGCTAGAGGCGGGACATTCCATCGTGAAGCGGGCCATCTCGGATATAGGTGCTCATTTTTTGAAGCGACTTAGCAATCTCACGATGTTTTGTAATAGAAATTGTACATGTATAAGTAAATGGAACTACGTATATGTATAGATTTTTATGGACACCTCCGGTGGTAGTTTTTTTGTATGTAAATGATTTTGTTATTACGAAATTGTTTGTATACTACAGTACAAATGCAGCTACGAAGAGCAGGTCATCAGAGTCCCGATTATATAGTATAGATAGTCTCATGCCCCGGACTCGGTTCGGATCCACCAATCGGGTCGAATCGGGAATCGGGGTGTGACACCAAAGTTCAGAGTCGAATGAAAAATACATCAAATATTCATGAAACAACATATCCATTATAATGAACATGCATCAAGTTGGGGGATGGTAACATTGTTCGTTTTAAGTCTGATGAATAACCAAAGCATCTCAATGTACAGGAAGTTAGCACATTTGCATTGGTGTTTATGTAGGTGCACAAAGACCACATAACAAAAAATATGAGAAGGTTTTGGGGCAGTTACCACATCAGTCAAGGCTTGAAGAGGTGTTTGAAATCAAGTGAGTTAGAAGGTACCCAATTAATTAAGTATGTGGTAGATGTAACTGCTTCTCCCCAATAAGATATCTGTATTTGTGCCACTATTAAGGAAGCTTGAACAACCTCTAACTAGTGGTGATTTTTTCTTTCGACGACTCCATTTTACTGGGGCATATTAAAACATGTAGTCTGATGAATGATGTCGTGTCCTTCCAAATACTTTTGAAGATTAGAACTTTGATATTCTCTACCATTGTTGCTCCGTAGAATCCAAAGCTTTATACTGTATTGAGTTTCAATCATTTTATGAAAATTTTGAATCAACAAGTTCACTACATCCTTGGTCTTCATCAAAAATAACCATGTCATTCTAGCACAATCATCAATAAAAGTAACAAACCAACGTGATCCACTTAAAGTTGGAACTTTAGATGGACCCCAAACATCAAAATGTATCACCATAAAAGGAAGTAGACTTTTATTAATACTTAATGGAAATGAAGTACGATGACTTTTTTCTAGTTCACAAACATCATAGTGAAGACTAGAGACATCACACTTTGTAAACAAACTAGGAAACATTTTTTTTAAATAACCAAAGGAAGCATGTCCCAATCATTGATGTCATAACCAAATTTCAAACTTCTTTCTCTCTCGCATCTACATGTTATTAAGGGGCTTCACAGAGGCTTCACATAATCTTTCGACCGCAAGTCCAAGTAAGAAAGTTTCCCTCGCTTAATACCATAACCAATCGTCTGTCTTATTCGAATATCATTGAGGACACAAAACTCAAGCCAAAAAATAATAATACAAGATAAGGTTACAATTATTTAAGAGATGGATAAAAGGTTATACTTTAATGATGGAACAACTAAAACAAAGTGTAACGCCCCTTCCTTCAACCGCGTCAAGTGAGGGGACGTCAAACAGAACAAGGAACTATTAACCTGTCATTAGTGGGCCCATTTCAAGCATGTATTCATGAAGACATAAACTTGTAAAACTACCATCATAGTGGTGTTTAAATTGTCCTGTATATATATGCCTGAGTCCAATTACTTGTATTTACACAAGTTGCACTATCTCTAAAATATTATGTTTACATTTTATTACAACAAAACCAATTCGGGGACCTACATTAAAAGGAATCCTAATGTTGTGTTGGCCCTGGTGAGTGCAAGATGTCTGTATACTCTTCAAGACTTCATAAACGAACACTCGCCATAATAAAGCCTAGCGGGAAAACAGAGTGAACATATATGACTACTGGCTGTGGTCTCAATTATAGTATACATAAAAATAAATCACATATCATAATGTTCAATCTCCGTAGAAGTACATAATGTGAAGTTTTAGACAAATGTCTGTAGGTACACCATGTGACGTAATTGAGAGATCTCAAGAACAAGGTCATCATTGCTTTTGTTTTCTTATGGTTCATTATTTAGATACTTATCATATAAATGTTTGTCTGCATAAACCAGTAACAATGAATGAGAGGGACGCAGCACAATAGGTACCCAAAGGTACAGTACATGAGTCACCAAGTTGGCCAAGATCGAACAAACATTCCTACAACACAAAAACAGTGGAGTATCAGAACACCATGCAAGAGTGTCATAACACTAATCAAACGTGCTTGTCACACTAAACGTGATGCCTCATTGATTCACTATATGGTCTCGCCGTGCCTACAATTATATGCTTTCGCAGCTTTTTTATACTGCAGATTTATAACATCTGCTTAGGTTTATAAAATAGAAAGCAAACAAGCAAAGAAGAGGCAAGAGCAAAGCCCATGAAGATTTCGGTAGATAATGGCTAAGACAGGTCTTCAATAAGCTAGCTTAACATACTCATTTCAGCGAAAATTCTCTCACCCAAAGTGAGAGGCGTTGGGTTGGAACATAAATAAGGTATGTTTGCCCTATTTCACCAGACACATCCAATCAAAAACAAAACAAATTCAAACCAAATCACAAAACCCTACTCAAGCCAACCAAAAACACATTTATAGAAGAGTTAGGGTTTTCCTTAACACTACTACTATAAACAAAGAAAGAGTTAAAATAGTTTCCTGATTCTCTGTAAAGACTTCCAACCTAGCCTTATTTTTCTTCTTTTCCTTCTCTTCTTCTTCCTTTCCTTCCTTTACTTAATCAAGTAGAACTCCTAAAGATGGATAAATAGCAACCCCAAAAATGGCTTCTTCTCCCAAACCGTATGCCATACTCTTCTTCCTCTAAATTTCCCAAAATGGGAATTATGATATAGAGAACAAGTTGTTCTCTTAAAGCTACTTGGCTCAATTTTTCTGTTTTTACTTTTTAGTCCTTCTTCTTCATTCAATTTTCAAATCAACTTATTAATATTCTACTTTAACATATAACATTTTTCTTTTATGTCTTTTGGGTCCTTAATTGGCTAATTATCAATTTATCTTCACTTTATGACTTTCATCATTGAATTAATTTGACTTTTATATCTATATTATGTCAAGAAAACTACTTAGGTACATTTTAATGTTTCAAGTTCAAAGATTCCAGAAGCGGTTAAGGATCTTTCCTCAATGACAAGAGCTGTATTACCATTAGCATTGGAAATAAAATTTTTGTGAAGAATGTCCAAGGGACAGATTCGTTTAGAATCAAAAGTCATATGATCTCGTAAATACCATAATCAATTTGCCTATGTATTCTAATAACATATGCATAAGTATGTAAAACCTTACCACCACAGTTTGACGTTGCCACCAATGCGAAAGCTTTCTCAACAACATTATCTTCTATTTTTATTTCAACAATAGTTTTAGTCTGGGTTTCTTAGAATTCTTTTTCTGTTGCTTATGATTATGATCCAACCATTATAGATATCTTGCAAGTTCAAAGCAACAACTCTTGATGTGGCCAATTTTGTTACAATGAGTGCATTTTAATGTAGACTAATCAATATTATAGGTTACCTTAGGATGGTAAGTCTTATATCGATCTTGCCAATTTTGATTTGATCGTTGTTGGGCGACCATAACTGAGGTATCATGATTGTCAGATTCTTCTTTCATAGTGGCCTGGTGCAATGTTTCTCGTCGAACTAGTGCATAACATTCTTCAAAATCAGGAAATAGATCTTTGTGTAGAATCTCTCCTCGAACTTGCTTTAAGTCTCCATTGAATCCAGCAAGAAAGATGTGCACTCGTTTTCATTCAATAGGTTTACGGTATGTTGTAATATCATTAGGGTCTTTCATGACGAGCTTATCTTGATGTTCCAACTCATGAAAAATCTCTATCAGTTCTACATAAAATTCAAAAAAAGACCTGCCACTTTGTTTGGCAATGAAAGCTCTTTGATTCAAAGTGAAAACTTGTAATTCATCACTTTCATAATAAAATAACTTTGATAATGCACTCCAAATTTCATGAGCAGTGGGTAGGCATAAACAATGCTTCATAATTTTTGGGTTCATGGACATTAACAACCATATCTTCACCTTTTGAATTTCAATTTACCATTTTTCATAGTCATCATTTGACTTCTTTTCGCTGTTTTTACCCCAAATTTAGGAAAGCTTTTCCCGTTCGATAATGTGCATCTCCACAAGTTGTGACCAAACATCATAGTTTGATTCAGTCAAAATAATCTTTTGATTAAAAACACTTTCTGATTTAAAGAAAACAATATTTTTTGTCACTCATCTTGTCATAGAAAGCATAAATTGATCACCATATCTTGGGGTCGCGAGCTTCAGAAGAAGACAAACGAGCACACACACACACACAATAATAATAATATCTAGTGAAGGATAGTACCAAGATTTCATGATGCTGGTTCTCGGATGGAATGAATCAACATAAAAAAAAAATCAGATAATTGATACCTTGGAAGAGAGAAAATCGGGAAGTGGGTGTTCTTTATAGTATGGCAGCTCTCGTTATTAAGAAAATCTCCAAAGTTTTTTGCTCTAGACCTATTGATGCGCATGCTCCGTTTCCAATGCGGACACAAAGGCTTTCACTTTCAAACGGACCGAGGGGCTAAAAAAAAGTTTTGAGATTACTCTAATACCATGCTCAAATTGGTAAACTGTAATATTTTTTTTATTGATATTTTTTGAGAATATACAATCAAATTTATAAGGGGGACTTTCTATATCTTTCTCAATCATAATTACAATCAAAACTAAAATATATATATAAAAAAAAAAATCACAAAGGATATGGAAAGAACCATGTTTTGAAAAAAATTCCAAAAAACTCAACAAGTGTATCATAATCTTATGATATAGATAAACTTGTAATATTTTTTACATCTATTCACTTGTATTAAATCATTATAGTATTGTACGTTCTTATAAAGATTCGAATCTAAAATCTTTTGCACATCCGTTCCATCTTAACTACTTAAACTGTAATTCTCAAGAGTGTATTTGTAATATTAAGAAGAAGGTTTGAACATGCTACTTTCACAGTAATATATGCCAAGCCATTATTTTGTTTTGAGCATGATCCCCATGTGCCCATGTGCATCTAATCATAAATCATACATGTGCCAACGTTCCCCATGAATTCGAAGATAAGACTTGACTGCATGGATTATATTTTGGAGTACTATACCACTACTAGTAGTGATGGGCTAAAAGGAGAACGGAAATTCAAAATAGAAAATTTGCTTCAAATTATTTATGGCACGTGACTTCTCTGATTAATTGAGAAATGGCCATTATGTTTGAAAGTTGTGAAGGAACTTGGAATTAACTCTAGAGGACCACATCCTTCAAAAAGGATGCTTGCACATCATGAATGCCTCAATTAGATATATGAGAGACCTGTTTATTACAGCCAAGAGACAACGGTCCACAAGCTGACTGAAGTTACTAGCTTTATTTCAAAATTACTGACAAAAAATGACACTTTCATGAAGCTTATTATTTGAACTTAAAATTTGATATACAATTACACGTATTAAAAACGTTATTATTTATCTTAGTTTATTAATTTCATGGCACTTAACTGGTTGTAGACCCCAAGTTTTGTCTTTGGGATGAGATCTTTTTATTTATGGGATATTTTGAGTCCCACATTAGAAAGTAGGAGATGCGACTGAGGTCTCCTTTCATTTATAAAAGCCTCGAAAAGCCTTCAACCCTTTGCGAAGAAGTGTGAATCCATGTGTCTCCCCCATCAGAAGACGTGAGGCCCCACCGACCCTTAGCTTAACATCTTTGCAGTAATAAATTAAGATATGTAATTTATATAATTTACGCCTATTAGTCCTTTTAAATTTATTTTTTTAAGGAATGATCATAGCCTTCCCTCCCACATTAGAACAGAGTCCTAAGTGATCTCAAATGTTGAAAGATTTTTTTAAAACTAAGATGACCTTAGGTAATTCGATCAGAGGATAATTCAGAGATTTTTATCTCTACCTCTATGATTTCAAATAGAGAGGCGACTTGGCTCTTGAGCTACTGTGTAAGTTTCTTTGACTTTCTTTTTATTTAGAAATTCTTCTTTTATATAGTTATCTTTTAATTAATTGTCTTGTATATATATTTAATTTAATGTTGTCTTTAATTAGTAATTTAATTTATAGTCTTATTATTTTATTTTTCTTGTAAGTATATTGTTGCTTTTTGTTTATTTAATTAAATTGGTTGTTGATTTTTTTTTTTAATAATTCAATTTATTTTTCCTTAACTCATGAACCATCATCTACCCTTAATTTATTCAACCTCTAAATTTAAAAATTCAAGTTCTAAATTTTCATTTCTCACTTAAATTCAAGTGTCCAAATTTCTAAAAATTCAAATTCTCAAATTCTCATTTCTAAAAATTTAATTTTTCAATTTTAAAATTCAAGTACTTCAAATCCCACTTTCAAATTTTCAAGTTTCCAATTTCAAAATTACAAATTCCTAATCTAAAATTCAATTTCAATTTCCCCAAAATTCTTAACTTCCCCACTTCCTAATTTCACTTTTCAAGTTTCCATTTTCAAAATTACCTATTCCAAATTTCAAAATTCAAAGTCCCCTAATCCCCAATTTCAATTTTCAAGTACCATATCAAATCAAGTCTCATAGTTTCTAATTAATTTCAAATGTCAAATCTAAATTGCAAATTTCCAAATCTCAAATTTATAAAATTCAATTGCTTAATTTCAAAATCAATTTCCAATATCTCAATTCAAAATTTTAACCAAATTCATTTCAAAATTCTCAATTTTCAAACTTCCAATTTTAAATCAATTTTCAAAAATTTCAATCACATGATTAATTATACAATTCCTATAAAATGGAATATTGTGAAGTTAATTTTTGAAACATATAAATGGGCTTAGATGGGGCCCGACATTCCATGTATCATTTTAAGAAATAATTTAACATTTGATCTATAACCTAATTTATAGTTTTTTTTTTTTAATATTTTGTATTTTATTATTACAATAACATTGTTTTTAATTGATAACGTTTCATATATGTCATCCAGGTTCTCATCTAACTTTTCTAATTTGTTTATTTATCTATCTATTTATTTATATGTTGTGCAAGTTATTATATTATATTACTTGTCTTCTATCTTTTCGACGATTAATAAAAAAATCATATTTTCCTTATTGGTTTCAAAGAGAGAATTCAATCTTATAGAGTTTATTTGCAAGCACACAGACTGAATTTTCCTATATCCCGTATGAGTCATATTTCTGTAGCTTTTTATTTCTTACTGGTTTTCTTTAAAATAAAACAAAATTGCTCGATAGCCCAAACCATTTTTAAAATGGTCTTTCAAAAAATAAAAAACAAGTCTCGCATTTTAAATGGGAAACACATAATAGCAAAAAATACAGGATCCACACTAGTGTTTTCTTATTGTTGAATAGAAAAAATCAATTGATAATATTTTGTTCAAGTGGTTAAGAGCTCAAACGACTATAAAAGGGTTTAGATTTATGAGGAATATAATACTATGATGTAATGCAAAGTCAAAAAATGTAAAAAAATTAAAAATATTTGATTTTTTATACTTTTCAAAGTAACTTATTAGTATTAACTCAATTAAAGTTTAATTATTATATTAGTCAATATTAATAAAATAATTAAATAAAATAAAATATTTGATTAAAGAAAATAAATAAATATTTAATTAAATAAATAAAGTCAAAATATTTGAACAAAAATTATCTTATAGTCATATATAGGCTAATGTCTAATGAGTAACGGAACCGTGGAAGTAACTAAATAAAATAATAGCCAGTGATGATAATGTATAGATTTTCAGAGAATTGGGGCGGGAGCAAGTGGGGGAACAGACACAAGGATGAGATGCCAGATTGAAAGTGATAAGCAAAAGAAGGAGAATGGAGAACAAAAAGGGAAAGGTGTGGGAGTAGTCAGTAGTGCAACTCCCTTTGGTTTTTGGATTTGGACCTACAGTCTTTAGACTTCCTCAGAGGGGACAATTAGAGGTTACAGTTTTTCATAACAAGTGATGATATCTACAAGACACTCAACTTCCATAGGACGGCTCATTAGGGTCTCACTGAACCCTTTTATAAATGCTGGTCCATTCCCTGCTTTTTCTTTTCTTCCATTAGACTAAAATAGTATTACTTTAACCATTACCTGCCAACAACAAGATCACCAGACCAATCCCAAACCCCCTCACTGAACAGGAAAGAAAGAGAGAGAGAGAGAGGATTCATCCATTAATTCCAGTTGTCCCTTGTTGCTTTTGAGGAATGGATTTGTTATTTCCTGGGTTATATAATTATTAATAATATACCGATTCTTGTACTCTAACACATTTGCATGCAATGCAATGCATGCATGCAAACTTAAATGGACATTCCGCACACGAGGTCCACGTGGCACTTGGATTAGCAGTGGTGGAGATTATTATTTATTTTCGTGGGCTGAGGTGGGGGGGAAGATTTTGCGATCTGGGTCTGCCTTGGAAAAGTGGAAGACCAAGGTGGGTCCCACCAAATCCAACGAGCCACATAACATCATGATTAAGGGAGAGCATGTATTGTGGAGACTGGAGAATTATTATGATTAAGCAAATCCCAGAGTTTGATTAAAAAGCGTACAAACAGATATCCCCCACCTCCCCATTAATGGCTTGGATTTCACGACAATAGAGGGGGGAGATTGGGAAAACCCACTGGGGGCGCGTGAGAATCACAGCAAGCAAACAAGGGAGCACGTCGGAGTCACGTGCGGAGGGTGCGGGTGCAAGCCGGATCAGGGCCTGGCCACTACTATTCTCTCAGTTGTGTCTTGGGCTAATCGCTGTTTGGTTTGTAGTATTACAAAGCGAATGGAGAGCATCTTTTGGAAAGGGTGGTCGACCCATTTGTCGAACCCATGGACATCAATCTCTAGACGATCTGATTCTCTCTCTCTCACTCTATAGATGTTTGAATCTTTTGATCGAATCGATCGATATTCCAGAGGAGGGTTTTGTTAGGGCTTTGGCCATGATGAATGTGGGGTCACTTTTCACTGTTTTCTTTTTTAAGCTTCTATCTTTGACTCGAGATCTCTCAATAAACCCAGAAGAACATTTGTTGCTTTGATGATTGCAGAGTATCCAACATCTGGATACCTTTATCTCTTTTTTTTATCTTTCTTCCTTTATTTTTATTTTTTGTTTTTGTTTTTGTTTTTGTTCTCCTCTTCTTCTTGCCTACTTGACCGCCCCCTTTCAAAGCATGTGAATTGCGATGCGTGTTTTTACTTTTAAAATATACATCGGTGGATTCAGAACTTTGGGTGTGATTATTAACTATCATGACAGGATGACCAAGCGAAAAACATAGCATATTGGCATTGTTCGGTTCACGTGATTCCAGGGTACGGTTACTGATTGTGGTATGCTGAAACTGGTTGTTGTGAGATGTAGACGGATGGATGGATGGATTGGTCCGATTGGACCCCCCTACAACAACTAACGGAGTGGTAGAAGTGTGGAGAGTGGTCATTGTTGTGTTGAACTAAAAATCATAAGCGTTGGACTAAAATCATAAGCGTCCACTTCCAACATTCCTCTCCCCACGCGCAGAGAGGTATATATATATATATATATATATATATATATATATATATATATATATATATATATATATTTGCCAATTCACTACTTCCATCTCTTACCACAAATTTCAAAAGCATCTTAATAATAAATTAGCATTGATCAGCTGTACAGACTATGATCAAAATTTAAATTTAAGATTAAATTATATTATAATGCACTTATGGCCCCCATATTGAGTATAAAAAAATTAGTATGTCTCAACGAATTCAAATAGAATGGGGTTGATGAGTGCATTGAATGCGGCACTGTACATGTCAAATGGTAATTGAGATAATTAAAGTGAGGGAGGTAGAGAGAGTGGGTGGGACGCGCAGGAGGGGAGAGAGAGGAGAAATGTATTCCATTTTCCTTGGGAGGGTGGCAGAGTGACAGAGCAGAGAAAGAGAGGGGGCGGGGGAAGGGGGCAGAGATACGGATACGGACAGAGGTTTGATGTATTAGTTTGAGACTATTGCCTCGTGATCGGAGAAGGCAGATCCATGGAAGACTGTTCCCAAGAATACGTGGTTCTTTGACTACCCCAATGCCCACTCCCCATTTGCCTCTCTGACCACACCCCACCACTCTCTCTCATTAATTGTTACGAGCGCCCCCACCCCCATTCTCCTCCTTGTCTTTCTCTTTCTAAGGCTAGGCTAGGCGAGGCGAGTATAACTATAAATTGAAGGGGGCGGGCGAGGAGAGACTGAGACAGAAACCATAATACTTGGCTGTTACTAAGGTTACACAGCAGTAGTGGTACAGTTGTTAGATGATACGCACACATACCATACTTAGCCTCCTCCATCAACAACGAGAAGACCCCACCCATCACTACTGATCACATCCACACATACATACCTCTTAGTCTTATACCCTACCGGGACAGTGACTGACTCACTGACTTTACTGAGTTTTCTCTCTCTCTCTCTCTCTCTCTCTCTCTCTGGGTCCCCCTTTCTGTCTCTGTCTTTATATCGCCCTCTTCCTATATACGTATGTACACTTCTCTAATTGCAGTTGACGACAACGTGAACTGCAGGTGCTGACTGGTATTTCGCCATTTTATTAGTTTATAAAGCTACCAGACAACTCCTTCTCATCCCCTCCCTCTCGTACTACCATTCACACTCTTTCTTCTATTCCTCCATTCAAACATTTGCCATTGCATTGCTGGCTCCCCCCTTCCAGTTTACTATTTGATCGTACTCTCCTGCAATCACCCTTTAACTATAAACTCACCACCTCTATAACTTTCTATCATTGCCTTACCTTGCCTCTCTCTGTCTCACTCTTACTCTCTCTCTTTTTCGCTCCCCACCTCGATCTTCTTCCTCTCTTGATTTTCTTTGAATTTGAGGGAAAGGGAGACAACCCCATTAACGCAAGTACGAATTTTGATCAAGAAAGAAGAGATATGATGCATCGGCAGTAGCTCGCGAACATGGCGGGTCCATACATGTGGGCTAGTTCCACAGTCAGGCAATTCCTTCTCTATGCTCTTCTCCATGCCCAATCACAAGCCTTTCGATGAAACAGACATGTATCCCTTCACCTCCTCTTCTTCTTCTTCTTCTTCTTCCGTCGATTGCACTCTTTCTCTCGGAACTCCATCCACCCGTTTAACCGACAACGACGAAAAGCGAATGCATCACGATCGGCGGTCTGGTTCTTGTGTGTCTAACTTTTGCTGGGACATATTACAGTCAAAACACACGCCATCTGCGCCAACTAATAAGCCAAGCCGCGGAGGAAATAGCGGCGGCGGTGGAAACAGCTCCGGCGGCGATCCCCTCCTCGCTCGCCGTTGTGCTAACTGCGACACCACTTCTACCCCACTCTGGAGGAATGGTCCAAGAGGCCCAAAGGTGATTTATTTCTCGATGCAACCAATGTCTTTCTTTTTCTTCCCTTTGCCTTTTCATACTTTGATTTGAAAATAATTTAAAAAGTAACGAGTAATAGTTGTGAATTGCAGTCCCTGTGCAATGCCTGTGGAATTCGATTCAAGAAAGAAGAGAGGAGAGCTACAGCCGCCGCCGCTACCTCCGGTGTAACCGAGAGCGATGGAACCCGCAACGTATAACATAAGCCATCACAACACCATGGGTTCACCACTCCCAGACCCAGAAAATTCCCCTGCCTCTCCCGCCATCGGAAAACGAATTCAGGTTCATCGAAGACGATCGGGATACAGATACCGCAGCACCTCTCTTGGCGTCTCAATGTCACAGACAGGCCCAACCTAGTTCACGACTTCACAAGATGAAAAATAACGAATGACTGTAAGATCACATCATGCAGTAATGATAATATATCTAGACGGCGACGGTTTTGTCTTCAGAATTCTTTTTCTTCTTTGTTGTTTTCTTTTCTCCATCTCAGATGGATGGAGTGAAAACGTGATAATTCTCTGTCCTTAAATTAGTTGCTTTTCTTCCCTTCTTTTTCCAACTTTTCTCGTCCAGTCCCTCTAACCTTTTCGTTAGTTCTCTTCTCACTGTTCTCAGTTTCTCATACTGAATGAGTTGGTAATGATATGATGATGATGAAAAGTTCACCGTTTGATGAGTTTACTGCGTTATACCATAACTCTTGGGGTGTTTTCAGACGATTATCTTAGCTTTTGAACTGGAGTTTAACTTACCTGGTCTAAAGCTATTGGCCCTCTTTATTTTCCTGAATTACATAACTGAACAAATTAAGGTCCCAGCCACATTTCATTCTGATGCGACTCCTGACTCTCCAATTACATTTTTTCTGCACTGCGCATCATGTGGTCCAGTGCGAACATGGGCCTTGTCCCATTCACTCACACATCTGACCGTCCAATGCGGGTTGCTGCAGATGTTCTACACTAATTAATCAAATCTCCCTCCAAAATGAGATTAATTTGAACTGGATAATATATTATAATCCAATTCTACTTAATTGTTCCTTTTCATTTGAGTTTTATTAGGATAAGGTGCACAGTTAACTCAAGTTTTGCACATATATCCAACTTTGCATTTGAACTTTCTTTCTACGGTAACTCACTTATGTCTAAGTTGGAAACTCTACACTTGTAGTAGAGTGTTTAATGAACGTTTTAATGCAGTTGTCCTATGACATTTTTTGATGACGGGGGCATGGGTGAGATGAAAATAGTAAACCTAAGGGTATACATAAAACTCAAGGAAATTTATACACCTTATCTGTGTTCTTTGACCTATTCTATAACCGTAATAAGAAATCGATTCAAACACATAACCTTTGTCTCAATGTGTTTTGTGTATGAAATATTAAAATTTATAATGACACACGGTATAGTTTCTCAAGCTTTTTATGGACATGGTGTAGTTAATCTTTGGTCAAACATATAAATGCATATAAATACTACTGGCAGTCCTTTCCTTTTTCTTTTCCTTTGTCAATGTTGAATTGGGATGGCTTCTTTTCGGAGGGAGAAGGATGGGCCCAAGTTAACAAGTATGGGAAAGGGATAGCTTGTAGAGAGTGGTGGATTGAGACACACGACTACATAAAATAAAAGATGGTCCATCTCACACCCCCTAACTGATATACACTTGGTTGGGCAAACAACTTTCCAGTCAATTATTCTTCCTGATGGAAATGTAAGTCATAGAGAGTATTTCACTCTATAACATAACAAAATGATTCTGTTGATACTTGATTTTTCCTTTCCCGAAGGGATGCATCAAAAGATATGTTGATTACTTATACAGTTTTCACCACTTTTATGTTGATAGTCTTATAATGCATGTAAGCTAAGTTGGTAAATGATGGAATGATATGTTGGTGAAGGACACGAATTCGTTGAGGACAAAAGAGACTGACCTTAGCAGCCTTGGCAGGGTTTGACAGGTGGGGGCACAGAGGGCAAGATTGCAATGAAGAAGAGTATCGAGGTTGATGTTTCAAGGACGCCATAATGGAATTTTCACTCAAATTTAAGAGCATGCATTTTTAGGACTTTGGAGTATAGATCTCCCTAATCCTATAACCATAATATGATTTAGGAATATTGGTTCTCTCTATACTTTTAAAATTGTTACATGATTGGCAAGAACTTCATTTAACCATTCTTTCTATATCGGTATCATATTATTCACTTTCAGACATTGTGACTTTTCTAATTCAAAAGCTCTATATCAATCGGATTATGCTCTGACGTTATCAGCTTATAATCCTTGTTCTTCTAGCTTCTATTTTTTTTTTAAACATAAAAATATAAACATTAAATTAAAAATCAAAATATTTTTTTAAAAATAACAAAATAATGTCATTGTATTTTCAAAAAACTATTCTATTGTAAAACAGTAAAAAGAAAAGAAAGAAAACAAGCATGCCCTTGATTTTTAGTTTTATTTTTAATTTACATGGGGATAGGAATTTGGAAGTCCAGCTGTACTGATAGGGGTGCAGACTGACAATCATCATAGCAGAATGAAGAATTTGCTATAATATCCGTTTTGGCCGGTTGCTCTAAAATCATTGGTAAGTGGAAATATGTGAGTAGAGAGCTAGCTAGCAAATCTCTGATGGCTAAAGACACTGCAAACTGATGAGTAGCATAGCATGTGTGATTCTTCTGCACAATCTCATTTCATATTCAAAGCTGCCCCGCCTACTTGCCTTAGACCCTATTAATTAAGATTAATGATTTGCTGTCACACATGTATACATCAGTGCCGTAGTCTAGTACTACAACGAGAGGGAGAGAGAGAGAGCGACACAGACATGCATCATTTGGGGAGTTGTATCCTCGTTTGTCTGTTTTTGGGGTTTAATTTCAGTAACTAATCCATCTTCTGATAATTCGGTCAAACAAAGAACAGGAGTTCTACGATAGCGTGCGTGGTCATATATGCAGTAGTGGAATGATTAGAGGACCTGAAAAATCACGAGTCTATGACTTATGTCCACGTGATGCATAATTGATGGATAGTCTAGGAATATGAAATATCCTATATATTTATATTGTGGTTAAAAAATATTTTGGACCTTCGAAATAATATATATATATATATATATATATATATATATATATTTTTTTTTTTTTTTTGGGCTTCGTTACGTAGCCTCGACCATCTTCCGTAGCTGGTTCCAGCCTTGAGAACCTACACCCAAGTATCAGAAGTGGATATAGGTCTATTAGAGAAGAGAGACACTCAGCTTCTTCTGTATTTTGCTGAATCGGATATATTGAAATATAGAATGAGAATAAAAAGTAATTTTCTTTTCTTCGTATTGATTTGTGTTAGGATTTTTTTGACATGAAAAAAAAATCATTTGTGTTGGATCTTCTCTTTTAAGTAGTATAGTGATTCATCTTTATCTCCTATACATTCCCATTTTTATTTCCATTTATCGAACACATCCGTCTTATGGGTTTTATGAATATCCTCAACTACTTGGATCGCACCATCGTGGCTGGAACATGTAATTAAATTAATCTTTAAATAGTATATAAGTCTAATTCAATTTATTAGAATGAATAAAGGCTCGACATATAAAAAGAAATAGATCGAATCTCACGAAACCAATTTATTATATTATATCAAAACGAAAATTCAATCTTATAATCAGGAGCTTAATCCATTTTCATGTTCAAAGGAAAGTAATTTCGCCTCTACTCAATTTTTCAAATTTTATTTCACATTGTATTTAAGTGGATTCAAACTCAAGTACTATACTTCACCTTCACTGAATTTTGTAAAACTTATCTTACTTAATCTTGCCTCTATTAAAACTGAATCCTAGTTCCGCCACTGCTTATAATATTGACTACTATGTTATTTTATTTTTTAGCCTTACACAAAAACTCTTGCCAGGGTTATACCTTAATTGCATGCAATAATTATCAAGCAATCATGTGACATTTATTTAAGAGCCGTTATGGCTTATCATTTCATAACCATATTTAGTATTGATTGAAAATTATAGATAGTAATGTTGAGAGAATGTTGGAAAAACCAATCACTATGAAAAGTCCTAAAAAAAACCATTCTAAGAAGTGATAACCGTTACAACGGCAAAAAGAGAGTTAAAAGAAATGTCCAATGAATGTGATACTTCTCTTTGAAACCTAATTGTCGATCCCTTCATTTGTTCTCTTTTAGGTCCTTGTTCGTTAAAGATAATGGATAATTTTTTGGAAATTTTTAGTATGAAATCACTAATTTCATTATTTTCTTTTTTATATATGGTTTTCTTTTATAATAAAGTGGTTTATTTCATACCAATCTAGATTTGCCTTTGTTTTTTCAGATTTATCAAATTTTGTTTGTGTGGGTTATTGTATTGTCGAGAAGTTAACTTATTCTGAGTTTTCTCAGTATCATTTCATAACAAAGCTCAACTGGATGTAGCTCATCATATCAAATCTATTCATTAAGATGACAAAGTTTATCATATCAAACCTCGTTTGTTAGTATATATATTGCAAATCTAAAACCTGTGTGTATTTGTGCATTTTTAGATTATCAAATGTAGGTCTTGAGTCGATTTACTATTAATCTAGATAATGCATCATCTCTAAAATTTTTAACTTTTTTTATTATGTATTTGTACGATTATATTGCTAACCCGAATCAATAAATTTATCTCATAATAAATGAGATACAATTTAAAGAGACAAATAATAACAAATTTTGCAAATTTTCTTTGAAATCCAAACACAAATACAAAAAAGACATACTGCATAAAATATCCTTGAAGATTTAGTTATCAGAAGTTCCCGCCTGTCTAAAATGTAAACAAAAATGAAATATAAAGGAAGCAAATTATAAAGTAAACAAATGATTAGGAAGCAGATCCAGCCCATACGATAAATGCCAGGTCCTTAAGACTAATTTGCCCCCTCAACTTGTATCGAGGATAACGGACAATCGCCTCCCAGATAACTGATCTCGCCTTCGGCGGTACCTGACGGATATCCTCGACGAACTCAACTCAAGGCAGAACACCGCACCAAAAATGATGATGAAGTGAGAAGAATAGCTTTCTGGCATACAAAAATGGGAAAACAGAGTATAAATAACCTAGAAGTAGCGTTCCCATCGAATCGCATATGCTGGGCTCGAAAAAGGTATGAAACTAAGCAGTTGGTTCGTTTGGATGAGGACACATCTTTTTCATTCATTTATACCAGATACCAAAGTCCCACAATCCATGAATGGAAAAGCCTCGATATCAATACTCCCGTGCGGTATGCATGAGATGCAAAGTGCGCATTATTCCATGAGAAAAAGTCAGATCGATAAAGTAGGCCGAGACTTTGAACTTTCCTTAGTGAAGCCTATCTGACTTACTCGTCAATCGCTAGACTCGATGTCTTCAAAACCGTCGACCTTCAAAGCAGAAGCCTGGGATAATAGAAATCACACAACCATTTCGAACAAAATCAAGTTCTCACCGTTGTGTTCGCTTAGCCATGAACACCGCCGGTCTCACGAGTGTTTTGTAGAATCTCTACTTGCAATTTCACAGGCTACCTCACTTCACACTCACATAGGCATTTGGCGAACATATAGTTTCATAATCATTAAAAGCTTTTGCTTAACCTTCACATATTAATACTGTCTTTATCCGAGAATGGGTAAAACAAATTAGACAGTACTCTACACTGCCTTCATAACTTAGTTGTCCCTTTGAACCTAGATCCTGGGATCTCCAATCCACTCAGTAGTGGTGTTCGCTATGATGACTTGTTTGTAGGCCTTAAACCCATTCCCGATGTTTTCAATCATCTCTAGTTGTGCCTTGTTAATGGATCCGCAATATTATCTGACTTCACATAGTCACTTGGGCGATAATTCCACTGTAGTTAGTTTGCCTTACTGTCATGTCTTCGACGATTGGCCGAGACTTACCATTATACATGACATTCCTCGCCTCCTATCACGTCAATTATCACAATGTATACATACAAAGGGGCACTCTACAGCTAATTAGAAATATCTTCCAAGAAATTTCAAGCCACGCTTCTTCACCGACTTTATCTAAAGCACAATTCCGATTCCATAAAGGGGATCTAGCAATACAAGTTCGTTCGATGATTTCAAGACACCGCCTCCCACCAAGTAAAATTTGAATACACAAAACCGTAGTCCAAAATTTGAATTCAACCGAAATAAACTGCAAATTTGTTCAAAATGAATACAAAGATAAACAAAATAATACGTAAACCGGCAAATTTCAAAAATTCGAATTCAACCTAAACGAAACAAAAAATAAAATCAAACAATTTTGTTTGTAATCCAATCCCGAACGTAACTAAAAATTGTAAATAAAATGTATCAAGTAAACGAAAAACACAAGAACATTTTTTTTTTTTTTTTTTGTAATACCGTAAATTTAAATACGTAAACGAAACAAAATCGACTCAAACTCGCACTATTAAAAAAATGTTCAATCAAATTTCACGAAGAATTCAAATCGCATCATATAAAAAAATGTTTGATTCAAATTTCAAGGCAAAGGCGTAAAACGAACGTAAACTTAAAAATGAAATTCAATTAAATCGGAAAATTGTAATTCAATGTAAGCTGCCGTTTCCACATAAACGAACCGATTCGAATGTAACCTAAAAAAAAATTAAATTGCCTTAAGATCGTGAAGTTCCCGCTCATTCAAAACGTAAAACAAAAATGAAACATAAAGGAAGCAAACTCCCGTCAGGCAAACAAATGATTAGAAGCGCATCCGAGCCCAACGATAATGTTTGCGGTTCTTAAGACGACTCGCCCCTCAACTCAGACCGGTGATACGGACAATCGCCTCCTGCGATATAACGACCCGTTCCTCCGAAGTGGTACGGATTGGAGGATCCCGACGAACTCAACTTGCAGAACAATCGCACCAAAAATGATGATGAAGTGAGAAGAATAGTTTTTTGTTATTGTTGAAAAAATGTGAAAAACAGGAGTATAAATAACCCAGGAAGTGTCTCATCTGGGACGTACGCTTCGGCCGGGGCACAACCAAGAAAGCTCGTCTGCTCGACGAGGACACATCTTTCATTCATTTACGTAAATCAGGGATACCAAAGTCCCGCCAACCCCACATGAATGAAAAGTTCTGATATCAATAGTTATAACGTAGGGAATAAGACAAAACTATAGAGATTTAGTTATCATGAGATTTATTTACATTTTTAATGACCGCTGGTTTCCAAATGAGATATTATCAAAGTTACTTTGTATTTGTAATTTTTTAAACCAATTTCTTGGCAAGAACCACTACTTTTTCAATGGCTTGTGTCAAACTATCAAATTATCCCTCCTAAAAACCCTACTTAATATTAAAGAATCGGTCTCTGCCTACATAAGTGAGATCACGGTTTTTTAAGAACCCGATCTTTAATGTTATAACAATCTATTACTGGCTTTGGAATCACCTTATTCCATTATATGTTAATAAAGGATAAATGGAAGTTGTCTCACGGTCTGAAAATCAAATAGAAATGCGGATTGTCTGGCCAATAAAGGCATTAATATTATAGGATCAATGATTTTGAGGTCAAATTTTTTTAAGGATGTTCTAATATTAATCGATGGTGCCTTTTTTCAACCGTAACCGAGCCGAGCCGCGTAGGGTCGTTGCCGACCTGACCGCCGTGGCTGGTCCGCGTGCTCTCGGATCGGCTTCTGGTCGGCAGATTGCCGCAAAGGCTGGTCCAGCTCCTACGCGATACTCCCTCTCTTACAAAACAAGAAAGAAGTGTGGTTTAACGAGGGCTTCGCCGTGGTCAGCCCGACGCTTAAGCCACTTTTTCCCCGGCAGAAAAGATGAATCGCTAGAGGGCCACGTGTTGCGTATGCTCAAGGTATCATTTCACTAATGGGTGATCTGTATTTATAGTAGATGTTTCACCATTGATGGTGATTGTGGATTCTTTCCCGCTGATGAGATATTTTCGATATCTGATTTGATTATGGATATGAGGTTAGCCTATATTTGGAATTATTTTCCTTATCAATGGGTGGGATCCCGCTGACGAGCTGTAATATCAAGTGGAATTATCTTACTTCCTAACTGTAAGATTTAGTTAGATTACTGGATAATATATTACCGTAATATTCTATTTCATTCGCGGATTTACTTGATTTGTGGGTCGGGCTTTCCTAACTACCCCGCTTCTCATCCTTCGATGTTCGGATCGGGCTCTTATTTCGTTGGGCCGCTAGGACCCGGTGTTTCAGCCTGGCCGCCTCTCGCCCGCGAGTACTTCCAGAGCCTTATTTTTCAAACTCCTATCGCCGTTTCAACCCAGGTACGGTACGCGGGAAAGGGCTGTGACCGCTTTCTCGACGTGCAATTTGAATGCGGTCCGCCAGTCGCTTAGTTAGCCTGGTCGCCACATGTCTCAGGATAATGATTACCTTCGCTTTCGCGCCTCACTTCCCACTCCTTCAGCCTCTTCGCTTTTCAGATATCCTCCGTCTCAGCCTCCGAACCAAGACCTTTCTTTGCCTTTAGCGAGTTCTGACTTCCTTCTCTCTACTGTCCAACCTTCTTACGTACAGAGTCTTTTCTAGTCTTTCGATGTTCTTCATCGATCCCTGGCCCGCTGCCCCATCTCCTCGGGCCCTTTTCTGAGCCATACGACGAGGCGCTGTGGAGCCAGTTGGCCAAGTTTTGCTTTCATTATTTATTTTCATCATGGGTCCGAGTCGCTCTTCTTCTCTGCAGATTAATGGTGACTTTTCTACCGCTGCTCTGCTTCGACGAACCAAGGGCGCCCGACCTGCTCAGCCGGTTGAACTGAGATACCCTGTAGGCGCCCTTTTCCTCGACAAGGGTAAGGAGAAAGTAGACCTCGATCAAATATCGTGGAGGGCCTGAATACTCTAAGATCCACCGTCAAAGACGCTTAATCGCGTGGCCTAAAGAAGGTCGACCGCATGGGGCCACATTTTCCATTACTGTGCCTCCCCTTTCGCGCTCGAAAGTGTGGTCCTCGACGCTAATCTCTTTACGTAGTTTCCGTGTCAAGATGGTGTGCTTGAAGTGGCCTTCATAATGGTCTCGCTTCCTCCCGCATCCCTTCATAAAAGGGCTTTCAAGTGATCTTCCCTCTTCCCAGTCGCGGAAAGGATCGCTACTCTTCGTTAAAGGGTCGTAATCGGGGAATACAATCTTCGACGCGACGACACCCCGGGCGCTCGTGGCTCGACCACCCCGAGAATCTTCACGAAAGTGTTCATTCCGCTTTTGGTATAACTTGTGCGAGGTCATCAAGTATTTCCGACTCGCTACCGCCTACATGCTTTCAGTGCTCAATCGATCTCAACACAAGATAACGCCTTATACATTGTGTCACGAGTGTCCTCCCCGCCCCACGCGGAGTCGACTGGGCCTGACATTCCCGCCCTTCGAGCTCGAGGTCTCGTCATTTATTGCCAGGCCTTCGCCCTTCCACCAGCGAGCCCCGCCGTCCGCTACTAAACCCACTGGCGGGAGAACCATCGCCTGGGCTGAGACGCGACCTAAGCCCCGAGCGTGAAATGAAAACTTGACTCGCGGAGAAAGGACGGCCGGCCGGCCAAAGTTCCGAAATTCGTAAGCCCCCATCTTCTCCGTTTACTCAGTCCAAAGCTGAGCGTTTCACTACCCGGCCGAACGGCAATTTCGAAGCTCGCAGCTAAGTATGGATCTCGCCATAAGGCAAAGGTCCCTTTCGGGTGGGGCCGCTGAGCTCGCTGGTGGTCACGCCATTATCGCCTGAATTCGGGCCAATAACGAAGAGTGTTAGGTCACCTTTCTCGGCGGCGGAAGAGCTGAGGAGGAAAGATCCGAATCCGAAATCGGGCAACGGGGACTTCTTGCTTCTCAACGCTGGACCATGGCAAAGTAATCTCGCTCCATTCTAAGTGATTCTGACCTCAAGAGGTCGAAAAGGGGCCGCCTGCTATGAGGCTTTCGCCCTATCTCTGTGGGTCGCCTCGTAAGTCTCTTATACCTTGGTCGATTCGATTCCATTTCGAGTCGAAAGTGTCGAACCTTTATCGGGATGTTGATTCGGCGCTAGGTGTGCGTGGCTACTCATTCATGGTCCGCCAAAAGGCTAAACTAAACAAAGTCATGCTGGGCGAACTGCGCCGCATGAGGCTATTTCTCACACGAGCGCACGGTTTCGCGCACAACATGACCACAAACATAAGGCAAAGAGCTCAACGCGATCAAGATACCACGCCACCGGTAACGGCGAGGGTAGGAATACGAGGCCCGGATACGCCTGGAAATGCAGAAGGCGAAGCTCGGAGGTTCGGTGATCTACGGCCACAAAATGACTGTTGTGGGCAGGATGGTCGCACCGCCTAATACGAATCCTCGTGATGGTTAGTGGGATGAGCTCACATCCCAAGGCGAGCCTCGAGTCTAAGGAAGAACCGCGCACGATCAAAGGACGACTCCATGTGGATAAAACGACGCCGGATTCGGGCTCGCCGCGAGGCCACCGAGGTCGCCAAATTTCGCTGGTAACACCCGACCGAGGCGCTTCGGTCAGCTATGGGGACCTTCACGCCTAATAACTTCGTTGCTCAACGGACGGCATAGAAGATTGAGGACCGCCGCACTCGCTGGGCTTCAGTGGCTCACTTCTTCGCCAGGCTGCTAACGCTTATCTAGGTTTAGATTTCCAACTTCACCTCCCCACAGTAGGAGGCAGAGGAGTCTTTCTCCGCACTCTTCCGAGAACCTCGATACCTCTACCGAGGCTCACTCCTTCTTCCGTGACATGTATAAATCTTCGTGATATATATGTGTAAATTTCTTTTCTTAATGAATATTCATTTTTTTTATTTCATCACTTTCGCCTTTGCCAGGCACCCGCGCCATTCTTCATGATCCGTGATCAATTCCCTCGGGCCGCATGGCCTAACTAACCTCCGAGTCGATAGGCCGATGGGGATGTAGAGTTGAAAAGTCAGCTCTTCGAACCGGCCGAGGCTTCGCTTCGCTACTTCCGCCCGGGCTAAACGCATCTGGGCCGCACGGCTCGAGTAAATAGTCGATGGTCGCCAACCAGCCAGTTGGACTCGCGCGAGGCTCGCAGCCGGCTACTGAGCCGACCGGAAGCCATACCGCGATGACCGGCGCAGTAGCGAACTCACAAAGCGAAGCATCGGGCTTGGGCGCCGAGGCTCGCTGGGCGAGAGAGTTCGAGCCGACCGACCTAGGCCGCATGACTCGCAAGTGGGCAGTAGACGAACTCGCCAAAGTGAGCTATCGGGCCTGCGCCAAGGCCTCGCAACGACCTGCACCGGCTAATACAAGTTTTTAAACAAGTCTGACCGCGTCAATTCAAGTAATAGTAGGTGGGCCAAGTTGACTTCTTCAAGGATGAATAATTTCAATAATTAAGACACTATATCAGCCTCACAATACGAAGTTCATTGCATTGTAGAAAGTCAAAATCCGACTTACTTGATAAAGGTTATTACCCTAAGAATAAATGTAGCTAGTGATTTTATCGCTTAAATCAGCCCGGATTTTTACCCGAAAACAACCCTAGTTCTATAAGCCTAGTTTCTCAGTGCCGCAGATCCAACCCCAAAACCCGAGAGAAAATCCCTAAACCCGAAACCCGACCGGGTGGTTTTAACTCATTTTTAGGCCGACGGTTTCAAATTGGGAGCCATTCCGCCACTACCATCGTACACGCGTCGACACGGGAGGAGGAGGACGACCAGATGACCACGCCGGTGAAAATTCAGGCCGACGTCACGGACGCGCCCGCATAGGGTCGGCTAAGGCGCAGCCGCAAACTCGGGCCGCCGGATTTTGCGGTTTTCCGGCCATTTCAGGCCAAACCCATAGCCTCTTTTCCACCATTTTTTGGACCCTCCTCGAACTCATTTATGTGGTCCTTTTCTCCCAGATTCATCCGTTTGAAGATCTGGCAAAAACAAATTCGCATTTGTTGGATCGAGTTTAGGCCACCACGGTAACCTTTGGATCAGGTAGGAAATCTTGCCCGATGTGTTCCTGAGTCTCTTGGGCTTTCCATTGATATGGTTTGTAAATTTTGGACGTCGTTTGGTTAGTTTCCATTTTTTTGTTGTTTTCGAGGTAATTCTGCCAGGAAGTCGGGATTTGAAATAGAGATTGATTGGTGAGTGGAAAAATTGAAGTTGTATTAGTGAAGTGGATGTTTTTAGGAATTATTGGGACGGTTGATTTCGAGAAATTGACTCGGGTGAAAAGCCCCAATTTTGGAGTATCGGCTATAGGGCACCTTGTGTAGTGGACACAGTCGGGTTGATTAGGATGATTTCATAGTTCTAAAAGTTATTCCTAAGGCCTTAGGGGCATTCCGATATCGTTGGTTCAATTATTGGAGTCTAAATGGTAATTTATTTATATTACGAGGCACTCGCGTAGGCCGGGGCGATCTATGGGGAGCAGGAACTAGCGTCACATAGTCGGTGAGTGGTTTATATGCTTTTAAATGATTTGAAATTATTATGTTGATATATCTATTGTGATTAAATACTTTACATATATATTGTTTTGATAAGATGGTTGGTTGCATTCAAACATGATTTTCGGTTTCATATAAAACAAGTTATTATTTCATGTGAGTTTTGCCATCATTTTAAATATTTGAAAGTTTTACTGTGTTCGTGGATGAGTCGGTGGTGTTTGGATATTTGGAGTACATAGATTGAGGTTGTAAACTATCTTGAAAAACTATTGTTTTAAAAAGGTGGATCGTGAGATTTTATTGAGGCCGACTCTAATATACGATGTGTTGGGAAGAAGTACATGTGAGAAGAGCGGTTATGTTAGTTTGCCACGTATTGGCCGGGTTTTACGGTTTAATCAGTTGCCCGCGTTGGCGTGGTCGGTTTGACAGACGGTTGGGTGATGCAGGTTTCTGCGTTGAAGTGAGGTCGGTTTGATCGACGGTTGGGCGTGCAGGTTTTACCACGTTGTGAGGTGGGTTTGATCCGACGGTTGGGTATTCTAGGTTTTGCGTTGGCGTGGTCGGTTTGACCGACGGTTGGGTATTTTGGGTTTTTACCGCGGTCGCGTGAGGAATTCGGTTTGATCCCAGGAAACGGTTCAAGGTATTACGGTTTCTTTCCCGCGGTCTTAGTGGTCGGTTTGATCCGTGGTTAGGTGCAGGTTTGCCACGGTGTGTGAGGTTGGATTCATCCAGCGGTTATGCATTATTTCCCGCGGTTGGTGAGAAATTCGGGTCGCGAAAACGGTTCATCATTATTATTATTACCACGACACCTTTCGAGGTTGAGGGTCGTGAGGTGGGGTGTCCCACGGTTTATGAAGTGTACATGGTACGATTTATGATGAGTATGTGGCACGGTTTATAAGGATATATGGTACGGTACATTGTGGGTACGCGGAGGTATAGTACGGTATATGATGGGTATATGATACGGGTTATGATGAGTATATGGTATGGTATATGATAGGTATATATATGGTATGGTTTATGATGGGTATGTGGTATGGACGTTATTGATTTATCTTTCTGAATATGGTACAACTATTTGATGCACCGTGGTTATGGTGCATTTCATAGTTATTTTATTTTATGATGACTATACATGCTTTATGCTTGGCTTATGTTATGTATAGTTAAGTAGTATAGTTTTAAGTAACTTTGTGTCGATAAGTGTTGAGCATGAATTGTATATGTTGGGCAGGGTAAGTTAGGTTTTGTGAAATGTTTCTAAAAGGGGAACTACAAAGAGTGGAAGTGAGGTCTTGAGAGAGAAAATTTGAAAACAAAAATATTATCTTAGTATAAATTATGCCACTCACTGAGATTTATTTCTCACGTTTATTGTTTAAAATCTGTTCCCTAGGTCGAATGGGTTCGTAGGGTCTCGGCGCCGGGTCGGTGCTTTGCTCTTTGCGGCCAGCTGCGGTACTATCACACCTATATGTCTTTGTTTGTTGGACCTATTTAATCTCATTAGAGCGCTCACGATATTCGTATGGAACTTTTCACGAGACCTCATTTATAATTATTTGCGGGTTTTTATATATATTTATGTATAATTAGGTATTAAATTAATATGTGGTGTTACTCCTTCAGCAAGGTGGGGTTCCATCGTATCTTCCTTAGTGATTATACAGTGGGACTTCACTAGGCGGGACCACTCGGGAAATCCTGGAAGGGTATCCGGGTCGGGTCCTGTCAGCTTGGTATCAGAGCTTAGGTTTATAAATACCTAGAGCTTAGTGTCGATAAGCTAGGTATACGATTACTGGGGCTTAGGGACTTGGAGTGCAGGCCACGAGATCTTAGAATGTGGAACAGGTATGTGAAAACCTAGGGATTGAGGAAATTGGGCTAAGGCCATAGTCTTTAAGAGATGAGAACATCACCACTTAGTGTGGTTTGATGTAAGTTTAGGTATAAGATTACCTAGAAAAGGCACGGAACAAAACTAGGACACGGCATGTGTGTTTTGTGTGTGATCATGTGGATTGATGAATGGTTGTATGTATGTGTTTTGGTTTGCCATGACATGTTTTTATGTGTGTTGTGAATATGTGTGTGCTTGGTGATTAGCATGAATGTGTAAAAACATTTTTAGATACGAGGGTACAAAAGCTGGAAAGAGAATGAAAGAATAAATTTTATAAATTTATTTGGCTATTCGAGTGATGAAAATAATTTTCTAAGTTGAAGAAAATTTGTGGAAATAAATTTTATGAATTTATTGGATGAGGATCGAGAAGAAAATAATTTTCCTAAGATTTCACAGTAGTAAGGTGAAAGAAAAGGAAGAAAATAAATTTTTATAAATATATTTGAGTGGAGAAAATTTTTCAGTGGAAAACTGGAAAAAGAAAATAAATTTTATAAATTTATTTGGTTAAGAGGAGGAGAAAATAATTTTAAGGTTTTATATAGTCAAAATTTAAGAAAGAAATGGGGTTAAATAAATTTTATAAATTTATTTGAGTATTAAGAAAGTGGAAAAAAAAATGATTTTTTTTTTAGTAATTTTAGTGATTTTTCCAAGTGTTGGAAATAATGGGAAATAATAATTATTATTATTGTTAAAAACGGAAAAAAAAAAAAAAAAATTTGTGAAAAAAAAAAAAAAATGGAATTTGACTCTTTATCCAGGTGTATTGCAAGAGGTGTAGGCTAAGAGAGAATTGTATTGTGATATTAGGCCTTGTATTGCAACAGGCAGTGGATAGGCTAAGCAGAAAGTGTATCACTTATTCTACTTGCACATATTGTGGTAGGGGGCTTGGGTTGGGCGATTTTTAGGCCTATCTAGTATGTGTAATTATCATTTAAGCAGCGTCGCCCGGCCTGGCGTTAAGCCTTATGGCCCAGCGTCGCCTTATGGCCCAAATGTAGCCCAGCGTAGCGTCTTGTCGCCTTATGGCTTGGCTGCTTAGCAGCGTCTGTGGCCTTAGCGTGCGGCATGAAACTCTGTTTCCCAACTCTTCAGGGAGCTGCGACCGCGGCGGCGGAGAACCTGCGATGCGTGCGGGCCCGGCCCGGCCACGATCGACTGCTGGGGTACAGCCCGCGACCGCGGCGGCGGCGCTCTGAAGGCGCGCTGGTCGCGGCCATTTGCGGGCCGGTTGGGGGCTCATCTCTGCGGCCCGGTTTGGGTTTTGACTTGGGCTTTTGACTCGGTAGTGTTTCTGAGTCGCCGTTTGGACTCGGTTCATGAACACTGTTCATAAACACTGTTCATTACAAAAAAATTTTTTCCGAAAAATAAAATTATTTTAAATTTAATTAAAATAAAATAAAATAAAATAAAATTTGATAAAATTTTTGAAAAATAAAATTTCAAAAAAATAAAAATTTTGAAAATAAAATTTTGTTGAAAACAATGTTTTAAATGCAAATTGGTTAGTAGCCACAACGAAGGTTATGTGTATGATTAGTGTCTCGGTACGTGTTTATGCCTTGGAATCTTGTATTATATATTATTGCCATGTTGATTGTGTGGAGAGATGGCGGTAGCAGGGCTGTAAGGGCGTAGAATTAGATCCACGGCGTGATCGGGTACCATCGACCGTTGACGGCCGGCCGGTTTTTTGATCATTGAGGGCTTTGCGAGGCGTAGAGATCGCGATCCGTATCGCACGGGCATGTGCAATAGTGATGAGCGGGGGCGGGTCGAGGCGATCTTCGGCGGCAAGTACATCGGCTTCCGCTGGGTAGAGAGGAGCGGTGGGTTTTGATAGGCGCCACGCGGATCCAGTGGTGGCCACTATCATGGCTAAAATGACCGCAGAGAAAGATTACGGGCGGGTATACGGTGTGGGATGGGGGCCCAGTCGGGATAGGCGGGTTTCTGCTTTCGGGGGGTGTACGAGGAAGTGGTGGGCGTATGAGAGGACTGAGCGTCACACACGGGCCACGATTGAGCTGCCTTTCTGCGAGTTTTGCCCCAGCCTTTGTTGAGACCCGAGAGATTTGGGTTCGAGACACTCACTCGGGGATAGTATGACGGGTTTACGAGTATGAGCGCGGATTCAAAGGAGGTTCATCGGATACTTGAATTTGGTTCTTGCGGAGGAGTCGACGAAGAGAGGGTGTCTCGGCCAGTTAGTTGATACAATAGCCTTGAGCCTCTCAGGGTCTGATCATCCCACTTACCTGTCGATGAGAGGCGCTGCAGAGGTAGAGCCCAGACCACGTCTGCCCGGACGGCGTCGACCATATGATGGATCATCTTGAGAGCCTTAGCCGGGGGATCGTCAAGAGGGGTAGTTTCGGCTGCGGGTCTTCGAGCGCGAGAGGATCCGATGGGGACGGGCGTGGTACCGGCCGGTAGTGGGTTTGAAATTGGACACACGGGTTCGGGATTTCAGCGAGTAGTGGTGGTAGCTATTTTGGTCCTCTTGGCGGCGATTTACGTTCGGCTTGTGATGTTTCTGCGGTAGAATCATGATGGGCCATGCACGTAGGATATGCATGCCGCGCTGCTCGATTGTGGGCGAGCGGGACATTTCGGGAGGGCCCGCTATCGGGGATCGACCAGGACTAAGTTCCGGGATCGAAGTGCTCGATTCCGGCGGGCTGATGGACATGGAGGGCCAGGACAGTAACTTGAGGCGAACCGGGAGGTTTCTTTAGCATGAGGGTATAATGCGGCAAGCGGTACAGAGGCATAGGAATGAGAGGGCAGCCACTGCTGGGCGAGTCTTTGCTATGACGGTCGGAGGCCGCGGGCCACTCAGACCGTCGTGACAGTGCATTATCTATTTTGGTGACGATGCACGTGTGCTCATTGACCCGAGGGCTACACACTCCTTTATTTCCGTGTGGTATGTTTGCGCAGTCGGGGTGACTCGGTTCCTTTGAGTGTGGTCTAGAGATTGCCACACCCACGGGAAGTCTCTATGGCACAAACGGATGATTAGAGTAGCTTATTTTCTATTGAGAACGAGGTATGGAAGCGGATTTGATATTAATAGATCTCAAAAAGGGTTGGATGTGATTCTTGGGATGGAGTGGCTCGCTTTAGAAACTATGCTTGATGGATTGCTTAGAAAGGAAGTAATATTTAAACGACACAAGGGACTACCGGTGAAGTACTCATACATGGGCGGGGCGGACATCTTCGAGGTTTTGATTTACGCCATCTATGCTAGATGTTTTACTTCGGAAGGGTTGTTAGGGTTTCTAGCTCATATAGTTGACACTTTCGTGGCGGCGAAGCAAGGGCTAGAGGATGTACCGGTGGTGAGAGACTTTCGGGATGTATTCACGGCGATCTTCGAGGTCCACCTCGAGCGAAGTAGATTTTCCCGACGATTTGGTCCACGAGTACGGCTCATTTCCTTACCACCTTATAGAATGGCACCGGCCCGGTGCGAAAGAATTGAAGGCCATTCTGAGAGCCCGGTGGATGGGGGGATTGTATTAGGCCCGATAGCAGGGAGCGCCGGTGTTATTTGTGAAGAAGAAGGATGGTGGAGGTTGTGTATAGACTACGAGACGGTTGAATAAGGTCACCATTCGTAGCAATATCCCTTGCCTGGATTAATGATTTATTTGACCGGCTCCGAGTGCGAAAGGTGTTCTCGAGATTGACTTGAGGTCGAGGGTACCATGGTTAAGGATTAGGGGAGCCCAGGACATTCCCGAGACGGCATTCGGGGGACGGATATGGGCATTATGGGTTAGTGATATGCCGGACTCGCAATGCCCAGCAGCTTCCATGGATTTAATGAATCGGGTCTTCCATCCATACTTAGATCGGATTGTCATTGTCTTCATCGACGATATCTTGGTGTACTCGAGAAGCGAGTTGGAACATGAGAGACATTTGGGTTTGGTGTTGCAGACTTTAAAGCTGACACTAGTTGTATGCGAGTTCGACCAAATGTGAGTTTGGTTGAGCAGTGGGATTTCTCGGACATACGGTTTACTGATGGCATTTATGTTGACCCTCTCGAGAGAGTAGAAGCGATGCCACCGTCTTCCGTGACCACGGTCAAGTTTAAATTGGGCCAAATCTTTCTTTAAGGGGGTGGGTTGTATGACCCATAGGAATAATACAAGTTTTAACAAGTTTGATCAAAGGTTGACCAAGTAATAGTAGGTGGGGCCAAGTTGACTTCTTCAAGGATGATAATTTTGGGTTGACTAAGACACCATATTGTAGGCCTGCGTCGATGCGAGTTCACGAGGAACGAGGTAGAAAGTCCAAAATCGGAGCTTCACGGATAAGAAGTTATGGTCTAGTAAGTTCAAACAACGTATTTTATCGGTTTCCATCGGCCTGGATTTTTAAGAAAACAACCTAGGCTCTATATAAGCCTCGTTTTGGGTGCCAAGTTAGGATCCAACCCCCCGAGCCGAGGAAAATCCCAGCAGAAAACCGGGTGGGTGGTTTTGGCAACCCATTTTAGGCGTCGGGTTTCAGCCGTGAGGCCGATTCCGGCCACCACTCTTTGTACACCGCAACGCCGGACATGGAGAGGGCGACCAGGCGATACGCCCGGTAAAATTTTCCGGCCAGGCCGCCGCCCAGACGCGCCCGAATTGGGCCGCGAATGGCGCGAAAACCTGAAGCAGGTCGCGGATTTTTTGTGTTTTCCAGCCATTTCAGGCCAACCCATACCTCATTTCCACCATTTTGGACCCTCACGAACTCATTTATGTGGTCCTTTTCTCGGTCATCACCGTTTGAAAGATGCGGCAAAACAAGTCGGTATTGTTGGATCGAGTTTCCAGAGCCCGCAGCGAAACCTTTGGATCGGGTGAGAAATCTTGATGTGTTCCTGGTCTCTTGGGCTTTCCATTGATATGTGGTTTGTAAATTTTGGACGTCGTTTGGTTTAGTTTTCCATTTTTTTGTTGTTTCGAGTAATTCTCAGGAAGTCGAGGTGAAATAGGGTACGGTGGTCAAATTTGGAAAAATTGAAGTTGTATTAGTGAAATTGGATGTTTTTAGGAATTATTGGACGGTTCAATTTTGAGAAATTAGCTCGGGTGAAAAGCCCCAATTTTGGGTATCGGCCATAGGGCCTGTTGTGTAATTGAATGCATCGGAGTTCGATTAGGATGATTTCATAGTTCTAAAAGAAGTTATTAGGCCTTAGGGGCATTCGATATCGTTGGTTCAATTATTGGAGTCTAAATGGTAATTTGTTATTTATATTACAGGCACTCCGCAGGAGTAGGGAGGCGATCTATGGGGAGACGGGGCGGGCGTATAGTCGGTGAGTGGTTTATCTTTTAAATGATTTGGGGTATTGTGTTGATATATCTATTGTGATTAAATACTTTACATATATATTGTTTTGATAAGATGGTTGGTTGCATTCAAACATGATTTTCGGTTTCATATAAAACAAGTTATTATTTCATGTGAGTTTGTAAATGCATTTAAATATTTGAAAGTTTCTTGTGTTCGTGGATGAGTCGGTGGTGTTTGGATATTTGGAGTCACGTAGATTGAGGGTTGTAAACTATCTTGAAAAACTATTGTTTTTAAAAGGTGGATCGTGAGATTTTGAGGCCCGACTCTGTCTACGGTATTGTTGGGGAAAAGTACGTAGCTGTGAAGAGAGCGGTTATATTGGTTGCCACGTGATGGCCGGGTTTACCCGGAGGTTTAGTAGTTGCCACGTTGACGTGAGGTCGGTTTGACCCCGACGGTTGGGTATTCTGGGTTTTTACCACGTTGACGTGAGGTCGGTTTGATCCCGACGGTTGGACGTGGGTTTTACCGTTGGCGTGAAGTCGGTTTGCGATCCGGCGGTTGGGTATTACGGGTTTTACCGCGTTGGCGTGAGGTCGGTTGACCGGCGGTTGGGTATTTTGGGTTTACGCCCGCGGTGCGTGGTCGGTTTGATCGACGGTTGGGTATTACGCGGGTTTGCCGCGATTGGCCGTGAGGTTGGATTCATCCAGCGGTTGCCACGGTATTTCACGGTAGTGAGGTCGGGTCCGCCGACGGAGTTCATCATTATTATTATTACCACGACACCTTTCGAGGTTGAGGTGGAAAGGTGGGGTGTCCACGGTTTATGAAGTGTACGTAATTACGATTTATGATAGTATGTGGCACCGGTTTATAAGGATATGATGCACGGTGCATTGTGTATTGGGTACGGTATAGTCTGAATATGATGGGTATATAATCTACGGGTTATGATGAGTATGAGTATGGTATATGATAGGTATATATGGTATAGTTTATGATGGGTATGTAGTATGGGCGTTATTGATTTATCTTTGAATATGAGTACGACTATTTGATGCACTCGTGGTTATGGTGCATTTCATGGTTATTTTATTACATGATGACTATACCTGCTTTATGCTTGGCTTATGTTATGTATAGTTCGTAGTATAGTTTTCGTAACTTGTGTCGGCTAAATTGTTGAGCATGAATTGTATATGTTGGACTTGGGGTAAAGTTGGGTTTTGTGAAATGTTTCTAAAGCGGGAACTTTACAAAGAGTGGAAGTGAGGTCTTGAGAGAAAATTTCGAAAGCAAATATTATCTTAGTATAAATTATGCCGCTCACGAGATTTATTTACTCACGTTTATTGTTTTAAAATGTTACTAGGTCAGGAGGCGGAGTTCGTGGGTCTACCTCGCGCCGGTCGGCTGCGCTCTTTCTGCGGCAGTACGCGGTACTATCACACCTATATGTCTTTGTTTTTATTTGGACCTATTTAATCTCATTAGAACGCTACGATATTCGTATGGAACTTTCACGAGACCCCTCCATTTATAATTATTTGCGGGTTTTATATATATTTATGTATAATTAGGTATTAAGTGTATAATTGTTACTCACACCTTCCTTAAGGTGGGGGTTCCATCGTATCTTCCTTAGTAGGTTATACGATTACAGGACTTCACTGGCGGGACCACTCGGGAAATCCGGGAAGGGTATCCGGGTCGGGTCCTGTCACTTGGTGGCGATCGGCTGGTGATCCTAGCTCTAAGGCTGCGTGGCACGTGCGGAGTAGGCCAGTTTCGTCGAGTAGCTGCGGGCTCGGGAGGCGGGGGCCAGCAGTGGCGATCCGGCTGGTGATTTGACTCCTAGAGCTGCGTGGCACATCTGATGACGAACTCGTCAAGTGAGCTACTTACTAGGCTCGGTATTTGAGGGCCTTGGTGGCGATCCGACTGGTGATCACGACTCTAGGCTGTGGCTGTCTTGAGTGAGCCAGACTCGTCGAAGTGGTATTGCGCGTCTGGCCATTCGACCGATTTTCTTGGAAAGGTCACGGCGTCTTTATCTTGATTTATGGAGAATTTAGAGCATTTGTGCGAATTTAAGTGCTGGCCCCCCTTATAAATGGCGGCTTCATTGCTATGGAGTTTATACTTATATTCTGCCTCTTCTGGTGCGTAACTGAAATCTGCGCAAGATGAAGCGTGTCGAGTTTGATGTCTTCTTTGGGGATCCACGAAGATTACAGTTCGGTTTTGTTGGACTCTTCTTGTATTGGGAGTTGTGTTTTCCCTAGTCTCCCCTTTATGGGAGTCATGTTATTCCTAACCGTCTTCAAAGATGTGTCCGGAGAGGGCGACACATTTCTTGTGCCGCTTTCTCTATTTTATGTTCTTCTTTCTCTTCCTCTCCCTTCGTCTCTTTCTCCTTCTACTTCATTCTCTCTTCCTTCCTTTCATCTTTTCTTCCACATCTTATTCTCCCCTTTTTTATTTCTTCTTTTCTTCCACATCTGTTTCTCCCTCTTCCGTTCAAACTCTTTCCATCCCTTTTTCTTCTTCTCCTCTTTTCCACCTCTTTCCTTTTCTTCTCCTTTTTTTGAGGAGCGCATCTTTGTGTGCTTCCAAGATGTAATCGATGACATCACTGATTGTAATTGAATGTAACTTGATTGGAATAAAGAGAGACTTTTTCTTTTATGACTATGAACTTTCTCATTATGTTGCATGTAATTCTTCTGAGCATTGTAATATGCAGTATCTGAGGCGTCTAACAAAATAACCAATAAACGCACAGTTCGTCATCCGAAAACTGATAATACTTTATTTAAGATTACAAGCCCAGTGTTTCTTGATAAAAGCGTTTAAGATATTCCGCATTCAAGCGTGATGTAGAATTTTCCCTCCTACATGCGGGCTCATGGTTGCACAGTCGGCTATTTCGAGATATGATGTAGGGGCCTTCCCGAGTTGGGACTACAGTTTAGTGTCTTCGGATTTTCTAAATGCGGGAGCTTCTTTAAGACTAGATCACCGGCATGTGGCTCTGGGTTTGACTTTTGGTTGTAGTACGTGAGTCTTCCTTTGATAGTCTTAAGTGCGCCTTAGAACACATCACGTTTTTCATCTGGAGATCAAATTTAGACAAAGAGCCTCGTCATTGTGTTCCACTTTGTTGCTAACTTCGATCCTTGGGGACTTTAATCGGAGCCTCGGCGAGGCCGGCGCGGTGCAGGCTAGGGCGAATGGGGTTTCCGGGTTCAGCGACCTGCGCACGTTGTCACAGCAGGCGAGCAGCGCCCGGGAGGTATTCTACCCATTCCTTTAAGATCTTCCAATTTGGTCTTCGCGGCCGCCCAGGGTTACGTGGTGACTTGGCCTAACCATTGGGCTGCGGATGTGTTAGAGGCAGTAATAATTCTTAATTCGAGGCTCGACGCAGAAATCTACGAACTTGGCGTTGTCAAAATTGTTTTCCGTTGTACGATACCGGGGCTCTTGGGATGCAGGCACATATGATGGCTCGCCACACAAAATTGCGTATCTTACGTTACGTGATTGTGGCGAGTTGGCCATCCCATGGCCAAGTAATCGCACCCAGCGATGATGAATTTCGTGGCCCTTCCCGATGGGCGAGAGGTCCCGGTATGTCAAAGCCCCATTGGAAAGGCCGGGGCTTGTGATTGATGTCGGGCTGATGGGAGCGTGAGATCTGGCATGCTCTGGCGGATCTTGCATTCCTGGCCCGGGTCGGTTGCATCTCTACAGATTGTGGGCGGTGGTAATCGTCTCAAGACCTTTCCTGCTAATGCCCGAGCTCCGATATGATTTCCGCATATACCTTCGTGTACTTCCCTTAGCACGTACTCAGTGTCTTTTCCCGCGATGCATTTAAGGATGGGTGTGAAGAAACCTCGCTTGTACAAGCTTCCCTTATGATTAGTGAATCTGGCTGACCTCGTCCAGATTTTGGTACGCTCTTCGGCTCGTCGGGTAGAAGTTCGTCTATTGATATATAATCCCGAATGGGGTCAAATCCGACTCATTTCGGACCCGGGCACGGGAGGCTTCCACGTCACGAGATGCATGGGGGCTACGCTGGGTATTCGGCGGTGTTGACCTGTGGGAGTCTTCTTGTAAAGGTTGTCACTAACTGCCAAGGCGTCGGCAGGAGTTCTGCTGCGGGGACGTGTCGACCTGAACCAGCACTAATTTTTTCACTAAATCTCGTACCTTTTGGAGGTATAGGGTCATCCTTCCACTTTTGGCCTCGTAGGTGTCTTCTATTTGTCTTACTACCAGTTAGGAGTCGCTGCAGACCTCTAGCTGGTCAACTTCTAGTGAATGGGCAAGGTTGAGGCCTGCTATGACGGCTTCATACTCGGCCTCGTTGTTGGAGGCTTGGAATCCGAATCTGAGTGCATACTCAATGTATACATTCCTTCGAGGTCGAGTTAGACACGCTCCGCTCCTTGTGCATTTGAGGCTCCATCTACGAGAGAGTTTCGGATGGGGAGGTCGAGTCATTGTTTGAGAGCGTTCCGGCGGGGTTCGGCGGGGTGAATTCCATGACGAAGTCGGCTAAGACCTGCCCTTTTATTGTAGTTTTCGGCTTGTATCTGATGTCGAACTCGCTCAGCTCTATGGCCCACTTCATCAGCCTTTCGGAGGTCTCTGGTTTATGTAACACTTGCTTCATCGAATATTCTGTTGGAACTTCTATGGTATGAGCTTGGAAGTAAGGGCGGAGTTTCCGAGCTGTGGTTACCAATGCCAAAATTAATTTTTCCATCCTTGGGTACCTCTCCTCCGCTCCTCTTAGAGCTCGGCTGCAATAGTATACTGGGTGCTGCACTCGTTCTTTGTCTCTGACGAGGACAACGCTAGTCGAGTACGATGCGGCTAAGTATGGAGTGAGGAGCTCCGCTAATGGACTTTACTAGAATGGGAGGGCTCAAATATGTTTTTCAAAGTGAGAATGCTTCTTCGCACTTATCCCATTGAAAGGCCTTCTTCAGGACTTGGAAGAAAGGCTGGCATTTATCACTTTCCCTAGATACGAATCGGCTTAAGGCAGCAATCCTTCTCGTCAGACACTGGACTTCCTTTATACCTGATGGCGATGGCATGTCGAGCACAATCTTTATTTTGTCTGGATTTGCCTCAATTCCTCGATGGTTGATTATGAAACCCAGGAATTTCGGTGATACTCGAGCCCTGCTGCGTGGATTCGAGTTTCATGTTAGTAATTTCGGGATCTAGAACGCCTCGGGCCGGATGAGCTATGTGGAGCTCGGTGTGGTGGATTTACGACATGTCATCTATGTACACCTCCATAGTTGTGCCTATGCATGGAACATCGGTTCACCGACCTACGATAGGTAGCTCCTGCGTTCTTGAGCCCCGAAGCGGCATCCGTGAATATGATAGGTTCCGCTTCTTGACTGGCGACGAGCAGGGTCTTTTCTTGAAGTGATCTGGATCCATGCGATCCCAGTTTGTAGCGGAGGAAAGTCCATAAGCGAGGAGTTCATGGCCGCGGCTGTGGCGCTCCTCTGATGAGGTCGATCCTCGGCAAAGGGAAACTGTCCTTTGGGCACGCTCTGTTGACGTCAGTGAAGTCGATACAGAGTCGCCACTTGCCGTTTGCTTTTTTGACAAGTACGACGTTGGCCAACCACTCGGGATACTCCACCTCCCTGATCGCTCCTGCTTGGAGGAGTTTGCCGACCTCCTCGTTGATGGCTTTTTGTCTTTCTGGCGCGAAGCTCCTCCTCTTTTGTTTGATTGGCTTGAAAGATGGGCTGACGTTCAGCCTATGAGTGATTATTGTAGGGTCAATTCCTCCCATGTCCGCCTGCTTCCATGCGAAGACGTCTTTATTCTGTCTCAAAAAATGGGTGAGGAGGCTTTTGAGGGTCTTACGCTGGCTTGGGCGATATAGGCGAGATGTTCCGGGTCGTCATCCAGCGATACGGTTTCAGTTCTTCTGAGGGCTCGAGTCGGGTGAGCACCTCGTCGTCGAGCTCGATCGGGTATATGTTGTCATTTGCTGCAGCTTCATGGATCTTGAGTGGCATTCCACGGCCTTTCGTTGATCTCTCGAACCATTCCTACTCACAAAACTACGGTAGGAAACTTAATCATCATGTGGTATGCGAGGAGGGGATGGCTTTTATTGCATTGAGGAGAAGTGCTAACAGCATATTATGGGCGGATGGGTGTGCACAGTAGGGAATCTTGTTGTCGTCGTTGCCTGGCAAGGGGGATCTCCCAAGGTGACTACTAGTTGTATTGAGCCCAAAGGTAATACCTTTTCCCCGGAGAACCCCCGCAGATGTGTGTTGACGGGTTCCAGTCTCTCCCTTCCGATGCCCATCTTATGGCGGCGAAGATGATGTCGGATGAACTCAGTTTATCAGCTGGGACCAGATGGCTGTTTTGTTGGCCACAAGCTGCGAACCACCAATGGGTCGTCATGGGGGGTGGCGTCACCTCAGTGCGAGTCGGAGAATGTGATGGGCGTGTCGTGCGGTTGGACACCGCTTGTATTTTCTATCTCTCTTGACTTGATCTTTGCTTGCGAGATGGGCCTTAAGCTGACGGATTCCCCACCTCCTGTAGTCCTCCACGAGATCCACATAGATTTCTCCTAGGGGTTGTTGGTGTTGAGTTGTCGTCTGCTTGGGGTGGTGAAGTTCTTGACCCAGGGGCACAGTTGGGCTTGATTACGAGGCGATTTTAGAGGGATATGAGCGTCGGAGTGCCGCGTCGTATTAAAGTCACCATTTCCTCTTGAGTTGTATGCAGTCGTCCGCGCGGTGCCCGTAGTCCCTATGGAACTCTCAGTAATTGGAGTTGTCTCTTGTGGCGGGGTTTGACTTCATTTAGGTTAGTAGCCTCGGGCCCCCGTTCGTTTCGTCTTACGTGCGGGACTTGCGATGCGGGATTTGTTAAGAGGGGGTGAATCGGCGGGGGTGAATGCTTGTCGTCGTCTTCCCGGGTTGCGGGGTGGAGCGAGACGATCCTTGGGTTTCCACGCCTTTTCGGGGACCATTCTCCATCCTTCTTTGGAGACCTTTCTCGGTCGTTCTGTCTTTTGGGGCTTCATCCTCGTCGTTTGTCTATCCCGCTTTTTTCTTTATGAGTGGATGAGTTCTCTTTCTTGGATATGAAAGCTTCTTCACCGTTAATATACTTTTTGCTTTGCGAGCACACACCGACCATGCTTGCTTGGGATTTTGGAGATAGAAAACATCAAGTCTTCGGCGAACCCCTAAACCCGACAATGAATGCAGTGATCACGAACTTCTCGTCGGGTATATCTACTGTTTAGAGGCTGGCGTTGAATCTGCAGACGTAAGGCGCCGGGCTTTCTTGTGAATACGCTTGATGGTGTGGTGACAACGGCTTTCTAGGTCCACGGCGTAAGAGTGAGAGCGAATCTGATGGATAAGCTCTGAATGAGGAGATTGATGGTGGAAGCCCTATTAAACCCGAGGCCAAAGTGGAGCGCACAATGTGATAGCAAAGCTCTTGCATCGCCTTAGGATCTTGATACCCGTACGGCTCCATTTGGTTTGTAAGTGTTGAGATGATCGGCCCGGATCTGACACATCAAATGTTCCCTTGTGGCATCCTGAATTTCTTTGGAAAGAGGAAGTGGAAGCGCTTTCAGTGTGAAGAAGGGTGATTAGGTTTGTTATACGGGGAGTGTCCATGGTGTCGGAGAGCGCGTATCTGCGCCTCCTTCACGCATTTAGCTCTTCTTTGGAGGCTCTTGAACCTCTTGCTCTCGCTGATAGTTCTCGGAGTCCTTGTTGAGGATGGTGTAGTTCCTCGTTCCTGTCGTGCCCCCCGAGTGTTGCTTCGTTGCCCTCCTCTCCAGGGGCCAATTGTGGCAGGTGCCCTGGCTCGGCTGAACTCTGCTTATTGTTGCGCCTCGGGAATGTGAGATTGTGTTGCCCTTCATGAGGAGAAAGTTATGACCTTCACAGCGTGTTTATCGTGTATCAGTGGGCGTTGTATGCACAGTGAGTTGTTCTAATTCTCTATCAGGACGTTGGTTGGTGAGGCGGGCGCACCACCGCCTCGTTAAATGTTGAACTGCATTGTAATGTGCCGGAGGTGCAGTATGCAAACGTCGCTGGCGAATCCACGCATCCGCCCAGCGGATTGGCGTTGCTCCTGCATGTTAGAGTTGATACCATCGATGGTGTGTCGATTATATTTGTAGAGGAACTGTTGTTCTCACAGACGTCGCCAACTGATGATGCCTTTTTCAGCCGAGCGGAATTTGGGCGTGTAAGTCGTTAGTGGGACTGGGCTAGCGCTAGGAAGCGATGCAAGCTCTGGATCGTCGGGTACGAGAAGTAGGATTGTTCACGATCTTTGGTGCCGCGTTTCTGGGCGATGGCATGCTGTAAAAAACAAGAAGAAGGAAATTCGAGGAGCTTCGCGAAGTGGCCACTCAGATGCTGAAATCGGTTCTTATGGGCACGCAGAGGGGCGAAATGTGTTGCGTATGTTTCACGTCTTGGCACTACCGATGAGGTGGCCTTGTATTTATAGTAGATGTTTCACCAGTTGGATGGTGATTAGGATTCTTTCCTGTTGGATGAGATATTTTCTTGATATCGAATTTGATTATGGATATAGAAAGAGTAGCTCTTTTGGAATTATTTACCTCACTTATTGGTGGGATCGTTTGATGGTATAATATTGTGAATTATGCTACTTTCCCCAGTGGTAAGATTTAGTTAGATTTAACTGAATAATATATTATTGGAGATTGTCATTTCGCCTCCATGGGATTTGACTTGATTTGTGGGTAGTGAGGGCTTTCACATTCTTATATTCGTCGGCTGGGATAAAGCGGGCCAGACTCTCATTTTAGAGTTAAGCCCAGGGGCACCGTGTTTCGATGGTGACGCTTTTTAACTACTGAAGCTCAGTAAGAAATTAGGCGCAATTACGCTTATTTTGGCTTGTACTGTCATTAGCTTTAAAGATTATCGTGGGATTATTGATGAGTTTTATTACAAAAAAATAAAAATAAAAATAAAAACCGATCGTCCATGCTCAAATAATTATTTTGAGAGAATATTGTTGGTTGTACACCACGAGATTTCATTCATCAACTAAAAATTAAATATTCTATCATGATTCATGAGTGATGACGCTATTTTTTTTTTCTTTCTATTTTTAGTTGTTGTTACTTGTTAGTGGCATAGCTTTTTTAGGGCCAAGTAATTTGGCCATTAAAAGTGGCCCAGCCGCCCAACATTCGGTTTGGGCTTAATCCATGTGGTCCATAGCGAAGGCCCTAAGCAGCCTCAAGAGTATTTCTACTAATTCTAAGTCTTTGCTTAAGCCTTCCGGCCCACTGGGCCGGAGACTGGGTGTACGATGACTGATGAATCATCCTCGTATGAAGTTCTGGTAGGAAGTCAAATAGTTTGATATTTGTTCAGTCAAAACCCAAATCAAATGAAAGTCCTACTTAAGGTTTTTTTTTTGAAAGGGAAAGTCCAACTTAAGTTAAAACACCAAATCAAATCGGATTATCGGTTCTGAAGACAAGTTGAAACCAAGACTAAAATCAAGATTGAAGAACTTATTGTCACTAATTCTAATGCTCAAAATATAACGATGACATGTTCATTATTTTTTTTTAAATTTTGACATATCAATGTGTTTTGGTGATTTTGCGATTTTCATTTTAACAAACAAAATGAAAGCATGTGGTTGTGGATATGTGAAAGGAATTAAAGTGTTTGAAGTGAGGATTATATCACCAAAAATCGGAGCTTGTGTCGGATAACGAGTTCACTGGTCCCCATAATCTAAGTAAATAGTGCTATAAAAATGTAAAGATTGCAGAAATAAAAGCTGCAAAAAATATTCGATTGCAATTGGAATGAATAGATCAACACAATACTAAAGAAAATAAAATAAGCTTGATTAAAACTTGAAAATAGAATGCTGAAATTGCTGAAAGCTAATTGAAAAACAAAGAATTATTGAAATAGATTATCATTGCTGCTTGTTAAATTGATTAATTGATCATTGTAGTTTTATTTCACCGATAGTTCGCAAAATGTAGCGAATAATCTTTGAAAAATATAAAGATTGTAGAGGCAAAAGCTAGATAAGATATTTGGTTGCATTAAGAATGAATAGATTAATATAGAGCCAAGAAAATGAAGCCTCTTGTTTTGGAAATAGAATGTTGAAATTGCTTAAAACTAATTGAAAAACTAAGGATTCTTGAAATTGGATTATCGTTATTGTTTTATTGAGTTGATTGATTGATCGTTGGTTTCTTTTCTTGATAAAGAGCTCTCATCCTTCTATAAGATTTCTTGAATAATTGCTCAAATCCATTTTTCTCCCCTTTCTCCATTTCTAAAGTAATTGCCCATGTCTCCATTATGAAGGTTCTCCTCAAGTTATCTCCCCACCTTAAGTAATTGCCCACATCATCTTATCATTGTGATTTTAAGAAAAATCTCATTATTCTCCATTAAGTTTAATCTTTAAAAAAATTTAAACTTTCAAATACCTTAAGCTTTTATATGAGCTTTTCATTTTTGGGTTCAAACCCATTTCACTTGGATTTTTTAAACCTGGGCTTGGGTTTAGGCATGTATAAACATTGTATCAGGCCAAATTTACTTTGAGTATAAACACAATATTGTTTTAAATACATTTATAATTCTATTTACAAGTTCAAATTCACTTTTACATTGAGGAGGCTATCACGATGATTTTCCTATTTCCATAAGGTGAGTTGATAGAATTTTGGTAAACATAATAAATATTTATTTATTAATTTATGATATGAAAAATTTTCCATTATATATATATATATAATGAGAGGAAATAAATTATAAAAACATTTATTAGCTTTAATTCTATGTTTATCTTTCTCATTTATAATTATATTTTTTTTCAAATTAATATATGGGATAATTAATAATCGAGGCACCATCTTCTAATTCAAATAACATGGAAAATATACTGTAATATCATATGATTAATGCCTCAAGCCATTCATTGGCAAAGGCGTCTATTTATGCATTGTTTCTCCAGGGTACTCAATCTAACTTTTGGTACTTCGTGCTCCAAATAAGTAGTACCGTGTATACCGTTGACGCTTTCTAGAAATATCAACAGCTCCAACATCATTAAACAAGAGCCTATAATTTATAAAGTGACGCTTTCATAAAAGCGTCACCTCATGTTTTTGTTAATGTCTTTTACAGGTAAAGAATAAGTTTTCTACTGGATGTGTTTAATGTGTTAATCTGTCCGTTACAAAGAATTCAATTTATTGAAGGTGGTTTCACCTATCATACCATATCCCTAAAATCAAATTTTCAGTATAACATACTCGGACAACTAAAATCTTAAGGAATTATAAGATTTAGTTATAAAAACTTATTTTTATAAATGAGAACTAATTTTATATATTAAAGGATGATTTTATTTTTTAAAATTTATGTTTTTCGAAAATATAAAATCATTAAAATTCGTTTACATATATATATATATATATATACTCATATTTATATAGTAAAGGTTCCAATTCCCTATATCAAAACTACTTTTCAAAGCAAAAACAAAAAGTTAGGGGCCATGTGCCCTGGTCACACATGGGAAACTATGCCCCTCCTGCATGCAGTTTTGGAGAATTGAATGAGTGCGTTAGAAAAAAGTAAAATATAAGCTGGTTCAAAATTATCTGGCTGAGTGCGTTTGGGAATGGGTTGTGATAGTCGTCGTTGTGAGCGGCGACGCTGCTAAATTAAAGGCCGGCGTTTACAAGCGCGACTGTTGAAATTAAAATTTCAAAGGCCGGCGTTGTGAACAACGACTATTGAAATAAACCAAAGGCCGGAATGCGTTCTACTTGATGACCGGTGAGCATTATATTCCACGACCGGTTTCCTTCTTCCCCTTCCCGCATTTCTCCTTGGTTTCTCCGCACTCCGCTCACTGCTCCTGGAGCGAGCGCGCCGGCGGCGGCGGGTGCACACAGTAGGTCGGTCAGCTGACTCTCTCAGCTTTCCTTAGAGTTTGTTCTGGTTCCATTGTCTTTGCGATTTGTCTATTTATCTAACAAAGGGTGTGTCTTTAGGAGTTTGTTCAGGATTAGAACGGGCATGGGGTTATGTGGTTTTAATATGCGTTTTGGGGGTATAGTGATTAGATTCGCCGGGAGACAGAATAATGAGTAAGCCATTGTTTCTATTAGGTTATCGGTTCATTTTTAGGGTTTTTGTTTTGGTTTTTGTTTAGGGTTTTTTAGAATTTGGTTTTGAATCTGAAAAAAGCTTATTGTTTCTCTGTTTGGGCAGATAATGGGATTAGATTCTCTGCTTAGTGATTAGATTATGAAAAACCTGCTAGTTATTTTACATCGACGAAAAATATTACATTGATTATGCAGACAAATGTCGTCAAGTAAAAATTATTATAATTATAAAAAAAAAAATAATATATGTCGAGTGAATGGATGTATAAAGTAGTAAAGGGCCTAGTGTAAAATGCTCTTAATAAAAATCGGCAAGTTTGGATAAAAGGTATTGAATTCAAGAGAATTCAATAAACAGAACTTACATTTGTATTTTAGGTTCTTGTTACTCTCTTTAAATCATAAATAAGGATCATTATGTTGGAGTTCTGGAAGCAGAATATCTAATGCGGTTGGAACATAAATGCGACCGGAATTTAATTTTATCCTTAACCCCTTAGCGAGGATCACATGCGTTTCATAAAAACCCGAAGGAAGGGTAAACGAAACTTACCTCTTGTAGATCGATTCGTCAAGCCTTCAAAGTCTGCGTCTTGGTTTATTCGGATCTTCAAAGGTGTTGCCTTTCTGAAAAGCGACCACCCTCTACAAGTATCACACACGAACAAATAATGAACGATCTTGTTGAATCTTGGATTCGGTCGTCTTCTCAAACGAAGTAGGGCTCTGTTTTGGTTGTTCTTTGAGTAAAAGACGACCACTACTAAAAAAATATATATGTCTCACATATATATATCTATATAAGTCTGCTAGGGTTTTTGTCAAAAATGAATTATTATATATTTAAAACTATTTTAAATAATAATAATTTAAATTCAAATCTTATCGGATAAGGAAACAAATTTAAATATTACATATATTTAAAACTCTTTTAAATAATAACAATTTAAATTCAAATCCTTATCGAGATAAGAAAACAAATTTATTTATATTATTTATATATTTAAAACTCTTTTAAATAATAACAATTTAAATTCAATCCTTATCGAGATAAGGAAAGAAAGGAATTTATATTATTATATATTTAAAACTCTTTATTAAAAAACCATTTACAGTTATTTCACTTGTCAATAAGAAAATATAACAAATTAATTATTTGTTATAATTTAAATCACAATTTAAACTTTCTCAAAATTAAGTCGAATTTAAATAACAACTAATTGTTATTTGTAATTTAAAATAACTCTCATCATTTTAAATTACTCTGAGAATGAAAGAAAAACCATAGCAGATTATTATTTGTTCTTAATGTGAGACCCTATAGGTTCAATTAACATTGGCGGTAGGCTTAAATCACATTTTAATCCTACAAGTCATAAAGTGGCCTCTAGCAAGACATTATGACTGCAAGTTAAATGAAAAGCTCGTGATCAGAAACAGCTAATATAGTAATGACACTAATCCTTTTGTCTCATGATATCTTGATAGAATATAAGGCATAGACAAAGTCAACCTTATATTGTTCTATCTTTGATTACTCGAAACCCAATTAGACTGACTAAACAAATGACATTGGTCTCTATCAATTCATTTGAGCAAACCATACATTTCTCAGTCTCGGGTATCCGGGGACCAGAGATATCTCTCTTATAATAAGAGGACAAATTCCATCTTAATCGCTCATATCTCACTACATAATTCTTATTATGTTCAAGTATAACCTTATAGTCATCGATTAAAGACAACGTTTGATTATATCAAAGCACAATATTCCTTATGTTGAGAACTATAGCGATCTCAAGTCCAAAGTTTAATGACACAACTATTAGAGATTAACTTATGACTTTGATCCATGTATTAATCTCGAGGCCAGATGCATCCAATATTTGTTCTCCAACAAATAGATATAAATTTGATTTGTATCTTATACACATATTCATCCCATGAATATCAATCAAACTTTATACTAATCTTAATACATTGTTATTCCATAATAATAGCAGGTGGGACATTTAGAATATTTAATAATATTATTCAGACATTATATATAATAAACATGCAAATCATCATAATAATAAATTCTCATAAATAGTCAAAATACCATGTCCATACAATAGGCCTAGAACTATTACTAACAATCTCCCACTTGCAGCTAGGCCCGTTCATCAATGTATCTATTACCTGTAGACCTAGCATGGCCCGATCATGCTTTGCTTGTAGTAGAGGCTTGAGTCGATGGATCGTGACATTATCATCTTGTTGGAACTCTTGCATATCTTAACGTCCTCTCGATGATTTCTCGAATGAGATGATACTTGCTAGGAGAATGTGTTTGGATCATTGATGTGATCTAGGTTCCTTTGCTTATCTGATAGCACCATTATTGTCACAATAAACATCAACGGGATTTGTAATCTTGGAACCACTTCAAGATCGATGTGAACTTCTTGATCCAAATAGCTTCCTTTCTTTGCATCGAGATCTTTGCTATGTATTCAACTTCAGTTGTAGAATCAGCAACAGTGCTTTGCTTTGAACTTTTCCAGCTAACTACACCATTTAAACAAAACCTTACATATCCGTGCGATCGAGAATCATCTTTGTCGATTGGAGGCTTGCATACGTAACCATTTGGCAGATCATCTTCCAATCAAGCTATACCTAGAACATATACTTTGGGCCTTCGGATACTTAGAATGTTCTTGACGACTGGCATCGATGACTCTCACGAGATCGTGGTATCTACTCGTTATACTTAAAGCATAAGATACATATGGTCTAAGTACAACATGACATACATGATAGATCCTATTCTTTGAGGCATAAGGAATCTTACTCATCGCTCTCGCTCATCTTTAGTGTTAGGACTGCGAGTTTGCTAAAGTAATACAAGAACATGGGCAAGTATCCTCTCTTGGAGATCTTGCATCACTGAGCCAGTTTTAAATACTTTGTGCATGCGCACTTTGACTTAGACGATCGGCTTCTTAGATCTATCTCTATAGATCTTTATCCTAGGATATGGCGGCTTCGCCTAGAATCTTTCATTGAAACACTTCCCTAACCAAGGGCTTGACGTGCTTGAGGTAGGGATATCGTTGATAGGTAAAATATCATCAACGTATAAGACCAAAAAATACAATTGCGCTCCCACTAATTTTCTTATAAACACAAGGCTCATCTTCATTTTTGACAAATCCAAACCTTTGGCCCGATTCATTAAAGCAGAAGATTCAACTCGAGACCCACAGCCAAACCATAAGCGGATCTTTGAAGCTTGCATACTTCTGAGAATTCTTAGGTTGTACAAAACCCTCGAGTTGTGTCATGTACACATCCTTAAGTAAGTTTCCATTAAAACCTTGGTTTTAACATCCATTTGCCAAATCTCATAATCATGATATGCGACAATGGCAATAAAAATTTTGATAGACTTAAGCACTAACTACGGGTGAAAAAGTTTATCATAGTCTATACCATGAGTTTGTTTGGAAACCACATAATAGCGCACTTTGTAAGTATGCACTTTGCCATCCATGTCAATTTTCCTTTTAAAAACCCATTTGCACCCAATGGTCTTTGTACCTTCAGGTGGGTCAATCAAAGTCCATACATGATTATCATACATGGATTGAATTTTAGACTTCATGGCCTCCAACCATTTCTCAGAGTCTGGATCCAACATAGCCTCTTGATAGGTAGTGGGTTCATTTTGATCCATAACAATACATCATAGTTGCTCCAGTCACCAAGAAATCCATATCTCGGGCTCATGGCGTATCCTATCGAGGATCTCGTAAATTTTGTGCTTATAGGAGTGTGTGATAATAGTTTGTTGATTATGAGTATCCACGGGCAGTTCAATGTTATCTTGTGGTTCTCGAACTTCTTGAGAGTTGTACCTTACTCCCCTTTGGTTCCTTTAGAAATAAATTCCTTTCTAGAAAGTACCATTAGAAACAAACACTTTGTTCTCTATGGGATTGTAAGTAGTATCCCTTAGTTTCTTTAGGATACCCCTGAAAAGACATTTATCGGACTTGGGCTCCGACTTATTTGGAAACTTGAAGTTTACATAAGCCTCCACAACTAAATCTTAAGAAAAAAGACAAAGCGGGCCTTTTACCAGTCCACATCTCATATGGTGTCTTTTCAACCGCTTTGGATGGAACTTGATTTAGTGTAGGCATGTCTGTTTCAAGTGCATAACCCCAAAAGGTAAATGGAAGATCCATTGGACTCATCATAGATCGAACCATATCTAATAAAGTTCGATTCCTCCTCTCAGACACACCATTCCATTGTGGTGTTCCAGGGGGAGTTAATTGTGAAATGATTCCACAAGTTTTAAGATGGCAAATATTCGCCACCTCGATCAGATCGAAGTGCCTTGATTGTCTTGCCAAGTTGGTTTTGTACTTCATTTTGAAAAGATTTGAACATTTCAAATGATTCAGATTTATATCTCATCAAGTAGACATAACCATATCTGCTGAAGTCATCAGTAAATGTAATGAAGTACTTGTAACCTCCTCTAGCATATCGAACTTAATGGTCCCTGCATACGCATGTATGAGATCTGATAATTCATTTGCCCTTTCCTTTGTGTCCGAGTAAAGGGATCCTTTTGTCTCATCTTTAATAGACAAGATTCACATGTATCATATGATTCAAAATCAAATGAATTCAAAAAGTCCAACTTGATGGGTTTTGGGAATCGTTCTCATTTATATGGCCAAGCGACAATGCAAAGATAGGTTGAATTTAAATCATTGGACTTAAATTTCTTAGTAGTTATGTTATAGACATGAGAATTGTTGGATTTTTAAAGGTTCATAACATAAAGACTATCCTGTAAATAGGCATTTTCATAGAACATGTCTTTATGATAAATGGAGCAATTATTATTCTTTAATAATAAAGAAAAACTATCATTATCAAACAAGAAGCTGAAATAATATTCCTTCATATTGTAGGAACATAACCTTAGTGTCAAAACTAAAGCCTTTAGGCAAAGTAAGTTCCTCTTCCTATAGCCAAAGCGGCAACTTTGCTCCATTGCCTACTCATTAGATCAACCGCCCTTCTTTAGTTGTCTAGTCCTTTTGAGCCCACACGCATTTTGGCCTGTCTTGAGATCCACATCAGTATCTAATACCCGGGAACTAGAAGGAGAAAATTAATGCGTATAACATAAATACTGAAAGAACTAGTCTCACCCGGTCTTCTTCTTCTTCTTTGGATCCTCATCATTGCGGTTTACCTCTTCCAATGACCAGGTTCATTGCAAAAGAAACAAACACCCTCCTTTGGGGCTTTAGCCTTGGGTTCAGGTTTGGGTTTGGGTTAAGCATTGGACTTTCCTTTGCCCTTACCCTTGCCCTTGCCCTTGCCCTTGCCCTTGTTCTTGTAGCCCTTTCCCTTTTGAACCATCAAAACATGGCCAGGCTTGGATTTAATATTCTGCTCAGCGGTTTTAAGCATCGTATCACGGCTGAGGAGATAGATTTATCCATTTCCTTCATGTTTATAGTTCATGACAAACTGGCCATAACTATCAGGAAGTGAATTCAGGATCAAATCAATTGCCAACTCTTGGCTCAATGGAAATCCAAGCCTATCAAGGTGCTTAATATAGCCTTTCATTTTTAGAACATGAGCACTAACTGAAGCACCCTCAGGCATCTTGCAAGAATGCAGTGCCTTGGTAGTCTCATACCTTTCTTGCCTTGCTTGTTGCTGGAACATTTCCTTAAGATTGAAGATCATATCATAAGCTTCCATATTTTCCAGATCCTTACAGTTCGAACTCATGGTAGCTAGCATCAAGCATGCAACATCAATAAGTCATTGTTGCTTCTCATAAGCATTCTTTTCAGCTCTAGGAACATTTTCAATTTGGTTCTTCGGGAGAGAGGTTCATCCGGGACATAAAAGCTTCCTTTCTTGTTTGAAACAATTCTCAAATTTGAAACCCGATCAGGAAGTTAGTCGGTAAGTTTATCCTTCTCAAGGACTAATCGCGTGACATAGTAAAAATTATTTGTTGTTATTTATTTGGCCATCTACAATAGATACAAAGTTCGATAAGTATTTTGATTATGAAAGATTCTCACTAAATTAACAACCCTCAAGAATAATCATATTAATCTAGTGAGCTAAGATCGCATATTTTACTCCTTTTAAGTCAAACTGGCATGACACTTAAAATTAAGTTATTTAGGTAGGTAACTCTTACCAATTACATCTCATGCAACTCTTAGATATTTATGGGATTTGGGCATCATATGCCAAACATGTTTTAAATCCCATCTATTATTCGACTAAAACCGTTTGATAACCTAATAAAGTTAAACCATTTTTAAACATATGGGTAGCACCATTACTCATCTTGTCTCACTAATGTAACCTAATGTACTTCTACTTTGGTAGAACCCACAAGGTGATAAAGGTTTGACAAGTGTTTAAATATGGATGGCATGCTAACTTTAAATTTTATGTGAGGGATCTTGATTGATTTTAATTTTCAATTAATAGATCTCATCATACATCTAGTATCACATACTCATGTAACATCATACATAGCATCTAATACATGCATATAATAAACGTGTCACAGTATGGCCTTAATCTAGATTGATCTCCATAAGCCAATATGAAGATCAACAGTCATTCCTAGGTAGTAATAAGCAGCTCCATGATGTCGATTTGACCACCAACTTCGCATAGACACCTGGCTCCTCCATCATCATGGTTGGATTGCATGACTTCAAATGTAAGCTTACATTGTCTCTTATTTACAACAATTAAATAAATACTACTAATAGCAATAAATAAAATTACAACAAAACAAAAATGGCATGCAAGCGTATTTAATAATTACAACCCTTGTAAAACAATATGTAATAATAATAACACACTTAATCACATTAAAGTCAGGCCATCTTGTGCACCATGTGAAGCAACACAACATACAAAATATATCATATTATCATATAGCATAAACAATTTGCATTAAAAGAAATAAATTATAATAGGCGTGTGTTTAAAACCAATTTAAATTCTTAAGGCGCTCTGTGAAGATGTTCTGACGGTTCCGCTAGCCCAGGTTGCGGACGGGTCGAGGGGGCATCTCGGTGGGGCGCGCCCAGGAAATTTTTCTTTGAAACATTAGAGTTTCGTCTCAAAATTTAAATTTTTATTAATCTCATCAATAAATTTTTGAATAAGCCGAAAGCCATCAAAATCACATTAAAACAACATATTATGTAATCTCATTACACATAGGGCTTATTTTCACCACCGCAGCAATCATTGATAAACTAAATTGATATATTCGATCCATGTATTAATCTAATTAAGGCAAAGCGAGAATCATATATATATTTACATTAAACACTTTATTGGCAATATCCCATTCGGATTCTTAATTATATGCGAATCAACACTAAAGTTCGGTCGATCAATTAATACCTTAACAAAACCTATTAACTATGTTGTTGCTATTCATAATATCACATATATATATTCAAACGCCAAAATCATGCGAATCATATACATCACATACATCTGATCAAACTATTCAAGCATTATCATTGGCATTATCGATTTTAGCAAGAAAGCACAAGTGGCTCACGATACCCGCTGTTGGGTTCACGGGTAGAGAATATCAATCACGGTTGGAACATAAATGCAGCGGGGTATAAAATTTTGTCCTTAACCCACCAAGGATCACATGCGTTTCATAAAAATCGAAGGAAGGGTAAACGAAACTTACCTCTTGTAGATCGATTCGTCAAGCCTTCAAAGTCAGCGTCTTGGTTTATTCGGATCTTCAAAGGTGCTGCCTTTTTGAAAAGCGACCACCCTCTACAAGTATCCAATTATATTATTATTCAAGGACATTATATATAATAAGCTTATACAAATCCATCATAATAATAAATTCGTAAATAGTCAAAATAAAACATCCATACAATGACCTGAAACACTATTACTAACTTACATTATAGATTTTTAATTTAAAGACTAATCCATATGTTCATCAAAGGTGTCTATTATTTGGTGCCTTAAAATCTGGAAGCATAAACAAGCTAGAGATATCATATTAAGGAGATTACTAAGATCGATCTTTAAAAAGGTATATATGTACTTTTCTTGCACCATTTCTTGAATCTTGTATTTTGCTCCTTTCATATGGTATATAAAAAGATAAAGTCTTTTCTATCTTATGCGCTTGACCATAAGAAGATTATTATCATTTAACTTCTTTTTTTTTTAAAACTAATCACTTTAATACAATATAGTAAATTGTCTATTCCGAGACTCAAACCCCTCTTCCTCCCCATGCCTTTAAACGTTGAACGCTCTAACCAATGCGAACCCAGAAAATAAAATCAAGAGGGGCATAAAAATTTGAAAGGGGGATTGTATTGCAATGGTTAAGGAATTTACCTTAAAACTAAAGTTCGTTGGTTAAAAAAAAAACATGGATTAATATGAACCAAAAGAACTCAAACAAAATGAAGTCCATTTGAGCTTAGATTGAATATCTCTAGTTAGAGTTCAAATTAGACATGAGGAATGTTCCAAATTGGTATCAATTCTATATGTTGTTATTTGTTGATTATAGAGAATGGGCCCACTTAGGCCACTTTGACTCAAATTTGGACGAGGTCATTGTATGATATTGAGCCATGTTAGTTTGTGTTTAGGACAAATTGTATTTTGGGTGGCTCAGGTACAAAGGAGACTACAGATTTTTAATAAATCATGAGTCCGGAAAGGGGGGGGTAGGATTGGGGCCATTTGAATTTATAAACAAAGTACCAAGGATAATCATCTCTCATATTATTTAATTTTGTTTACTTCATTGAAGCAGATTATTTTCTCTATTCCGTGTGTGTTACTCTGGACATATAGTGGTCGATAATGATGTGAAATATGATGGAAACAAAGCTTCGATTGTGCCTTTGGAAATACCGGTTGACTGCACGTTTGAACAATTGGGTGATATCATATTTTCAAGCACACCTATTGACAAACGGAAGTTCAACTTAGTCCTTAAGTGTAAGTATCCTCTAAAATGTGGAAATAGGTTCCAACCTCTACAATGGAATGACGGTTCACATTGCACCTAATGTTGAACATGAGTTTTAAGCGTCATTGAGAAATTAATTGTTTGTTGAGGTCGTTAGATACACGACAAGCGAATCAATCTATTAGGCGTTCGCGGTAAAGAATTTGGCGGTGACTATGGTTGTGGGCCTAGTAGCGGTCTAGTACTAGATACAGGAGCATATGGAGATGATGATGCTTGCTCTTATGAAGAAGGTAATGATGAATCTGATGAAGATGTTGATGATGAATATGATGATGACTTACATGTTCAAGCCGATGGACATGTATCATCATTCAGTTCTAAATCGGGTTTGGAGAATAAGGCGAGGATATTTGTCTGCGCATGCATTATCTGTGATGTATCGAATATCGCGGATGATGAGGACCCGGAATCCCTGGCCTATTCCAGTATCACCTACCACCAACACCTTGTTTTGAACATGTTGAAAACATAAATATTGCCTATTTCAAGTGGTTGGACTCCATGAGGAGCAAGAGACAACCCGGAGTTATGCAGTGGGTAATTTGTAGTTAAGACAAGTTTTAATTCTAAATCAGTGCAAGAGGCACAGATTACTCAATTAGAGCACGGGAGTTTGTTGTAGTTGCCTCCTCAAAAAAATTGCTCGTTTTAAGATGTAAGAAGGCTGAAGAATGTCAATGTCAATGGAAGCTGTGTGCCATGGTTGTGAAAGATACTAGCTTATTTGTGATCAACAAATATAAAGGGCCGCATACTTGTGTAAATCAGTGTTTTGAGCGAGACCATGTATTTGAGACTCAAGTTGGTTCTTGCTCACATACAGGCAATAATTAGGTACAATTTCGTTATCCGCATAGCATTATTCAAGCGATAGTTATGGAGAAATGGGGATATGAAATTTCATATAAAAAAGCCTTGAATTGGGAAGCATGAGCAATTAGACCTTTTAGTTAGTGATTTTTTCCAGTCATATACGGATCTCCCACGTTTGTTCTTGTACGATGACTAATCTGGATGTGTTGTCATTTGGAAAACCACCTCTCATAGTGTGGAAATAATGAGACATTCAGCCCAGCGTGTTCTGGGCATTCAAACCCATCTAATGAAAGGGTTCTAAATTATGCGTCCAAGTGCGAGTATTGTGGTACACATTTGTATGGGAAGTATAAGGGACATTGTTGATTGCTATGGGATGTAGTGAAATAATCAGTTGTTTCCATTAGCATTTTCTATTACAGAAAGCGATAATATTGATAGTTGGGGATGGTTCTTGGCATATATCAGAAATAATGTAACTCAACAGACGGGGATTTGTGTTATATCTGATAGACATCCAGGTATTATGGAAGCTATGAGCGATCCTCATCTTCGTTGGGATGCACCATATGTCTATCATAGAATCTGCATGCGTCATCTTGCAAGCAATTTTATGACTCGCTTCAAAGATAAACTCTTGAAGAATTTGGTATGCAGAGCAGTTGTTGCGACAACACCACGGAAGATGAATAGGCATATGGCTACAATTGGGAGAATTAATCCTGAAGCACTACAATGGTTAGAGGCGATCCCTCTTCCGTTATGGGCACTTTCACATGATGGAGGTCGAAGATATGGGATAATGACAACCAATATGTTAGAGGTATTTAACAGTGTTCTTAAAGGGGCTCGCGAAACACCAATCAACGCATTAGTTGATTGACATTTCCATATACTTGATTACTTTGTTGCAGAGAGAACAAGGTCTTTAACTAGATTGGCATCGATGGCGGTTACTCCATATGTTGATGCTTCCGAGATTAGAGTCGTGTGGTTAAAAATTTGGGTCAATGGAAATTGTTCTTTTTGATCACTTACGAGGCGAGTTCCGTAAAGTCCGGTGGTCGCATTCGTCATGAACTTAAATGACAAGAAATGCACATGTGGTAAGACAACGATATATGGATTCCATGTAGCCATATCATGAGATAGCCGACATAGATGTGTTGATTTTTCGGTTATTTGTTCAAGGCTACTACCTCTGCTTGATCTTACTATATGACACTTGGGCAAGCTTGTTTTATCAAAATCATTAATCACGTATGGCTGAATCAGAATATCCATCCTCCCATAGTCATGAAGGCTCTCATCTATTCCTTCGAGTGATCTCTAAAAATTTGTAAGCGAAACAACCAAATTTAAAAGTGGTTATGTATAAATTACATGTTACAACTACTAATAGTAATTGCTAATTAACAAATTACGTACCTGCTCTGTATCTACTAAGTGTGATCGGTGTCTGTCTTGCAATACCAAGATAGATGTATCCGACGGATCCGCATCATGAATCCCCCTGAACGTCATGTCTATAAGATATAACAAATCCAGAATAATTGTCAAATATGGTTGTCAATATTAATTACAGCGACAATGATTTACAATACACACGTACAATAAGAATGTTTCATTCAATAGAATAAGTCTGATACAAGACAACTACAAAATATTCGGGGCCTCATTTACAAGAAATAAACGCTAGTACATAAGTCTTATCTGGAACAGCTAAAAAAGGTGAGGCCTTGTTACAAACAAACAACTAATTGCCTTACTTCACATCTATAACCTAAACTTGATTTCTATTCTTACAGACCGCCCGATTGTGACCACATTGTTTGCCTGACCCACATTTTATCTTAGTTTTTCCCTGCTAGCGTCCATTTCATTATGCAAGCGGGTTGATTTAGGACGACGCGTTCGTGACCGGGGCTACGATCGTTGGACCATCATAAAGAGGTCACTCATCTTCATTGAATATGGTATATACCGTTTGGGCCACATCGCAATCGATTGGCCACTTATCACCTCCTTTCGTCGAGATGGCGGGCCAAGAGACTTTGCGTTTCATGTGCGGTAGGGAGATGATTACGCTACGGGGCGTCGCGCCATCCTCATGACGCCCATTATCCATGGCGAAGTCAGCGGCACATGTGGTGATTCAATGTGGCGGCGTTGTGCGGCGGAGTTGCTGGTGTCATCCCGCCCGCCGATGCTATCGGAGGAACCCTTATCTCCTTTGCGGTGGTTATGTTTCGGAGTTATCCACCAGCCACTTGATGCGAGGTCACATTAGAGCGTTGTGCGCGTGGGTTCATCTTAGCGCTGATTGGATCCTTCTTGTTTTTGTGGACAGAAGGGTGTGCACATGTTCCCATATTGCTTTCTCCGCTACGAGATTTAACTACTCTTTGACATATGGTTGAATTGGTCGCGTCTTAACACATACATGCCCGCCGGTTATCTTGGGAGCCCGACGGATCGTGGCCAGTGGTATTAGCGGTTGTATTACACTCATACATGTATGTAATAACTGGGAATGTATGTTGTTGTGTATGGATGAATTGGGCTGCTTATGCCACTATTACTCATAATTCGACCTACTGAGGTCATTGAGACATGTTGGTCGGTTTTTTTGTTCATGTTGTATTTTGGGTAGACCTCCTCGTACAAAGGAGACTTTGCCCGATTTTCGTTAAATCATGGGTCCCGGAAAGGGACACGATTTATATTATTTTTCCTAACGCAATATAAAAACTTCAATTTTTTGACCCACTTTCTCATTATTTTGTATTCAGCTATGGTCTTGGGAGAGACTTCACGTCGGGCGACCCGATTTTGGCGACCGCCGCGCGAGTCTAACACCACCGCTCATGCCTTACCGCGATGCCGATGTGATGCTTCGGGGATGGTGACCTACAGTATCCCGCGATGGATTACTAGCTCAACCTCCGGTGACTAGAGGTGAAACTAGCTCTTCCACTCGGGTGTAGGTGGAGAGTACCTTTGACACGGGTGCATAACCCATCGGGTGTACTCTTATACCGAGATCAGCTAGATGCACAGACTCCTGATCAGGTAATGTTTATGTAAAATTATATGGTTCTATATTAATTATATTCATATTCCTATAAAATTTATTGACATAAAGTGTTCACATGTAGGTCTCATGGCAGCCATACGTGGGAGAGTTACTTGGCCTTTGCTCCGTATATGCTGCGGCGGATGGGGATGCGGCGGACGATGTCAACGCTCATATGTTTCGAGATTGTTGAGTGGCATGCGTGCAGAGAAATCTGGACCCGAGTTTGGGATGCATCAGGAGATACTGCGACTTGCTCTTCTGACAGCGGTTGCATCTGATGGATACCGTGGGCGGTACGGTAGCGATTGGGGCGGCGTATCATGCACTAGACGCAGCATTATAGGAGACGCGAGTGGCTAGGATCATCACTTCACCCCCTATGGTGGGTTTGATGGACTTTCCTGATCCATACATGCGATTAGTATCGTATTCGTATTGGCATTTATGACGACACCACATTTGCCTTAAAGGGATGATATGAGGTTCCATACTACGGTAGTATGGATCTTTAATGATTAAGAGTCATGTGTTTCTAAAATATTTTACCTAATTTTAATTAATAGATTATGTAATTATAATTCTTTCTTTAGTTCCTTTCGGATCGCCGCCATGGGCGACATAGCCATTAGCTCTCGTTTTGATACCTGATTGCTTTATCGACATACATCATAATGCCGTCCGATTGTTACACTAGATCGATTTGAATATCGCATCGCGAATTTTTCGAGGAGGCTTATTCACATGAGCCATTTATTAGACCTCCGATTGTCGTCCACACCATCCGTGTCGCGACCGTTGAAGTGGGGAGAGGGAAGGGAGGGAGTTGATCTCGGTCGTACTTCGAGATGGTGGGTCAGTCATGGTCAGACAGTGAGAGCGGTCGTCACACTTGAGCCGATATGCTTACTTGATACCACCTCCTATACTTACCCCTCACGAGAAATTTATTTACTCTACCACTTTGCACATCACCTTCCATACCCACTCACATTGACACATCACCTTCCCTACCCCCACATTACACATCACCTTCCATACTCCCATAGACTTACACGTTTGTACCTTATCCGGTGTCGACAAAGCCAGCGTCCATAGCAGTAGATATCCCATTGTCGTCACACCCTTTACCATCCCATACATTGCCTCCCATAGATGATACTATTGTTGACCTTTTACCTGAGTGGGGTAGAGATCCAGCTAGGCGACCTCATTACTTCGACGTGTACGCCGACTACTTATGTCATCGAGATACCTCGGCTCCATATCGGCTCCTTAACTCCGTCTCGAGACTCCACGGGACCCTATTGGTGTGTTTACATTTATTTTGGCAGTGATCTACTAGAGAAATATAAGGCGCCATCTTGTGGGACACATTGATACATATTATTTTACCTGTAAATTTGTATAAAATGTTTTGTATATTTAAAATGTTTTGGTATGCTCACTTGATTTGGTACATACATGTCCACACAGATATTACACATGTCTTTTGGTACATACATGTTCTAGGGTTTATAGTTTTATACATGTACCATATTTTATAAAAAATAATTTTACATTGTAAGTATTATATAAATTTTCCTTTACAATGCATGCAATAAAAAATAACAAAATTAGATTTAGGCCTCATTTTTTCCAAACTATTATTAATAAAGATTTTAAAAAACAAAAAAACACAATTTTAGCTTGGTTCCACCCTTTGAATCATGAATTTCAGAAATCTAATACTTCCTCGATTTTTTATCATAGTTCCAAAAAAATACACTCAATATTATTTTTGAAAATATGTTTTTTTTATATCTATTCACTTTATATATTATGTTATAGTAATATATTTCTTATAAAGTTGACGTAATAATCTTTTCTAATCAATTTTCACCTATTTACCACTTGAAACTCAATAGCTTAGAAAATAGCTATTTAATATATATTTTAAAACTATTGAACAAATAAATACAAATTAAAATTTATAGAATACAAATTCCAAACGTTATTTAAAAAATAACTAAGATTTTATGCACTTTTTGGTTGTATCATTAATTTTACCTTTCTAAGGAGATGAATATTTTCTTTGATCCTTAAGCAACAATGATGAGATTATTATTATTATTATTTTACTTTTATTAACTTTGCATATTATGTTATAGTATTTTATTCTTTACTCATTAAGTAAAAATGATAAATTTAGAGAAACAGTTTAGGAAATTAGTGATGAATGTGACTTAAAATTGAAACATTAAAATGATGGAATAACTGCATGATATTCCATGTAATTTTTATAAAATTTGAATCTATTTATCATAAAATTATTTTCAAAATTCAAGAGGCCCGTGACATAGGATGGTACTATTTTTCACAGTTAAATAAAAATAATAATTTTTTGCTATTTATTTCAAAAAGTGGTAAGGATATAATGTACTAACAATATTTGACAATAAATCCCACCCACCAAACGTTTGACAATAAATCTCGACAATAAATCCCACCCACCAAACGTCTGTCCTCAGTCAATTTTTTAGCTTTGTAATGGGTTGGCTCAATGGCCGTCGTTGTGAGCGGCGGCGGCACGGATTTATTTGATGGCCGTCGTTAACGTAGGTCATTGTAATTTTAAAATTCAATATACCGGCGTTGTGAGCATGACCTTTAATATTGAATACACAATTGAGCAATAATTGTGAACTTATCACCTTAGTCACACTTTACTCACATTTTGCATGAGAATACGGTACTTTTAATTGCTTTACGTGTTTAAGACATGCAAGGTTATTCGGGTCTAATGCATAATTGTACAAGGATTTATGTGGGAAAGCAAATATGGATCATTGAGGATGATGGCTGTAGATTGGTGAAGTTCGGGAAGTGAAACAATCTTTGAAAGAAGCACCAGTGGTAAGCATGTGGTACACCTTCAACATGTCACCAGGAAACCTGTACGAAAGTGGTGAGAGAGCAGCATGCAGGGTACCTATGCGAGAAAGAAAGTGGCGACAACATGTACCGGTACACCTTGACATGTCTGGGGTACACATGCGAGAAAAGTGGCGAGAGGAAGCTGACATGTCGGTACACCTTGACATGTCTTAGGTACACCTATGCGAGAAAAGTGGCGAGCAAACTGTCTTAGATTTTTTCACTAACATCTTAGGTACACCACTAACTTTGTACCGGTACACCACTAACTGTCTGCAAGTACACTGTGTGAAAGCTATGAAATTGAGGAGGAATTCGATCCTAATGCAAGGCGTGCTCGTGCGTTCAATATCAATCTTGGGATCACTTATTAAGAAAGGGGTATAAAGCCATAGGATACAAGGAGAAGGCGACTTTTGATTCCTAGGTTTAGGTTTATGGGAAGAGTTCTTCTCAGTGGGAGGTGAAGTTTTATAGATTAGGGTTAGAGACTTTATTTCTCTGGGAGATTTTTATTGACACATGTAATCTTTCGGTAGGAACATACATCTCGTTCCATTCGGTATTTTATATTTTTCATTTCTAGGTTTTGCAATTGGTGAGGATTTTCTCAACGTTCTTTTTATGAATAAATTCTCTTTAATTATGATTTCCCTTATAATTTCCATGGGGTTCTAAACTTCTATGCTGGGGTTCTACAGTAGAAACTCACCCTGATCAAGGTAAATTCCCTCAATTCCTCTTTTATACTTAATGGATTGTGTGATGTTAATCACTTGAAGAAAACGTTGTAAAAACCTTAGTTGGACATTGTCTTGACAACGTGTGAACAAGAGATCCTCGGTACACGTTGTGCTTGGAACTCTAAATATAAGCTAAGCGTCTACGAATTAGTGGGAACAAGTGTTTATCATCTTAGATCGTTCTTTATTCTAAAAGAGCATTTAAAGACAAATCTTCTATCAAAAGACCATTTATCGATGAAGCTTTAAGATGAAATAGTAAAATTAGAGGTAGGAAGTACGTGATCATTAGTGGAAACCTAAGAATTCGGCGATCATCTTTCTATTTTAAAATAGTCAGTTTAATCAATCCTTAAATTAACCAACCCTGACCCGTAAAATTCCTTTTCAATTACACACCTTTTGGAGAATAGCTCCCTACGGATCAAACGATTCGAGACCCTTCAATGGAGATGACACGTGGACTCACGGTACTCTGATGCTAGGCGACCTTAATTCCTGGCTTGGGAATGAGGTCGGCATACGAATAGAGCAGAAGCATTTTGGCACGTTCTTGAGTCATTGTATCGATCAGTTGATGCGAAGAGAGTTAGAGTAATTTGCAATTGCATTGCAAATCCAGTGCGTTCACCTTTTCTTTTAATTTGTTTTTGTGAAATCTAGGTGGTGTTTTCTTGGAAGGAATTAGGTTTAGTGCACATGTCGGTTTGGGCTCATGACAAACAGCGTCGTCGACTTGTAAATTGCACCTCTAGAAATTCAGAGTCCATAATAAGTCGATTGTTTCAAGATAACTGTATACCTCAAATGGACCATCCTGGGAATGTTAACCTATGTTTTAATGAACATGCTCAAGGATTCTGTTAGCCCACAAAGTTCCATGAACCTCCATGACATGGAGATGGTGTTAAACTTCCCGATAGCCTTGATAATAGGAAATGTTAATTTTCGTGAAATCAATATAGGGGTCCCCACCTTTATACCTAATGTGGAAAGAACTCTCAGAGATCTTGCAGCCTCAACGAACCACAACAAACTCATGTATTCGCCTGCACGAAGAAATTTAATCAATTCCTCATGAAGTCGGAAATGATCGAGTCTTTGCACGTATATCACGGGGTCGAATATGAGAACCCTTACTCATTCATGAGAGACTTTGAGGATGTTTGCAGTGCATTTCTCTCTACTGGCTCACCTCTCCACATAATCAGTTTGGTTTTATTTTCTTTTGCTCTAAAGGAGAAAGCCAAAATTTGGTTTCATTCACTTTCACCCAACTCAATCTTTACATGGGAAGACATGCGGAATGAATTCCTTAACAAATTCTTCCCTCCCTTGCGTACCCAAATGCTCTCATCGCGAGCAATTCAAATTTTACGGCGAGGTGAACCTTTTGCCGCGAGTATGGGGAAAGATGGGATCTTCTCCATGCTATCCCTTATCATGGTTTGGATGTTGGACAAATTTGTGCGTATTTTCATCAAGGGTTATCCTTGAATAATAAACAATACATCCAAATGATGTGTGCGGGAGAATTTTATGAAAAGAGTGCTAGGGAGGCAATTCAACTCTTTGACACCATAGCAGAAAATGCTTGAACATGGGAGACTAACACTTCCGTAGACACTGCTAAAGTGCATAGTATACTACGAGGAGAATCCATCGCAAAGAGAATGATGAATTGCAAGCAAAATCGCCAATTTAACAAGGAAGTTAGAGGCCATAGAGATGAAAAAGGTAGATAGGGTAACTAATTGTGCCTCAAGTACCCTCGGTACCTATTGGATCCAGAGTGGAGGAGCCATGCATAATATCGATGACTACACTGTTGTCGCACTTGAGAGCCTTCCTCGAGTTAAGGGGCAATTCAAATAAACGAGAAACAAATGCCCATAACTACCAAAGGAGCCTTTCAATTCTCCATATTCTGAAACATATAATCCTGGATGGGGTAAGCACCCTTAATTTTAGTGGAGAAATGGGGAGGCCCTATAACCTTAAAACCAAAGGCCCCCATTGCAGAAACCAAGGTTTTCCCAGGTCGGTTCTTCCATTTCGAATCAAGGTCCCCCGAGTTTCCTGTGAATAATCAAGGTTTTCATCAGGTCGAATCAAAGGGAATCCAAACCCACGGCTTTATCAACCTCCACATAAGAAGTTTGGAGGATATAGTAATATGGTTGACCTGGACTCAACGATCCACAAACACGGAAATTTGGCCCTTTTTGAATGATGTGAGATCCCAAATAACTAAGCTAACCTCTTCTATGGGTAATTTTCCAGCAAGAAAAGGAAACTCCCATCTCGACCCATCAAAACCCACAAGGTCGAAAATAGTGTTGGAGTTTCAAGTCAGTGAAGTACTTTTGAACATTGCAAGGCTATTACTACTCTTCGAAGTGGTAAGATGTCGACCAGAAACCATTCAAACCAAGAACCAATCGAAGTCTCAAAGTGAACCCGGTCGGAGATGATGAAATTCGGACAAAGCCTCATATTCCTAGAACAAATATTGTGAGGTGAGCGAGCAAGACAAGCCTACCCATATCCCTCCCGGCTCCATACCCTCATGGGTTAAAGTCCCGAGGAAAGTGAACAACCATTAAAGGATCATGGTTGTTGAGCAAGTAAGTGAACATCCCCTTACTAGATGCCATTAGCAAATTCCGTCATATGGTAAGTTTCTAAAGTTGTGCACGGTAAAAAGGGGCTTAGGTGTCAGCGAGGTATTCATGACTAAGCAATCCTACCTCAACGATTAAAACAGCACATGAAATACAAAGATCGAGGAAGCCCTCTTATTTACATAGTAGTAGGGAATTCAAGTTAAGGACATGCTCTAGTGGATTTAGGGGCGAGTGTTAATTTGTTGCCCCTTTCGGTATATGTGGACCTAGGGTTAGGAAATTAGAGCCCGACTAATATCACCCCTCCCGTTAGTACGACCGTAGTGTAAAAATTCTGAAGAGGATAGTGAAGGATGTATTAATTTAAGTGGGCCAAGTTCCTTCCCGTGGATTTTGTTGTGCTTGACACTCAGCGTAGTGAACCAAGGAACTTCGGTTCGCGATTCTTGGCAGCTAATACCATCATACCGCGTAAGGAGGCTAGTAACCCAGCATCATTTGGTAACATAGTGATAATACGAATATCTTTAATGTTATCAAGGAGATGGGGATGAAGAAAGATGTGTGTGAGTCCGACATGGTTGATTATGTGCAAATACTTGGACAATGTCTCACTTGATGACCCTCTTATGTCATGTTTGGTAAGCTCGAGTTGGGATGAGGAAGTGACCACATTAGAATCGGAGTTCCTACACTCTACAATTGAACACAATGAGGTACTAGAAGTGAATGGGTGGGCGCCTAAATTTGAACCATTGCCACCAATTGAGGACAAGGCATTGCCTTCTGAAGAAAGGCCACCTAAGCATGAGTTGAAACCCTTACCATCACACCTCAAATATGCTGTAGGGCGAAGGAAACTTTCCGTTAATCATATCTTCCTCCTTAGAAATGAATCAAGAAAATCAACTTTGGAGATATTGAGAAACCACGAAGCGCCTAGGATGGACAATTCTCGAGATATTAAGGAATTATGCTTTAGTGCACACATAAATTCACTTAGAAGAAGATGTTAAACCCTCACAGCAACGAGAGGCAGTGAACCCGATAATGAAAAGTGGTAAAAAGAAGAAAGTCTTAAAACTCTTGGATGTAGGTGTTATTTACCTATTGCGGACTGACAATTAGGTTAGCCAACCTGAGTAGTTCTAAAGTAAGATCCTTTGTGGTCGCAAATGAAAATAACTAGGCTAATTCCTACTCGTGTCGCCGGGTTGGAGGTGTGCATAGATTATAGGAAGCTTAACGGGTACTAGGAAAGACCACTTTCCTCTCTCTCTCCCGTTTGTTGATCAAATGTTAGAGAGAGTTACGGAGCATGAATTTTATTGTTTTAGGGTACTTGAGATTTACAATCAAATTGAGATAGCTTTGGAAGATCAAGAGAAAATTACATTCTTTGTCCTTTTAGTACTTTTGCCTTTAGGAAAATGCCGCTGGATTATCATGATGCCTGCACCGAAACCTTCCAACGGTGCATGATGGGAATTTTCAGTGACATGATAGAAATCATTTTGGAAATTTTCATGGATGATTTCTCAGTTTTTGGTGACTCATATGAGGGCTGTTTGGAGAATTTACGTGGAGTTTGGAGATATGTCGAGAAGAACCTTGTGTTAAATTGGGAAAAGTGTCATTTCATGGTAACCTGAGGTTTGTGCTTAGGCCATATAGTATCAAAAAATGGAATTGAGGTTGATAAGGCCAAAGTCGAGCTGATATCCAATTTACCTACTCCTAAGAGTGTTAGAGACATAAGGTCATTCTTGGGACATGCTGGATTCTATAGGAGATTCATAAAATATTTTAGTGCTATAGCTCGTCCCTTATGTACTTTGCTTGCCAAAGATGTCCCTTTCACATGGTCACAGGCTTGTGAAGCTGCCTTTGCTAAACTCAAAACTATGTTAGTGTCGCCTTCTATTATGCGGTCTCCTAATTGGAACCTTCCATTTGAGATTATGTGTGACGCTAGTGATTATACTATAGGGGTTGTTTTAGGACAAAGGAAGGTAAAGGCCTTTGTGATCTACTATGACAAAACTCTAGATTCGCTCAAGCAGTGCACAACCAGAAAAGAGTTTTAAACATTGTCTTTGCTTTAGAAAAGTTTAGGTCATACATTGTAGGGTCTCCGTAACCATTTTCTGAATCACCTTGTATTGAAGTACTTGCTCTCTAGCGGGATGCAAGCCTCAGGTTGAAACTAGGTGGATCTCTTGTGCCGGGTTTCAACGACTATTAAAGACAAAAGAGGTCGAGAATGTGGTAGTTGACCATTTATCTCAGCTTAGTTCGATCCGTTCTCATGGCATACCCATGGCGCGGTTTTCACGATGTAGTGGCTTTTTGCTCTTGTTCATTGCCCATGATGCCTTGAGCATCGTAAATTACACAATGCTTGGTCCAAAATTCCACCCGATGAACTACTCCAACGAAAAAGGAATTTTGGCGAACATCGAAATATTGCTTTGATGATCCATATGCATTTAAATCTTGTCTAGACGATTAATGAGAAGATGTGTGCCCCCGATGATGAAGCGAGATCGGGATCCTTACCTTTTTGCCATTCGAAGCTTGTGGAGGGCATTTCTCCATGAAAAAGCGGCCGGATAAATTTTGCAAGTGGTTTTTTATTGGCCCACATTTAAAGATTGTTTTGAATTTTGAAAAACTTGTCTCGGTCCCAACAATTATGATTAGGCGGAATCACAAAGGAACATGATGCCTCTTACCCCGATTCTAATTATTGAAATTTTTTACTGTTAGGGTATAGACTTCATGGGGCCTTTTCCCCCTTCTTGTGGGTATCTTTACATTCTGTTATCTGTTGATTATGTGTCTAAGTGGGTTAAGGCTATTCCAACGAGAACTAATGACCACACGATTGTTTTGAAATTTATAAAAGAACACATTTTTTCTCGTTTTGGAATACCTCATGCAATTATTAGTGATGGTGGACTCCATTTTTGTAATCGATCTTTTGAAAATGTTTGAAAAATGTGGAGTCACCAGCTAAGTTTAACGACATACCACCCGCGGACAGTGAATTATTTGGGGATTAGTGATAGGGATATCGAGTACATTTTGGAAAAAATGGTTGTCCCCAATCGCAAGATTGGTCGCCGACTTCGCGATGCTCTTTTTGGGCCCTCTGGTACCGCTTTAAAACTATTCTTGGTATGTCTCCCTATAGGTTTGTTTTATGGAAAGGCTTGTCATCTGTAGGTCGAAATGGAGCCACCAGGAACGGTAGACTATTAGAACTTTTAATTCTGATTTAACTCAAGCAGGTAAACAGCGCTTGTTGCAGCTAAATGAGCTTGATGAATTGCGGCGAGAGTCGTATGAAAGCTCCCGGATTTACAAAGAGCGGCTCAAGTTGTTCCATGACAAGACTATTGCTCGGAAAACGTTCGAACCAAACCAAAAGGTACTGCTGTATAGCTCCCGGTTGCACATATTCCCAGGAAAACTCCGCTCGTTGGACTGGCCCGTTCATTGTTAAGGTAGTTTATCCATACGGAGCCGTAGAGATTGAAAATCCGGATATTGGAAAGTCTTTTAAAGTCAATGGTCAACGCCTGAAGCCATTCCTCGAGCATTTTGATCTTCAAGAGAATAGTGAGGACTTGGTAGATCCGCTCTACCAGGATACTCCTTTAGAGTAAATTCGTTCTCACCTTATTTGTATATATAGTTTTATTTTGTCTTTCTCGCTTTTATTTCTCGCTTTTCTGGGCTTCATTTGTTTTTCAAAACAAAAACAAAAAAAAACAAAAAACAAAAAACAAAAGAAAACAAAAAACTAAATGACTAAATAATAAATAGGCCCCGTCTCTATGTTTTTCGCTCCCATCTATCAGGACTCCTCGTTTCTACGCATTGAGGACAATGTTGCTCTGGGCTTGTGGGGTGTGGCCAATCGGGTCAACCTAACTACGCGCTTGTTACATGTCTGTATGGCAAAAATTCTTTCTAATTGTGGCTCTTTTAGGTATAATACTTCGACTCAAGAATGTATATAACAGATGATTTCATACACACTCCACATCATCTCAATGCATGTACACTTTAACAAGCATGCACACAAATCTCTATGTTCATATTTTGGACTTTATTCCCCCCGAATTCTGCTCTAATTCCTTACACAAACCACGGACTCCATCGTTTCATACTCTTGTTCCTACCGGTCAGATTCCCATCTATGCATTAATTTGGCATTTTGTCATGTTAATCACATGCATCATAGTCTTGAGAACGTCTCAGATAACCTGGAAAATGATTGGGAGGGCTATCATTTCCCTCGTGTTACACTTTGTGGAATCGTTTTGTCTTACCCTGCACCTATTTTGAGCCTTAAGCTGCCAAGTTGGCTCAACCCTAGAACCCTGGATCATTAGAAATACAAAGGCCCCATGGAAAGATTGAAAGTCCAAAGAAGGAAATACGTTGATCAACCTCGCGTGAACATAGTCGCCTGGGTACACATGAAAGTGCGTATGAGAGTCGAGCATGCAAGAAATCCGAGATGGAAGGCAATGACAAGGATAGATTTTACACTCCACTACCGTTCTAATTTGCAAATAATATATATATATATATATATATATATATATATATATTATGTAAAAATAAATAAATAAAAGAAAAAATGCTAACTTGAACAAAAATTTGCGATGTGTTAGTGCAAGTGCAGGCCAACATGTACTAGTACACCACTAACCTCAGACCGTACATAAGTAAGGGCTGGGGCAAAAAGGGTTTTTTAACCCCATTTTTCGTGGTCTTTCAAGATTTACAACATCATCCACTCCTCTACAAGACAAAACCCTAACTCCTTTTACCTCCTCACACAAGCAACCCCAAGCTCGCTCGCCTCCCCGCCGAGTTTCCATCGCCAGCCCGATTCTTCCTCGCACTCATCGTATTTACGGTAAGCCTCCCGCAATTCCTCGAGAGCCGCTTTGATATTCATTATTATACATGGATTTGCTTGGCCGGGTTTTGGTTGGTGTTTTCGCCGTGGTTTCCGGTTTCACGATGTTACAGGAAATTCGGCTTCACCCGCACTGCGGCCACCGACATCGCCTGGAGACAAGTTTCTGGGACATTGTTCTATATGTGTGGGCCATCTGTGCCATCATTGCTATTCTTGTGACGCCTAAAATGGGGTCCGCTGACCACCCACAACCCGCTGAATACAAGTGGACGCCGTTACGCGACGCCACTGTAAAATCAGCAGTAGTCTCCTTTTGCATCGGGGAGCTCTACCCATAAATACAACACCCGTATAACCCGTCCTCCCAAACAATCCATATAACGGTCTATGATTAAACGCCACTCGCTCATAAACCAATACTCATAACAATGTATATATATATCCAATCGCTCCAACCATAGTTCAAGAGTTCAAAGTTTACTCTTATACAACACATATATTAAAATTAGAGAATTCTAATACATATAATACATCATAACCCAAAGCCACAATCTGGCTTTCTTCTAAACCTCAGTCTCTAGGACGAGCCGTCCCCTCGCACGCTCCCTGTACCTATAAAATAGTATCCCTCGACAGGGAAGGCTAATGCCTCGATTAGTGGAATCACCTAAGTGGAGGAGCTACTCTCCCACACTAAGTGTGGTCACGATGCTCCAAAATAAACACACATCCAAACAAATCATGATCCTACTTGAATGTCTAATGATCATCTTCGTGCAGGAGTCATCAGGCTCCCTCACGCTCGCTAAGCCTCGTATGAAATTATTATGTTTGTTTATTTGTTTGTGGACTAGCCCCTCAGATCATGTATATATCAATTGGGCCGTCTCAGACGAATGATATTATTATGGACTACCCTCCGGTCATTTTAGTTTTAGACAACCCCGAGAAACCATTCACTCTAGACTCACCTCATGCACTCACTCATCATCTAGGGTGCTCCCGAGTACTTCATATAGGGAATGCATGATGTCAAATTCCATTACAGTCTATATCACATGTAAATATATAAACATGCATATATTCACATACAAATTCAATCCTGCAATCATGTTATGTAATTACGCATTTCATCACATCAAAAATTAGCTCATGAGCTAATGATCAAACACGAAACAATTCGACTTAAAATCACTTTAGAATAAACCCAGTTAATTCACAAAATTTATTTTGTAGAACTGGTCTCGGGAATAGTAGAGCCCTCGTTTACTATTCCGGAAAATCCTATGTCATTCGGTTCACTTCTGAACGGGTTTCTGACCATTCGGCCTCATTCCAATAAATACATGATTTATCATAATTTGTGAAATAAAACACCCCAGCCTTGGCCGGTCACGGTACGGACATTTTTGGATTGATAAATTCAAACAATTCGATTTAATTTTGGGGACCTATCAAACGACCGTTCAAGGCCTCAAGCTAACCGAAACATTGAAAAACACTTAAATAAAGTGTAAAACCCAAGTAGAGAGAAAACCCTACCTCACGGAGTTTGTCAAAACTCCTCGAATCGTGTCCACCCAGCGTAGCCCGCTCCCGCGTGGGCGGCTCTCCTTCTTGTCCGGCGCGGCCAGTGGATCGGCGATATTACAGAGAGGGAAGGGGCTCTCTCTCGTGCAAGACCCACCATTTTTAGCTCTTTGCCATATCCTTCCGTTTTCTTCTCTTTTCGATTTGAGGAAGATGAATTACTAAGCACTATTTTGACAATTATCTCATTTAAAACAATTTCTATAATGACCATTATGTCCTTCTTTTCCAGTTTGACATTATTTATCTGGTATTGCATTTCATTATTTCTCCACTCATGCCACTTATGGCACATGAGTAGGTGTTATATGTGACTTTAGTATGAAAATCGTTTTCACGGCACGAAATTGATATGCCTCGAAAAGCCAGTGTCAACTATATTTGTCTCGAATTCCTACGAGGGTCGTGCTAGCTAGATTTCGCAAGACAATTCAATGGTGAAATCAGTTTCGTCATCGAGATCTAGAATAAATTCGGTTACTATGAAGTACGATTTTTGACCTTTTTTTTCAGGTGGAATTTCTCGGGTCTTACATTCTCCCCTCCTTAAAGGAATTTCGTCCCAAAATTTTGGACAATCATACTCATTAACATGCATGTGCAACGTGCACTCTACCATGCATATGAAGCTAGTCATTTAATTTATTAAGCGGTGAACTCGTACCTTCGTCCTAAACGAAGGATATATGGCGCATTTGTGTCCTCGCGTTCCCCGTTAGCTCCTTCCTCCATAGTGCCGCCATAGCACTCTCACTAGCCTACGCGCGGTCTTGCGTCGCCAAAACGATCCGCGGTTATCAAAATACATCTTTTTGGTCGCCGCCGAAGGTCCCGTCGATGTCAACCTCAATCACATCCCCAATCCACCACGGGTTGGATGCGCAGGGTATACTTCAGACATGGAGGCGTAGGAAATACCTGCGTGGACACCTGACATGCTTCGGCGGTAAAACCGGCCGTGCGCTCTGATACATCCTCTCGAGTATCTAGAAAGGTCGATAAACCTCGCGATGGCTTCAGCGCTTACCTAACCTGACCGTATCTCTTAGGCATCACCTTCCAAGAAGGCGTGATCCCAAACCTCGAACTCTAAGGGTCGGCGTCGTACATGCTGTAGCTCTTACGCTAACTACGAGGCGTGAGAAGGCGTCGTATCGAAACTCACCTTCAGAGGATATTTCTAATCGGATCGGGGCCAGAGTGATGGAACTCCTCTCCCACCTCGATCCAACACTCGCGGTGAGAGCTGCATGGCCTCCCATACAATGCCTCATATGGTGCCATATGTATACTCGCCTGGTAACTGTTGTTGTAGGCGAATTCCACTAAGGGCAATTGCTCCTCTACCCTTATGACCCAAGACGTATGCTCGCAGCGTGTCCTCTAACACCTGTATATAATCCACATAATGTAACCTACGCAGCGCTACTTTGTGTGTAGCGGCAGCCTTCAGTCTTGTCATTGAAAATCAATGGATAAAGTCAACTAGTCCATGTCTGGAAATGACATCCATATACGAGGCCCTTGCTTATTCGACAACACCGATGCAATTTCTACAAAGGGGTATCAGATCACAAGGTCACTCTCGACTCCACATCACTTGATTCTAAGTCTACGTAGAAAACCATGTCCGTGTGTTTTCATCTCGGTGCTTAACTCTTCGGCTTACACTTGAGCCTCACCCCATTCCCTTTCGAAATTCAGAATTATCTCCGGGTCTTTTACACCTAACTCAGGGATTCTCGCATAGGATTAACGTACCTTTTTGCTTTATGACACACTTTAATTACTCTTCATTTTCTACGAATGAACTATGAGTCTTCATTGGAGCGTGATCCTAAAGACAAACTCAACCCACACTCACACCAAGAAATGGTGAATGAAGCGATACCGTGCACCCACACCATTTCGCGCGATATTCGCAGGTACTGCGCGTGCGCAATAATGCCTTCTTTGTGACACCCGATCAAGGGTCCACCATGGCGAGAATCCCGAGAGATCTCACAAAATATAATCCGACCTGCTCGGGTAAACTTTCACCTTACATCATAGGGGAAGAACATCTATTCTGGCTTCTCCTAAGGCCTTAACCTCTAAGCCCCGAATCCAAGGTCGGTATCGGTATAACAACGGCTAAGGTCCCGATTACTAACAACGATGGTGTCGAGATTCATCCATGTCAAGCGACATCAACAACCAATTAGTCTACCACCCTAAGGTCCACCACACGCTTCCCATTTGCACAACTCTAATCACATCACGGCTTTGACCCACACTCTGGCCCCTACGGCGATCTATGTTAGAGTGCTTGTATAGCACCAGCTGGCGGTTCCTCGACCCATACTAGGGTGTGGAGGATGGGCAAGTATCTCTCTGTTCTCTGACTAAGCGGGACACGTCTGAAGTCACCAGGATCCTTGTCTCTGGGTAATCCATCTCACATGCCCCCAATCTTGTACAGTCTGAAACTCGTGTAGACGGGAAGTCATACGCCTCTTCCCGAACTAGAAGGCGATCCTCCCTCTTTTTACAACACCCGCATCCAGTGCTCCAGGCCTCCTCGATCTCTCTCTCTATGGTGAGGGCCGTCCCAACCATGGAGTCCATATCCAAGCGAAGTCTCGATCTTACCCGAATGGACAACTTGACCCGATTCTGGAGATCTCTGTAATACCCATCGATCGAGAAACTCGTATCATAAGCAGATGCGATAATCAGTCTCTCCCGACTCATCAACTGCCTCGACTTTAAGATTATTGACATGATGCCTAACACCCGCATTGGCCTAAAAAGCTCACCTCGATGTGAAACTCGCACTTCTTTGAACTTGGCATTTGTGATGGTCTCTAAACCATTTGTAACCACGATCCTTAAGTGATACTCCATGCTCCCTACGTGGGGTAGATCGAGATGTCATCCGCGAAGACTACGACAAGGCGATCTAGATAAGGTTGGAACACCCTAGCCATGAGGTTCATGAATCTTTGCTAGTGCATTCGTCAGTCAAAGGCATCCTTTGTAAACTCGAGTGCCCATGCTTAGCGTCTAGCGTTGTCTTAGGGATATCGTACTCCCCTAACCCTCGGTGATGGTAACCGGTCTGAAGATCTATCTTGGAGTAGACTCGCTCCTCTCATTGATCCAAATAAATCATCAATCCTCGTGGTAATTCCGATTCTTGATCGTAATACATTGGTATCGATAATCAATGCACAGTCAAAGGTCTTGTCCTTCTTTAGCCATAGAAACGAGAACCCGGGCGCCCGTGGTAGTGCTGAGTCTAATGAACCCTTGGCGCATTAGCTCATGTTGAACTGCGGAGTTCCCTCTGACTTAATTGGTGCCATCCTATGCGGAGTCATAGATGGGTGAAGTATCAGGGTGTAGCTCAATACCAAAGTCTACTACCCTGCGTAGTAGTCGAATTAGCTCATCTGAAACATCCACATACTGCAAACTACTCAAGGTAAGATCTAAGTGGTCTCTCATCGTCCCTGCAGGGTAAGGCTCGCTAGCCAACGCTAAGCTATCCACGACACGGACTCTGCATTATCACGCTAATAGGGCAAAATATCATGCTTGTCCCCATGAAATACCACCGCAGTACCGTCTTGCGTATGCGATGACTCTTACGCTCCACGATTGATGCGACCACTTATGGTGTCATTGATCCATCCCCAGGGATGACATCGAACTCGACATGTCCACTTGATCCTCGAGTCCAGCTGTGGCGATGGAGTCCCAGAGATCCTCCATTTCATAGCCTCGACATATCATCCTTATTCTACTTCTAATCTCTAGGGGAGAACTCACTTTACAAAGGGCTCCTCCTAGGGTCTCTAGAGGTCCTTGCCCATTTACCATATTTGGGCCTCATCTCTGCATTTGGAAACACGGTGGTTAATCTAGTAGTGCGGAGGAGTGATCTCCGTAGCCTCCTGCCCCTTCTCAATGCGTATGAACCAATGAGTGCGCACCATAGGACCTCCCTCCCCTATGAATGTCGGAGGATGTTCAGTAAGCTTCAAACCTCTGGAGGTTCTTGGGATCTCACGACTGCACCTTTCGCTAGCACAATGCGATGCTTGGTGCAGCCAATACCTCTGACCTCTCTGAGGCCTGGCGGTCAAATGGGTGGTGGTCGAATGCCGGTGGTTTTGTGTGCCGTGGGCGTCCTCACGTCCTCGTCGACTAGCCATCTACACGAGTTTAAGTGACAGTTCGATCTCATTCACCGGTGTCTTCTGGCTTAAAAACCTGACGAATACTATTCATACATAAATCAGTGTATACATTGTCATACATTTACAAGTAATGCAAAGCAATTAATTATACATTAAAACATTATTTTCCGGCAAAAAATTTTATTTTGAAAATTTCATTTTTGAAAATTTTATTTTTAATTTTGTCTAATTTGATTTGATTTAATTAAATATTTAAATTTTTTAAATTTTTTTCAACTGTGAAACACCCAAAAACACCTCCATGTTTTTTCCATTATTCTCCAATACATCAAATAAACTTAGTAAGTTTATTTATTTGATTTTTTCATTCTCCGAGTACACTGAAATAAACTTATAAAAATTTATTTTTCTTCACTTTTTCTTGATTTACAACTGTAAAATATATAGAAACCATTTTTCTTATATATATATATATATATATATATATTTTTTCATTTCGAATACTCAAATAAATTTTTAAAAATTTATTTTAATCAATTTTCTTCGATTTACACAAGTAACAAAACCTTAGAAAATTATTATCTTCACCTCATTTTTTCCTTCTTTGGACATTTATGCAAATCTTCAAACCTCTTGATCAACACTAAACCTAAGTGTTCAACCTTAAAATTTTATTAAAATCTCATTTATCCTCTAATGAATAAATTGATTTGATTTATTTAGTTTAGTTCTGTTCTTTATAAAGCTCCTAAGTTGTTATCAACATAATAGAGTGCTAATCACCCTAAGCACTTGACATCATAACATATCACAAACCGTATTTATAAACGTCATTCACATAACACAACTCATGTTATACCTTGCAATCACATCAAACCTTCGCCCATGATGTTTCTATTCAGTGAATTTCCTAGGTAATCTCATACCTAAGCCAGGAACATCAGACCACTTGAGTGGTGGTGTTTTAACCCAGGAGCTCCAGGTATTTGTATACCTAAGCTCACGTCTCGTTGTGGCTAAACCGCGAGGGAGTCCGTTGACTACCACGTCGACCAGCGCGGAATACAAGTGGATGTCGGGTTGCAGCGCCACTTCAAAAAATTAGAGCGAGTCTCACATCTGGGGGCTATCCAAATCTAACACACTGCATAAACTGTCTCAAAGCGGTCAATATAACGGTCTATGATTAAAAAGCGGTCCTTGGCTCCTTAGAAACGATACTCATAACAATGTATATATATATCCCTATCCGACCATAGTTCAGTTAAAAGTTTACTCTTATACAACACATATATTAAAATTAGAAATTATAATACATGTAATACATCATAACCCAAAGCCACAATCGAAGCTTTCTTAAACCTCAGTCTCTAGAACAAGCCGTCTCCTACTTGATCCTGTACCTATAAAATGAAGTATCTCGTAGGTGAGCGATGCTTTACCGATGGAGTGGAATCCTGCAAAGTGGGCTACTCTCCACCCTAAGTGCGATTGCAATGCTCAGAAATAAACACATCCAAGCGATGCATGATCCTACTTGGATGGCGAAAGTCATCATTACGAGTCCTCACCGACTCCCTCACACTCGCCTAAACCTCGTACTTAAGGGAATTCATTATGTTTGTTTATTTGTTTGTGGACAGCCCTCCGATGTGTATATATCAGATTGGAGCCGTCTCAGACCCGATTGATATTCTTTATAGACTACCCTCAGATGTATATCAATTGGTGAGTCTCGACAGGTGATATTGTTATGGGCTACCTCGAGTCATTTTTTAGTTTTTAGACAACCCTCCGAGAGCCATTCACTTTAGACTCGTCTAAATGCACTCCTCCTATCATCTAGGGTACTCTTAGGTGCATATGGAATGCATGATGCCAATTAATTTTGTCATCGCATGTAAATATATAAACAGCGCATATTCATAAAAATTCAATCACACAATCATGTTATGTAATTCGCATTTCATCACATCAAAATTAACTCATGAGCTAATGATCGCTCTGACATTCGACCAAATCCTTTCGACCAAACACATTAATTCACAAAATTTATTTTGTAGACCCCAATTCTCGGGAATAGTGAAATCTCGTTTACTATTCTAGGAAAATCCTGTCGTCCAGTTCACTTTATGAACGGGGTTTTCATAACCATTCCCGGCCTCATTCAATCAATACATGATTTATCCACCAATTTGTGAAATAAACACACTGGCTTGGGCCTAAGATGCGGTTGGACATTTTGGATTCAATAAGTTAAACAATTCGGTCATAGTTTAGGACCGATCGACGGTGTTCGAGGCCTCGAGCTAACGAAACATTGAAACCTTAAATAAAGTGTAAAACCCAGGCGGGGAGAAACCCACCTCACGGAGTTGTCAGGCTCTCGAATCCAGTGTCCAGCGTGGCCGTCTCGCCAGAGCGTCATGTGCATTAGAAGTGACTGGTCGGATCGCGATATTGAGAGAAGGAAGACTCTCTCTCACTGGAATACCATTTTTGGCTATTTGCCATATCCTGCCGTTTTCTTCTCTTTTCAGTTTGAGGAGAAGATGTTACTATGCACTATTTTGGCATTATTCTCATTTAAAACAATTTCTATAATAGCCCGTTATGTTCTTAACCCGAGTTTGACATTATTTATACCGGCCATGCATTTTCATTATTTCTCCTCATGCCACTTATAGCGCGAGTAGGTGTTATATCTTGAAACTTTGGTCGTATCGAAGGAAATAGTTTCGGCGCGGTGCGATGTCACCGGCAATGTCAACCTATTTGTCTCGAACCTACGAAATTCGGCGTTTCAAGCTAAATTTCGCGAGACAATTAAGCCGGTTAAAATCCGTTTTGTCATCCGAGATCTAGAGAATAAATTTCGGATTTTTAACCGCAATTACAATTTATGGCAAAGAAATTACGATTTTGCCATTTTAGGAAATTGGAATTTAAGGTCTTACAATTCTTGCCATATCTATGGCAAGATCTAAGAATACTGGAAAAGGCAAAGCACCTAGCTGTGGAGCGGGCTGTGAAGAAAAGAAAATCCGACACCTCACAACCAATAAAGAAAGGAAAAGGAAAGCAAATAGATTTATCTTTTGAGAGTGAGGAAGTATCAGTATTGATGAGATAGAGGCCATATTAGCGAGGTTTGGTTCGGAGCAGGGAGAAATGGGCCCAGTCAATTGTGAACAGGGGATTTCATTGCGAGAAGGGTGTGAAGTTGGAAACATTTCTGTACTCCCATCCTATTAGGGGTGTTATTCAGGAACATAATTTGCAGTTTGTAATATGCGCGTTCGAGGGTATCTACCTACAGTTGGGGAGTTTTATCTGGTGGAGAAAATCAGGTTGAGACCTTATTAGAAACCAACTGTGATGGGTAAGCGGATAAAGTCACCACGATGTGATAGCTCCTCCTTACAATATATTGCATTTTGTGAAAGTGTGGATGATAATATTTCTTCAAGATTGTCATTTATGATATAATTATTAAGACTTCTTAATAATCCGGGGGTCATCTGTAAAAGATAACGACTTTATTCAGATGGATCAAAGATCGTTGTGAGATGAATCGGATAAGCGACAAGAAGAATCATCGCGTGGAGTGCGAATGCGTGCGAAGAACGAAACTATCGACTTATATTCAAAGTGATGAGACTCTGACACTCTGTGAAATCAGTTATAACACATCTGCATGTGACGATCTGAAACAACGAGAGATGTTGGAGGGCGGGACATATTCAAACTAGACCAGTACAAACCAAGCGGAGCGAAGAGCCCAGTATCTACGAGACCCGACCTTTACATCCTCGATGGTGATTCCGGAGCCTCTTCGTCTGACCTTTGCACCCCATGAGCACATCCCCATGAGGGAATGGAGCGTCGAATTAAGGGGTGGTTCAAATGCATTTTGGGGAGAAAAAACGACTAGACCACGGGCTCTCAGTGCACCAGAGTCCATATTCTGGGGAGGGAGCACACTTTGGTAGATGCCCTGATCACGACTTGGAGGGAGATTCGGAGAAATTTGGATGAGCTAACGCGTTGATGAGGATGCATTTCGTTCGACGGACGATGAGGAGGACATCATGCAGCTGGGCGATTAGTATCAAAAGTACAATTTTGAATTTTTATGTTAGATAGGTTTGAGTACTTTTTGTGCATTAATCTCTATCATAAACCAATTGAAGTGTTCGTATCATCTTAGTAACACTTATGCCATTTGGAGCATGTTTTAAGATTTGTTTTGTAGGTATTTATACACTTCTAGGCTCGACCCGCAGATGCAAATGATCAATCATGAGGTTGGAAGTTTAGTCTCGACCCGTGTGAAGCCCAATCAATGGAAAAACAAAGGAAAAGTGGAAATGAGATGCGATTTGAAAGCGGGGGCCCGAGGCATGCGGGAGCAGCCAAAGCGAATTTTCGCAACTTTGTTACTTAATCAATTCGCAATCTTGGCGAATTTACTTAAGCCGATTCGCAAGCGAGTTAATCTCGGCACAAATTGCGAAATTACGGCTAGCCAACTTACTTTATGCATTTGCGAAGTCTTCATTGACAATTTATTAGCTTAGCGAAATTTATTATAGCGAAATTCCAACCCGCCAAGTCGCTAAACGCTAGCACTTAGGTCGCTAGACCCTTGCCAATTCGCTAAACACTTGCCAAATTCGCTAATTAGCGAAATTCTCCCTGTAGCGAAATTACATGCCTCGTCATGCTTTGTAATTAATGCTGAACCACCTTCAAACTTGGTTTATTACCCAATTGTCCTATAACTTAGCCTAGTTATTAGGGTTTTTGGTAATTTCATGCCTTAGGAAGCATAAATACCCCCTGTGTTTGTAATAAAGTGGAGGTGGATAGAGAGGAATCTGAGTTTTGGTGATTTGTAAGTTATTTTCTTTGTCTTTACTTTTGTAAATAAATTGTTTTATTTTTAAGCTTTGCTTTTATTTTCTCTCTTCTCTCTACTTCTTTCTCTATGCTTTCTTTCACTTTCCATTTTATAAACACACCTCTTAGGGATGGCGACTCAAGAGATGCTTAGCTAAAGCCTCTCTTCAAAAGAGGAAGCTAGCTTAGTGGTGGGGTTAAGCATGTTGTCCTCTTGTACTAAAAGTCCCACGGGTAGTGTATTTATGGCCCATATATTCCAAAATTCGATTTGCATAACATGGGATGTTATTGTCTTAGCCAATACTCTCCATGCTTTAGATCCGATTCTTAGTGGCCGAATCCCCATGGCTCTTTAGATGGTCATACTTGCCTACGAAATTGCTTGTTACATGTTAGGGTTCTGGCCTAGGTGGGTTAAAATAACATTGACTTTTATTGTTTGTGATACTCTCGTACTTTAGGGTTGATTAACCGGGTGAGGAGATGCTTTGTGATTCTTTAGATGGTCTTTACTAGCCTCGGCCAATACTCTCCATACTTTGGGGTTCGGTCTTTCGGGTGAGATCTTATTTGTGATTCTGAATAGTCCTTTACTAGCCTTAGAAAAATGATAAAGGAATGTTAGGGTTTAAGCAAAAGGGGCCATCTGCTTGCATCTGTGTTGACTCACATAGAGATAAAACCGAGGACATGTGTTGCCCCTAGCTTGTCAAGTTGAGCCTAAATCCCCCAAAGTTTAATTTCTTCACTTTAAATTTAGGTTTTACATTTCCAGTTTTTGCAATTTCCAGTTTAAACCATTTACGACTTGCGACTGTCAGAGAGTCAGTAGAAGCGTACCTTCTGATGCACTTATCACAAATAACTAGTGAAAACCCCGTCCCAGTGTTCGACCCTAGACCACTATCTTTGGTAAGCATTTCACGGCGGTGGAGGCTGGTATATAAATATTGTTGATTCGTTTGACTCTTGTGTACGAATCGGTAGCATAGTAAAGGCTAAGATTAGGGTGGTGTTGGCAGGGTTGGTGAATCGCCATGTTATGCCAGCACCCATTTTCATTCATTTTACCCTATTTGTGTAGCCTATGGTCATTTACAAACTAAAGACCACATTGATTCCAGGTTGTGTTTTAGTTGTTTCCTGCGGACTTTTATGCATAGTAGTTTGCATAGTTATGTTAAAGCGTAACCTCATAATATAGTTCATTTCATTTTAATGCTTGCCGGCAACTTTTCTGTTCTCAATTCCATGGTCCTTCCATTTGAATATTTGATTTCTTCCTTCTTCTTACTGTTCATTGCTTGGTACGTGGTTTTAGTTTTAATTGGGTCACACGAGTGCATACTATGTCGAGTTGAAGTATTATGTTTATGTTACCCTTTTGAGCTTGCAACGCTTAGCTGTACCTAGCGTCTTGTTGGAATTCATAACAGTGGGGTATCTCAAAGTCTAAAATCTTGCTAGGGACTGGTAAGATGCGGGGTTAAGGGGTGTTGATACCTGATTGACGATAATTACAGCATAACTTATCACCTTCAAGTCACACTTTGCTCACATTTTGCATGAGAATATAGATACTTTTAATTGCTTTCGTGTTTGAACATGCGGAGTTATTCGGGTCTAATGCATAATTGTACAAGTTTATGTCGACTTAAATGGATCGTGGATGATGGCAACCCGATTGGTGAAGTTTGGGAAGTGCAACAATGTTGAAGAAAGCACCCAGTGGCCAACATGTACCATTACCAGCATGTACCGGTACACCTATCACCGAGAAAAAGTGGCGAGAAGCAGCATGTGCCGGTACGCCTTCAGCATATCAGGTACCTGCTGAAAAAGTGGCGAGAGGAACGTGCCGGTACACCCGCGCTTTGTGGGGTATACGTGTGGCGAATTGAGCGGAATTGATCTAATGCAAGGCATATTCGTCATTTCTTCTCATCAGTCACAATGAGAAGTATCGCCTGTAGACCCAAAGGAAGCGACTTTTGATTCCTAGGTTTAGGTTTTACATAGAGGAAGGTTCTTCTCCATAGTGGGAGGTGAAGTTTTACAATTAAGGGTTGAAGACTTTATTTCTCGGAGATTTTAAATCGACACATGTAATCTTTTCGGTAGGAACATACATCTACGTTTCCATTCTCGATATTTTATATTTTTCATTCCTAGGTTTCTTGATTGAATTATGATTTTCTCAACGTTCTTTTTTATGAATAAATTCTCTTTAATTACTGTTTCCTTATAATTTCCATGGGGTTCTAAACTTCTATCTTTGAGGGTTCTCTGATGAAACTCACCTAATCAAGTATATTCCTCATTCCTCTTTTATACTTCAATGGATTGTGTGATGTTATTCACTTGTAGAAACTTTGTAAAAACCTTAGTTTGACATCCTCTTGACAACGTGTGAACGAGAGATCCTCGGTACACGTTGTGCTTGAACTCTAAATATAAGCTAAAGCGTGCAAAGTGAGGTAGGAACAAGTGTTTATCATGCTTAGATCATTCTTCATTCTAAAGAGCATTTAAAGACAAATCTTCTATCAAAGACCATTTATCAATGCTTTCTAGATGAGACCCCGTAAAATTAAGAGGTGGGAAATGCATTGATCATTGGTAGTGGAAACCTAAGAATTCCGGCAATCATCTTTCTATTTTAAAATAGTCAATTTAATCATCATAAATCAACCAACCACGACCCCGTAATTCCTTTTCAATTACACGCCTTTTTGGAGAATAGCTCCTACGGATCCAACGATTGATACTCCTGTGGAGATGACCTGTGGACTCCGCCAGGTACTTTACCGATACTAGGCGACCTTAATTCCCTACGGCTTGGGAATAGAGGTCGGCCTCTGAGAATAAAGAGCAGAAAGCAGTCTCACGCCCAGACTTCGGGTCGGATAAGGGGAATCGGGGTGTGATAGCACTCCTTGTCGCAACAAGAAACAATCTCTATGAGACTAATTCTGTGACACTCTTTTGGCTCATCATAATTGCACTGTCTCACTACTTTTCAATCAACTAAATAACAGTATGCAATATCTTCCTCCCACTCAAATCATACTTGTGAAAACATATTTAATCATTAAAGAAACTCAATTCAAGTATGAACAATCATATTTCATTTTTATGACGACGATTAGATTTCACTTTTTCATTCTTTTCATAGTTTGGACATATTTTTCAAAACAGCCTTAAAATTTGGATTTTTATTTTTAATATTATTAAATCAAAAACTCCCTCTTGCTTTTGACAAAACCCAGAGAAAGTCGTTGAAGACATAACATGAAATTAAATAGGGACAATTAATTACGGGTTTAAAAGCATAGATATAGGAAATTAAGAATATTTTTAGAAAAAAAAATACAATCAAATATAACACACAAAGAGTTAATAAAGAAGAATGGGAAAGAGCAGGTATAAGTTGACCAGTTCAAGGCTTAATCTTTGATTTATTAAATATACATAGGACAAGCAACATATTTCAGAACCTACAAATCCTTGATTTGATTCCAAGTCCACAAAGTTCAAAAAAATGAAGCCAAGAGTAGGCAGTGTAGTTGATCAAAAATCAAACCACTCTGTACATTTTGAGTACTCAAGTGGAATAAAAAGGAAGGCCACCTCCACCTCCATAAACAAGCTAGCAGATATATAAGAGATTTCGATAAGTAAAAATGTTCCATGTCATGGTCATAAAGATGGGGCCAGGCTCATCAGCCAGCATTTAAGAAAATATAGAACGTGCAGTTGAGTTTAATGCGTTGATCAGCAAATAATAAAGAAGATCAATCTCCGTTCTCCATTCTCCATTCTCCATTCTCCAATCTCCATTCAAATTGAATCGAATAACTACCCAACACCAAACATCTCTCTCGCCCTTCCTCATTTATTTAAAAGCCGTGTTGTGTTGTTGCTGATTCAGTAGAGAGATAAGAGGGCGTGGAGAGATGGTGAACCTGGTAGCGGCGCAGAAGCCATTGATGCATGGGCTGATGAAGATGGCCGGAATCAGACCCTACACGATGGAGATCGAGCCAGGAACGGTCATGAGTTTTTGGGTTCCGTGCGAGACCGTTGAGAAACCCAAAAAGAAGGGAGGAGGAGGAGAAGAAGAAGAAGGCGGCAGCGGCGGCTTGAGAAAGCCGACCAAACCGGTTGTAGTTCTGGTTCACGGCTTTAGCGGCTGAGGTATAGTGACTTGGCAGTTCGGTGATTGCTGACTTCAAAAAGTACTCTGACGCCATCCCCGAATCTTCTCTTTGCTGGCGGTTCGACGACGGACAAGTCCGATCGGTCGCCGAGTTTTCAGGCGGAGTGTTTGGGGAAGGGGCTGAGGAAGCTTGGGGTGGAGAAGTGTACGATCGTGGGGTTCAGCTACGGGGGGATGGTGGCGTTCAAGATGGCGGAGTTGCAGCCGGAGTTGGTTTCAGGCGGTGGGTACATTGTCCAGTTCGATCTTGTACTTGGCTGACTCGATCAGTGAAGCCACTCTCTTCAGAGACTTGAGTTTCTTCTTCCGAGCTGTTTTACCCAATTCCGTCAAGGGCTTAAATCTCTGTTGCTACTCACAAGAAGCTTTGGTTCCCCGATTGCCTACATAAAGACTACCTTGAGGTTTGTACTACTGTTTCCATCCAACTTTCTTCACTTGCTTTTCCTTCTTTCTTTCTTTCTCTGCTCTTTTTTTTTTTCACTAAAAGGAGAAACTTGTGTTTGGCTGTTTGCACATATTTATTTAGGACCTGAAAGATGACATATAAAAAAAAAAAAATGTAAAATACATTATTCATTATGATTACCATTAATATTTTAATGGTAATAGGTACTCTGATACACTGGCAGAGCCAGAAAAATAGAACAGTAGGTTAAGTTTAAATTCTTTTTATTTGAGTGAAGCTAATATAAAAGGAAAAAATAAATATTTAACTATTTTTTAATTTTAACTACAATAAAACTCTAAAAGTAAATGGGTCAAATTTTTTAAAATTTTAGTAAAATAATGAAAAAAAGAAAGAAAACAAAGTCCAAAAAATTATGTAAAAAATAGGTCAAATTTTTTAAAATTTTAGGTAAAAAGTAGGAAAAAAAAGAAGAAATATAATTAAAAATAGAAAAAAGGTTCTGGAAAGAATGATATTGATGATGATTTTCTTGATTTATAATTTGATACAAATTCACCGGTGCTTATTTGATTTTGAAACTTATAATTTTGTGAATGATTAAAACATTAATGACGTTATTTTATTTTGGAAATGTTTGTATGCATTCTGAAAATTATAAAATAGGTGTAAATTTTTTTAAAAAAATTATGTAAAATAGGGAAAAAAATTCTGAAAATAATGAAAAGAAAGAAAACAAAGTCCAAAAAATTATGTAAAAAATAGGTCAATTTTTTTAAAATTTTAGGTAAAAAGTAGGAAAAAAAAGAAGAAATATAATTAAAAATAGGAAAAAGTTCTATTGATGGAAGAATGATATCGATAATGATTTTCTCGATGAGTAATTTGATACAAATTCACTTACGCTTATTGGGTTTTCAAACTTATAATTTTGTGAATGCATTTTAAAATCACTAATGATGTTTATTTATTTTTGGAATGTTTAAGTGTGATAGTAAAGACTTCGGGACAAGCCGATTTTTATGTCGACGTTCTTACTTTATCAGATTTTATTACGATAAAATTATAATAATATTTAATAAATATATACTTTTATTTACATTGCAGGCCAAGACATCACTTAGAAAAGGCTACACCTCAAGGCTTCAATAGCTATATTTCAAAGACGCTCAAATAATTACTAGCTTCACAGACATCATGCTTAATTTATAAAAAACATCCAAATAAGATTTTAATAAAAAAAACTTAATATTTTCGTTTATAATCTCTTTACGCATACGAAACAAAAATAAGAGCATTTACAGTGATTTTCGCTCATTACCTATTTTATATCGAGATTACATTGAATGCATAAACGTTTTCGTATATAGCGACCTTTACTTTATATATATATATATAGATAATATTAATTTGTAGCTCTTTAGTTTTTAATTTTTTGTAAATTGTGGAAAATGCTTATTTATTCAAGCATTTCAATTTTATAAAGATTTACGGCGCATTTTAATTTCTGGCCATGGTGTTGCTATATATGAATACATTCAAACACATTAAAATAACGCATAAACGCTTTTAAAATATATATCAAAACATAAATAACTTATTAAATAAATTACTTATAACATAAAGCTTCATGTAATAAACTCTTATAAAATGTGTTTGCTTAATTAAATCGCTTACCCAAACAGTTCTTTAAAGCCATAATTATTAACTATTATTTTATTTTTGTATTAATGGTGTAGTCGACAACATCGGCTTTTAACTTAGATTAAAATAAATAAATAAATAAACATTTCTCCTATATGGAATCAAGATGGTGAGATTGAATAATAGTTAGGAATAAGAACTAACATCAATACTTGAAAAAAAAAGGTCATTTTGACCCTAGACATGAGACCAGTACCAATGATTTATGGGCACATAATTAGGTCCGGTAACACAACTCCTTCGCTTCCTAATAAGGCAAATTCCGGTTTCTTTTATTCTTTTCTGCCATGTTGTTTATGTTCAAATTTTGTTTACAAAAAACGCATCATATTGACGTTTTTTTAGTATCTATTTCACCTACCTCATTAATAACAATTCATTGAGAATAATGGATGTCATTCTCGAGTGGTATTGCTTAAGATTCCACTTTAATATCAAATTGACGTATCCCGAAAATTTAGGTCAATCATAATGTTGCATGTAATCATAATTTGTCTTTCCATATTATATTTTGGATGGTATATATTTATTATATTAAGTCTTTACCTATTTGTACCTTATCTACTTAAATTCAAACACACAATTTCAAAAATCATTACAAGTTGATGGATATGATCTATACCTCTGATTGCCCTGACGTTTTACTATAAATTATTATTAATCTACTGTAGAGCTACCCATTTTGATGAAAAATGAAGGAAGCATCCAAATCTATAAATACAGTCAAAGAAGAATTAGAGAAATGGTAGGTGGCAGGTCCCTCATGCCATGACGGCATGACACTTAAATATGGTTGAACCAATCCATTCCTAATTGCTATTCCGACAGCGACAACAGGGCACCGGCCTAACCACATAAGTATTTGGTTGGGAAACTTGTGTTTCCTAATATTGATTTGAGAGTAATTATAAAAATAACAAAAAAACTGTAAAATATATGATCCAATACGAGTTTCATAAAAAATAATCATGTTCATGTATGATGATAGCACCTAGATACCATCTTAAGAAACTTTAGGTACTAATAATATAGTTCATGACACAATTCATTATAATAATAACTATTAAAATATTACAAAATATTTATTAAGATAATACTTAGATATCACCATATTTGAAACATAATTATTTATTTTATAAACATTCTTTTATGCCGTTCTTTAAAATTATTTCCCAAATCAATGTGTGGGGAAATACAAGTTTCCCTTTTCAGTTTAAAGACTGGGTGCTCAATTTTTGAAGCCTCATATCCCACGACCTATATATATATATATATAATCTTTTCTTGCGACCACCGACCGTTGCAATCCTTCTGAGGATTATTTTTTGGTGGCTGATATCCCAACAGGTGATGTCTACAAATAGCAGGAAAGGGCCGAGCTGCTAGGAGGCTCTGGTGATCAGCATAACAAGATGATGAAGATACCAAATTTCCACAGGTAATAAGGAACTATGCCCCAGTGCAAACATTTCAGTTACCTTTTCCTTGGCTGGAGAATGACACTTGTTCCCTTTCCTCACTCAGAGAATACATCTCTTATGGGGGGAGAACGATCAGATTTTCAAGGTGGAGCTCGCCCACAACATGAAAGAGTACGTGCATAAGATTCAATTGCCTGCATGAATTAAGTTGATTTGAATTCTCAAAAACATGAAACATCACCCATTATGCAACAAATGTTCTGACATTTTCACAGGCAGCTAGGAGAGAAGGCAACATTTCAAGGCATAAAGAAAGCTGGTCACCTGGTTCATCAGAGAGACCCTGTGTTTATAATCGGAATCTCAAGCTATTCCTTGCTTCCCTGCACACAGATGAAACACCAAAGTGATGAAATCCACTGCTTTTCTTCTACCTTTATACTTTCAGTGCCATTGCGGAGTGAAGAGTGTTCATTGTGTCTTATTTAAACAAAACTGTATCGTTTTTACTAAAGTAAAACAGCGTTTACTGAATTTAATATTTTTATAAAAGATTTCTGTATCTGAAGAGCGTTTGCACCAACAAAAGGTCATAGAGGGCAAACAACACTTTTAATACATGCTGTTCATATACATGATAACAAAGGCATATGTGTAAGATTGAAGACAACATATGCTGATCAAACAAATTAATCTTGAATGGTGTTTTAAATTTTTCCTTGGTGTGTCACAAACAAGGAAAAGCAAATTCATCTGAATGACCGCTGAATTTCTTCCAGAGTTCTTCCTTTGGTTTCAGGGACCCAAAGAGTCACAAACACTATGGTAAAAGCAGTTGTCATCGTGTAAATAGTGAAGGTTCCTGTTGAAAGTGAAGATGTTGCATTAGTTACAATTTCATATTCACATATAAATGCAGAGGGGAAGGGAGAGGGAGAGAGAGATATGGAGAGAGAGAGAGAAGCACCTTCTTTGCTCCAGCTCAGAAGTAGGTTTGCAGTCATTGTAATCCCCCATGATACTAGCCAATTTGCCAATGTTGCGATGCTGCCTGCAAGCCCTTTAATATTCACTGGAAGTATCTGAATCCAGTTCAGAACAAAAGAGAGCTTATAAGATAGTTGTTCCTATCAATATATTTTCACTAAAATTGGCACTTCATCCCTAGGAAGACATTTTGAATATTTGTACAGAAATTATTAATCATTCAGAGGATATCAAAATTGAAATGGAATTTTTTTTGACAAAAGTTTCTCAAATACAGCAAATCTCAAAGTCCTATCTCAGAATCAATCAGGCAGCAGAAGTGTATAACACCGCTAGATGTCCTTATAAGATTAACCATACTTATCAACTTCATTCTTTCTGTACCTCTGAAATCATTCAGTATCCAAATGTATTTATACTGAGTTATGCGTTGAGCCGATGGTGCAGCTATGCAAATACAAAAATTACTTCAAAAACCAGCCTAATTATTATATTGATTACAAACTCAGTTGATGACTAGTAAAGTCACTGCTAAAAGTGGCCCACTACCAATTGGATTCCTCATCGGATAATTCAGAGCATGAAAGGTCTTTTGTGCAAAATTTGGGAAAACATTTTCTGTCCTTATAGAAGAATAAAAGCTAGTATCTCATACCTCAGACATTATAACCCAAGGGATGGCTCCAACTCCTAGAGAGAAGGCAATTACCATAGCCTGGAAAGAGATGGCAGGACATAAAACAATTGAGAAACATCTTAATAACACAGTTAAAAACACACCAGCGCCAAGCTATATAAGAAGGCATACCACAACCCCAACAAGTGAAAGGATTCCCAATATGCTATAAAATCGGGAGTCTTCTGAAGTGACATCCTGGTAACAAGATAAAGTCCAACCATCATAAAACAGCCCAAACATGAAAAGAAACCGTCATGCATGATGCATGAAAAAAAACAGTCCACCAACATCTAGCAGATTTCACATGCATTATAAAATGCAGAACCCAGATGGACATACTGACCTTCAGGTAAAATGCAGCTGAGACAAGCAGGAGGCTAAGAGTCATTCCAGAGGATGATACCTGAAGCAAATGATTGCAGATTTCAAATTTTGTTTACTTTCTGTTTTTTCTCCCAGTTAATGTACAAAAACAAACTACAAACAAAGAAAGAACTAAGACGCACTATGAGAAGAAGCCTGCGTCCAGCTTTGTCCACCAACCACGTAGTGACCCCAGTGGCAATGACCTACATATAGCACAGAGGCTCTTATGAACTAACTCTAACAAATATCCTTTTGGAATATTAAAATATCATAGTAAAAAGGCACAGTATTAGATGTAATGACTAATATATTACCTGAATAACCCCAAGTCCAACTGTTGCAATATTACTCGATGAAATCCCTGTTCAAATTTAAGACAATTAAATAAAATGTCAAATTCAAGGTTGGCAGGGAAGGCGCTTTCTATATTATTGCCACAAAGCATAGGCAACCCTGCATAGCTATATAGATCAACCAAAGATTTCATACATAAACAAAAAGGAAAAACAAAACCAATCTAACTCTCAAGTAGTAGTTTAGTACAGAGTTCAATGTATCATCAGGATGGAGTAGATTTCTACATATTATCAGAATAGATGCCCCTTTTCAATTTCATGGTCACAACAGTGGGAAGCGGTTGGGTCAAGAATGTGGGATGTTCCAGTCTCAAAACCCATCAGGAAAAGAATACGAGAGAAAAAAAATAACTATTAAACAAAAAGTTCACCACAGTGTCAAGGGAAATCCAAATTTATTATGTTCTGTTGTACGCTGAGGATCAAAGAAAAAAAGGAAATACAAAGAACACACAAGCAATATCTACATATCAAAGAGAGAGAAAAGCAAGCAAGAAAAATAAAACATTGATACTGTTCTAAAATGCTTGATTTGTAATGTACTTAAGTTACCAAAGCTCCATCCTTGCAGCCTCAAGTGCCTTTATGCAAACACAAGACCACCTTTGCATGCTCAATAGTTGGTTCTTATTACTACATTATTCTGTTTTCAATTGAAATGACGAAGGCACCATAATTGCAGGTGATGTGACACCAACCTAATGCAATATAATTACACTATGACACATTTCAATCTCAAAACCTTACCTGAAAAAAGGTTCGAAAAATTAAAATACACCACCTACCAGCGTACTTGGTTATTAATGCACATCAACATTGAACATCGAGTCCTTAAGGTGAGGCAAAAATCTCACTCTCACTCTGTAGGGTGTTAAGTTATTATAGAGGACATCTCAATATTCTGAGGATCATACTCATGAACAATTGCCAAAAACTTCTTTCAATTTTTTTATTTATTTTTTCCTTTTTCAGATCAAACACTCAATTAATTGCAGTACCATATATAGAGAATGTTGTGAGTTGGCAACTTTTCTTCTCAGAAAGGTTAATTTTAGCATCAAACTTTTTATTTTTTGGATCAGCAAGACAAAAATGCATTGATAAATAAAATAGCGCCTGTGCTGAGATAAGTTTTTGCTTTTAGTGTCTTTAGATAGTTCTTTTTTTCTGCTTGTAAGTTTGATGCTAATTTTAGCATCAACCTTACAAGCAGAAAAGGAATATGCAAAGGACCTCCAGGGTAAAACTTCTGTAATACATAAAGGCAATCAGGTGACTTTCCTTAAATTTGATCAGCTCACAATAATTTTGTTTGTAAATCTAAATGATATCTAAAAATCCTCAATTCACAAAAATATAATTTTAGACTATAATGAACAGTATAATTGCATGCACCCGTACCTAGAACAGAACTAGCAAGAACATTAATCTCTATAGAGAATCAAGTAAAAATAAGCGTCCACAACACATTATTAGCGCAGGCATTTTCATGGTTCTTGATCAGCAACAAGAATTAGGTTAATTTTAGCATCAAACTTATGACCAGAAAAGGAATATGCGAAAGACCTCCAGGGTAAAACTTCTGTAATACGTAAAGGCAATCAGGTTACTCTTTCCCAAATTTGACTGCTCATTATAATTTTGTTTGTAAATCTAATGTGTTATCCAAAACTTCTCAGTCTACAAAAAATATAATTAGACTATAATGAACAGTATAATTGCATGCACCTTACCTGAAATGAACTAGCAAGAATGAATTAAATTAATCTCTAGAAAGAACCATAAAACAAGCATCCACAACACATTTTAGCACAGACATTTTCACAGTTCTTGATCAGCAACAAGAATTATCAATGAAATGTTATAAGGCCTACAGCACAAATTATAGGGTGTACTTGTTTCTCTAACTTCTTGTCAGTCGGAACCCCAAAGCTTAGGATGCAGGGGCACACATGAACCGTATTAAGTTTTCAATTGTCCTTCCATGTACTGGGTTATAGAAAGCTAATTAATATTTGAATTTCACATATTAAAAGTATCCATGTAACTGAATTCTAGTTTCTAGGACATCCTTTAACAGGTATTAGTTCAAGCTCATGCGCACACAACACATCTCAATACCATATCAATGTTGTCATATGTTCATCATGAGTAATTCAGACAGTTTGATTGACTATGAATATAGAAACAAAGGCAAGCACCATCTCTATGGCTCTACTCAATTCATAGTCAAGGTGATGTTGATCTAACCGCAGTTTGGGCAGAGATACTGAAGAATAGAACAGCATTGATACCACTGAGCTGCTGGAGCACGAGTAATCCAATCCTACCTGCAGCATACATCCTGTGTAACTTAAAAGCAGCCACATTAGGCCTCCACAGCTCCAAAGATTCGTGTCATGATAAAACTGAAACCGAAAACAAGATAAACCATTCTACTCATCAAAGGAAAACCAACATCTTTTCTGCCTCTGAGATCTGAAAACTGACAGAGTTCTCTGCTTGTTGATGCCACAGATCTCTGTGGCCAAATTCATACAATAAAAAAAAAAAAAGAATTTGATGGCAACTCAAAGGAAGGTTAAAAGATAAATATGAAGCAAATCCATCACACGCTTCTCATATGGGGTTCATGTATTTACCTTGATTTCATTCACCTCAACAGAAATGTCAGTATCAAATCCACGTAGAACTTGCAAAGATGCTTCAAAATCTTCTGTCATTCCCATTTTGGCCTAAATATAAAATGAAGATGAAAGAGACAACTCAACTTGAGTAATGCACCAAAACCCCATTAATATACATCAAATCATGACTTACCAGCCACCGAGGAGATTCTGGTATGAAAAATAGACCAGGAATCAATATTGTACATGGCAAAATTCCTGCAAAAAGAGTGTAAAGTCCATATCAATCAAGAATCCAACAACTAATTAAAAAGTTTATGTACAGATGGGTACTTTTACAGGAATAAACTTATTGGTTGCAAGGCACAGATAGGTACTAGAGAGCTAAGCACTGAACAAGAAAAATTGGCATACAGCAATGCCAGAAGTGAGGCAAATGATGAGAAGTGCACAAGTTCTGTGCTAGAAAAAGGATAATAGTATTGAAGTAATTAAGGAAGATGAAAAAGACAATCTAGGAAGGAAAAAAACATATGAGGGAGAAATTTCTCAAAAGAACGTCTAAGGTTTCCAAAATGAGATAAAAGACATTTATTTAGGTCACAAATACCAGCATCCAACACTATCCTTTATCTGAATCTCTTCAAGAAATATAAGATGGAGATTGAAACATTTGTACTGATCACCAGATGCTAAGGACTACCTATGGTTCTTACAGTTCTCCAGCATCCCCCTAAGGAATTAGGCAGATATTCAGGCCACCACCAATGCATATTGTAGCACTTTGGAACTCCTCGGAAAACAAAAACCTCTTCCACACAACATGAGTATTATTAAATTTCATGGCCATATAAGCTTATTAAAAATTTACTTCAGTTCTAAAAATAGTGATAATCCAGATCCCGCATTCATCTTCCATTAATAGAACTGAGAGTTTATACACTGGGAGGGAGAAAGTTACAACAACTCCCCCTTCCCTGGTTATGTAACCTCTAGCCATGCCAGTTACCTTCCATGCTGACCATATCATATAGAATGTGCTTGAATTAAAAGAAAACAAAAATCAAATTAAATAATTGCACACTCAGTAAAATTCAATTAAAATTTTCTTCTTCCATTAATCTGAATATTCTTCTTCACACATAATTAACTGGTGAAACTGGTGTTTCAGGCTTTACTTAAACTGCAAGCACCTCCAATTAACAAAAAGTCCCAACACATATGCCAATAGTATTCGAGGGTAACTGAGATTTACACAAGAAAATGAATTTTTAGTTTATTCTATTGCTTCCGCTAACTCAAAGATTGGCAAAGAAAAAATACTAGATAAAAAGATTTTCTACGTTTGGTTTCTTAATCAAGTGGAAAATATAAAGAAATCAAATATAATTAAAATTTCAAAAATTTCATATATTTTTAAATTTAGTCCTTATACAATATAAAAACAAATAAAATGAGTTTTGTCTCAACATATACAATTAATTTCGCTGTTTAAACTTATTTTTTATTTTCCTCCAAATTTTCTTTCATTCCATTTTTCCTCTTTATTTTCTTTTCTTAATACTTTCTAGGTTCCAAACGGAACCTAAATAAATCTGGCATGGTAACTGAAACATAGAGGGTAAACTAGGCAATAAGAAAACAAACCTGGTTAACAGATCCTAAGCCTCCCCTCATATTTTGAGGCGATATCTCTGCTATATATACAGGCACCTAAAATATAGGCATTAATGCTATTGAGATTTTCATTACAATAACAAGGAAAATAAACCAGGAAACCACAAGGTTGAAAATTACTGTGTAAGAGATTACGCCCACGCCGAACCCTTCCAACAATCTTCCCATAAAAAGAAATGATGAATCCTACACAAAGGCAGTAAACACATTATTATGCAGGGAAAGAAGCTTGTGAACCTCATGGTAGCGTAAATATCAAATTAGAAATTATCACTCACTTTGGCAAATGATATTGCAAGCCATCCTATTATATTAGGAATCGACGCAATCATTAAGGACTGCAATTCAACAGAAAGAACCAGCATTCAGAAATTTGGGTGCTCTAGGATTGTGATTGTGCATGTGCATTTCAGGAAACAAAAAATCATCGATCTCCACCAACAGAGAACATGATAGTACTTTTTTTTTCTTTCTTCATTTTTCTCAGTTTTCTAAGGATCAAAAGGGTGACAGAAGAACCAAGGGAATCAGTACTGATATAAAGATCAATCATACCCCTTTCCTGCCGATGTATTCCGCAATCTGACCACTGGCTATTGCCCCAACCATGGCTCCCACATTTGACAACGAACCAAATATAGAGAACTGTACCATGACAATGACAGATCAATAGAAACCTAAACAAAACCAACACAATTTTTGGAAGGAAGAAGCACACCTCCGAAAGGGAAAGTCCAAGATCTCTGATGATAGCTGATTGCGTAGGAGAAGAATACCCACACTATCCGCAACAATCACAATGTCAGGCTAATGCATTGTATTCAAAATCACATGGGAATCGAAACCAAATAAAAAAGAAACGGAGCAATTACAGTAAAGCCGAACTGGATTGGACCCAAAGCAACGATGAGGACGCAAAGGAAGACGGAGACGGAATTGTCGCGGATGATCTGAGCGGAGGACATGACGCTGCTGGATTGCCGGGAGCCCATCCGGTACCAGCTGCCGGTGTGAAGAAATGGCTTCCGAAGGTCTCGCCCCTCCTCTTCATCTCTGAAACTCATGGCAGCTCGTTATCAGCCGTCGGATTCAACCAATGATCACCCCTTTAGCAAACCGGATAAAGATGGAATCGGCGAGGCGACCATGATCGGCGATAGCAGCAGAGACGAGCCTGCGAACGTCGAGGTGGAGAGTCAAGGCGTTGCGGTAAGACATGAAGAGTGTCGTTCCACGGAGAAACTTTTTCAAATGCTATGTCCATAATGTCGTTTCAAATACCTTGGAAGCATGTCCATTGCTTTATTTGGCAGCATTCTCTCTGTTCTGTCCTTTCCCAAATGGGCCATTTAGGGACCGTTTGATTCGTGTGAGTGAAGACTGAAGACTGAAGACTGAAGACTGAAGAATGAGAAAAATATATATATATATATATATATATATATGGTATTTTGTTTTTATTTTTTTATCTTGTACAATACAAATGAATTTATGATTGTTTTTTTTAATTAATTTAAAAATATAATTTTCAAATGATTATTTATCTTCATTCTAATATTTGGTAATAATAAAAATATGAACGAAAATTATAATATTCTTATATTTTTAAATAATAAAATTTGTTACTAAATATTAAATAAGATGAAATTAATAAATAAAAAATCAACTATAAATAATATAATCATTTTTTTTTACATATTTTCACTTTACATTATAAAATTGTAGTATTATATTCTCATGAAACTTGAACCTAATTCCTTTTTTATGTTTCGTCAAACCCTTAATTATTCAACATTAGCTATTATAATACTAATATATTTTTTATAAAAATTAAATAATTTTCATGCCTACAAATTATAAAATTTTATCTTATATAAACAATAAATTTATTTATTATAAATGAAATCTAAGGAATGAAGCAATGATTGAAATTTATGTCATTCTATACAAGAAGAATAGTATATTATAATAATACTTACCTGTGGTTAATTAAAATCTACATTTCTTAACTACAGATCATAATAGGATTGGAGAAAAATTACCTAGTAAGTGAACTACAAAATTCAAATAAAATGTCCAGTGGTGAACAATTCTTTCAACCACATTTCATAAATTATCTTTTGATTATATGTCGGGTCATAGAACTAATATTTGACGACGATTTAATTTTCGCCATTCAACACAGATATTAACTGAATGTATATATTCTTCATTTAACGCTTTATTAACCATTTAAATAATGCGTTAAAATATTAAAAATTTGTTTTTAATACTTTACTTACTTAATTATATATATATTTAATAATTTATATAATATTTTAATCATCTTATTTTACGTATAGGTTGATATGCGATCAATACACCACGATCGATACGTCTCGGAACTGTCCGAGTCGACGACCAATACCTTCGACTTTGAACCATGTATGGGACACCTTGACCAACTCCAATCCATTAACCACAACATTTCCTCCGTCATCCAAACGAACCTTGTCCTCAAGGTTCAAAACAGGATAAGCACTAATCAATAGTTGAAGATCCTCCCAAGTGGCCAAGTGGCCAAGTGGCCAAGTGGCCTCTGCTTCACTGAGGTGCTGCCAATGAACCAGTAGTTGCAGTACTTGTTGGCCCTGTCTAGTAATGGCACGAACACGAAGGAAACAAAATATATGGTCGCACCCGGATGCCAGAAATGTCTGTTAGAGGTGGAAGTAGCACAGAATTGGTGGAGACGTGGAGTGATCTCCAACACACACCTTCAAACACGAAACATGAAAAAATGGGTGAAGGGGGGCAGTTGTGGGTAAGTCCAGCTTATAGGCAACCTAGCCAATTTTCTTGATGATGCGAAAGGGTCCAAAAAAACGGCGATTTTGTTTGTCGTAGGGAGTGTCACGAAGTGAAAGCTAGGAATATGGTTGAAGCTTAACAAAGACCAGTTGACCAACTTCAAAACTTTTATCAGAGCGATGGCGATCAGCTTGCATCTTCATGAGATTCTGTGCGCGTGCAAAGTTGAGTTTCAAATCATGGAGAACTTGATCTCTATCCATTAGATTAGTGTGCAACTCAGTATTAGCAACCAGAGATGGAATGTAGCGGGAGACTGTAGGTGGGTGCTGACCATATACAACCAAGAAGGGGGTCATGCCAGCAGAAGAATGTTATGCCGTGTTGTACCAGAACTCAGCCCACGACAAAAATGAACCCAATGACGTGGCTCATAGGACACATAACAACGAAGGTACATCTCCAAACATTTGTGGAGGGCTTCGGTCTGGCCATCAATCTGTGGATGGTAAGAACTGCTCATTGCAAGAGTGGTACCCTGTAGTCGGAATAACTCTGTCCAAAAAGAAGTGAGAAATACACGGTCACGATTTGATATAATACTGCAGGGCATTCCATGGAGGCGAATGATGTCCTGGGTGAAAACAAGAGCCACATATTGGCTTGTGAATCCAGTTGGCTAGGGCGTAAAATGACCGTATTTACTGAGATGATCAACTACTACTATGATAAATGTTTTACCTTGGCTTGGAGGGAGCCCAGTGATAAAATCCATAGAAATGTCGTCCCGACTTTGAGAGGGAAGGGGTAGCGGTTGAAAGAGGCCAGCAGGGGCAGGGGTGGCGACTTTGGATTGCTGGCAAGTGAGGCATTGCCCAACATAACGTATGGTGTATGTACGGAGCCCTTTCTAATAAAAATTTGCTGCCATACGCTGATAAGTTCCCAACACCACAGCATGTCCACCAAGCACCGAATCAAGGAGTTCATGAAGAAGAGACTCACGGATGGACCAATTGGAATCATGAATTTATTTTTGTAGAAGAGTAGACCTTCACGGGTGGAATATCCATCTGCTGTAGGCAATTTGTTGGTTAAGGAATGAAGAAGAGGTAGCGTAATGTTCAATATAACTTTTTTTCGAGTTTAATGTTAAACAGATGCAGAAAGGCAAGATGTCGTTTATTTTTAATATCGTATAGCCGAAGAAAGATGCATAACCTGACGAGTTATTTTGGGTTTCGTCATCCGCCCTTAACGACAAATTCGCGACACACCCATTTAATGCGCTTGAAATTATTTTCTAAACCCGAGACGACCCGCATTGTTATTCGTCCCGCCTTTGACCCGCACGCCCGATTATATATATTTTTTATTTTTTTATATTTTAATATGAATGATAATAATAATAATAATTAAAATGTTTTTTAATAAATAATTTATAATATTTTTATTTTTTAAGTCTCTTGATCGGCTGGAAGTGCCTCATGGAGTTGAGGGAGCCATGAGTAAGGGTCTCCAAAAAGCTCAGGGCCCGAGGCCCGCTTCGAGCCAGACTAGGCCCGATGGGTTAAAGCCCGGTCCAAGCTCGAGCGGGCAAAACATGGTCCAAACCCATTTTTAGATGGGCTAGGCTCGCGGCCCATTTTACGCCTCCCGCTGACCCGTAGGGCGCTCGTCCACCGCCGCCGCCCGAGGCCCGCTGCTGTGCCCGCCCCACGCGGCGCCCTCAAGCCTCCGCCCCACAGGGATCCTACAAGCCCGCCTAAGCCGTTCGACAGCTCGGCCATAAGCCCGCCCTTAAGCTCCACCTTTAGGCCCCGCCGACAGCCCCCTTTATTCCTAAGGCAGATATTCTGTAAATACATTAAGGTGAATCCCCATTTATATACGTATTTTGTTAAAAGTTTATTATATATATAATTTAGTTGGTGCATTAAATTTTAAGTAAGAGGAAAGGGATTAAAATTTAAAAAAAATATGGTTTTAATTATCGTAATTTATCGCCCGGGTCATTCTCAGCCTACTGGGCCCGCCGTCTGCCGATCAGCCCTGAGTTAGCCAACCTCGCCTCTCTAGGCTAGCCAGGCCTGTGGGCTATAGGCCTTAAAAAATATAATTTTATGTTCGATCCTACCGACGTACCGGTCAACGGTGCCTATAGTGCCTAATCTTAATCAGCTTACGGCTCCTGTCTAGGACGTAGACAAATTTTGGCCCGACTCCGCTTGGGCACTTCTCTTGCCATGAGTGCCTCCTGGGCAATGAATATTACGAGCCGAATGAAATCGTATCGAGAGAGAGCATTAGCGCAGTGTTATCTCGGTCCCTAATGCTAGGTAATAGTGGATTCACACCCGAGAAGCTTCTAGAAAGATCCCCAAAGAGGTCACCAACCGGGAGCCAAAGCCCATTTTTTGGTCAAGTTGGATTAAAATTCAGCCTCCAAAGAATGAGCCAAAGTCGGAGCTAAAATGAAAGGATGACAAATATCACCTAAAACCAGCGTAATATAATTATCACTGTTACTGTACCAAATCTACGAAACCCATTCCTACCTCAGATTGTGAGTCGCTGGAACTCAAATATTCGATGCAAACTGCATCCAAAAAATCGAATCAGATGGTACAAAAAAATCTCCAAACAAGATTCAAGCAAAAAATATTCATGACTAAAACATCGTAAAATTTTTCATTATTTCCTAAATCCGATACAAAAATATTTTATAAATGTAAAAACAAAACCAAATATTTCATAATGTGATTTGAGGGAAGGCTAAGAACTCAGCGACTGCCATTGCCGTCACGCCAAATCACTGCTCAAGTACGACGGCACCCAAAGTGAGCCTCTTTCTCCCCCATCCCCCTTCTATCTCTTCTCTCCCCACTCCCCCCACCCTTTCTCTCCCGTCGCCCAGAGTAGCCCTCCCCACCCAACATTCAGATTTTGCCAATGAAAATTCGTTTTGGCTTTGGTATTCAAATGAAAAAATAAAATACTTTAAATCATTTTTTTTTTAAATACTTTTAAAATACTAATTAAAAACATTTTTCTTTATATGAATTAATTTATTTTATTAGCCTACAAATATTTTTATTAACTTCTAATTATTTAAAAATAATAATATTATAAATAAAATATTAACAATAAATGAAAAAAACCATAAATCATATTTTTTGTGAATAATTTAAAATACAAATTTAAAATAAAATGTTTTACTTGATATAAATTAATTTATTTTATTAAATTTCTACAAATATTTTAATTAACTTCTAATTATTTTCAAAAAATAATATTATAAATAATATAATATTAATAAACGAAAAACCCGATGTAAATTTCTAAACCCCCCCGACGTGACGCGGTGTTTGACCAATGACATTTTAAATCATTAAAGATTTATCGCCTTTTATAACCCTCGAGTGATGATTCGAGAAATCAACAAATTATTTTTCATTATTTTTTATATATAAAATTTTAAAAGTAATTAATATTTGTAACCTAAAAAAGAACAACATGTAATAATATTAATTCAAAATATTTAGTATTTATTTTTATTGAATTAATTAAATATTTATGGTATTTCTTTTTTATTTTTAATCGAATTTTATATTTATTTAAATTTTAATTAAATATTTATTTATCTTCTTAAATCAATTTTATGAATGAACGGAACGACATAACGAACGGCAGACATAATGCAATTATTGGGCCAGAAAGAAAATCATCAGACAGTGATGTATTTAACTTTAGACAAGCCACCGCCAGAGACGTTTTTAATTAAAAATTTAAATGCAAATCTCAAAAATCACTTTCGAGCCAAAATTTGGCTTTAATGCCTGCACTCTTTGACGACCACGAGATGCCTAACCATTTTGCTGCTTCGCTGCCATCATTACCAGCTAAGCCTTTCAAGCTCTAGTGATCAGTTTGGATGATAAATGAACGCCCCAATAAATATTATCGCCATTTGTGGACAACTTGGGTAATGGCAAACATTTCGCGGCTGTAGGCAGAGGAGAGTTGCATACGTGGAGTCAATTTCTGGCTGAAGTAGGCTATGGGATGCCCGTCTTGTAGTAAACCTACTCCTATGCCTAAGCCGGAGGCATCCGTCTGAAAAGTAAAAGGCTTGGTAAAGTCTGTAGAACAGGTGCCCGTAGGAGCGCCTGTTGGAGATGATAAAATGCAGTCTCAGTAGAATTGGACCAAAGAAACCCATCCTTTTTCTATAAGTCTGTCAGCGGAGAAGCAATTTGAGCAAAATTAAGGATAAAGCGTCGATAATAGCCAGCAAGTCTGAGAAATCCGCGAAGCTGTGTGACTGTTGTAGGTATTGGCCAATCTAGAACAGCTTGAATCTTTTGTTTCTCCATACAAACACCTGCAGCATAAATAATATGACCCAAATAATCAATTTGAGGTTGCCCAAACACACACTTAGACAATTTAGCATAGAAGTTGTGGGTTCGAAGAAGCTGTAAGACTTGATCAAGGTGCTGCAAATGGTCACTCCAAGTCCGACTATAAACTAGAATGTCATCAAAAAATACCAAAACAAATTATCGTAGAAAGGGTCGAAACACGGCATTCATGGTATGTTGAAAAGTGGAAGGAGCATTGGTTAAACCGAATGGCATCACTAGGTATTCATAGTGACCATTAGGTGTTCTGAATGCTGTTTTGTGTGTGTCTTCAGGCCAAACCTAGACTTGGTGATATTGTGATAACCGGAGTGAAGGTCTAGTTTAGAGAAATGACAGGCTGTAAAACCCGAGAAAAATTTAATTTTTCTGAAAAATAGCAAAAACAGTAAAAATTACCGAAATGGTTCAGGGAAGCCTAAAGTTTTTTCTAGATCTTGGATGACGAAACGGACTTCATCGTTGGATTCGTTTTGCGAAATCTAGTTACCCAGAAAATTTTCATCGAATTTTGGGATAGTTTGATTTTTTTTTTTTCACGATTTTCGAGGTAACAGACATCTAATGACTCCTAGGGACGACATTTTTATGAGAATATTGAGAGTTAAGAAATAACTCAAGTAAAGTTCATTTAAAATAAATTGAACTTGAACTGAGACGAAATAAATTGATTCGAGGTAGAAACGGACCCGAATGAGTAATGGACACATGGTGCGATATGGGCCATGTCTCCAAACTGAAGAATTAAGTTTAAACAAAAGGTTAAAATGAGATTGGGGGAGAAAAAGGAGCAGAATTTCTGATGGAGAGAAAACGTTAGAGAGAGAGAGGGAGAGAGCTCCAACTTATCTCTAAGATCTACAGAGATTGGTTGGTCGGAATTTGCCAGGCCAAGAACAAAAGTTCATCTACTTGACGAGGGCTACGCGTGGGTACCAAAAACATAAGATTTCGCTTAGGATTCAAGCGAGGAGTTTGAGAAATCAAAGGTTTTGGGTTTAAGAAGTGTCCACATGACTTCCTAGAGTTTCTTTTACGCTCTAAGAGGTAGGGATTCTTCCTACTTTGATTATTTTCCATTCTAGGATGTCTGTCGAGTTTTAATGCTCCCATCCAAGTTATTAAGAAAATAATATTATGGAATAAATGGCCATGTTTCTCAATTTATATGATGTCCAATTTTGGGGTTGATTTCGTTTGAAAGGAGAATTTGATTAAGATTCTTCACAAATCAGAAATTCTATCTGAGTAGAACTCGATGTTAATTTCAATCACCCAAATTGGACATCTATAACTCAAGTTATAATTTGTTTTCCGGGACTACCACAGGCTGCCCTATTTTGGCCGAACCTACTGTCCAGACTTTCAACTAGGAAAAAGTGAGAATTTTGACTAGTATTCTTCAAGGAACTTGTACCTTTATCTAAGAACTTGATGTTAGGATTTTGAATCACCAAAATCGGACCTCTATAACTCAAGTTATGGTCCATTTCCCGGGACTACTACAACTTAGGCTATTTAACGGTTTATGTCCAATTTTTGGGACTATTAGGGGACTAGTTTCTGAACTGAGTTTGGAACCATTCTGTGGTCTATTATGGATTTCTTCGGGGGCCATTATGTTACTTGTTTGAGTGTGTCATTACTTGATTAAGAGTGATATGTTTGGATGTCCATATATGTGTTCAAATATGTTGGCATGTGATGAATTGGTGTGTGCAATGGCCATGATATGGCTTGATTGTGAGTGTGCCATTACTTGACAATGTAGTGACCTGTTTGGATGCTGTCAATAATATGAGTACTCTAACGATTGACATGTGATGAATTGTTGCTAATACCACATGATTTAGTTGTGTGGGTGTCATTGCTTGGATCATAGAATGACATGTTGAATGTGAATTTCGTGTATATGTTTCACATGATTGGTCACACAATGAAATGATTTATGGAAGTCATATGCAGGTGATGTGATTGTCCATGACACCGGTAAGTGGTGTGGATTGTATTGTCTATGCAGCAATCATTATACATGTAACATGAGATACATGCATTGACATTTTTGCATTGCATATGCACGGGGACACCGCATTGTGTTGGGTGTGTGTGCATGGTTATGATAATTCATTATTCTAGGTGAATGAGTGGTGAGCTTGGTAATGAAACAATGTCCAAAATGAGTCTCATGGTTGCATAACATGAAAAATACATGTGTTGGGCATAGCAAGAAGGGATAGATACCCCATTGAGTGAAAAAACCGGTGGTTGCGATTAGACATGATCACTGGTGGTGACAACCTGAAAAAATGTTGGAAAGGCGTGCGGCGTCCTGCAGTGAAAACCCGGAAATCCGTGGCCCACAAATGCATAAAAACACGGGATTTTACTAAATAAATGAACATTAGAGGTTTATCTAATGAGTTTTGATTTATAAAACAAAAAAAATATTTTATTTTGGAAAAAAAGGGTCATTAGATTAAACATCAATGACGGTTATTTTCACATTTGACATATGCATGCGTGAAGGAGTCGGTGAGGACTCAGGATATGGGACAGGGAGAGTCACATTCTCATCCATGGCATGTAGACATTTGAGTAGAAGGCGATGTTTTTACTTGAATGTGTTAATGTGTTAAATGGCGTTGCGTATTGCAACTTGGGTGGAGCGAGAATTATTCGCGGGCATTGCTCACCTCGTCGTGGGACCCCTTTTCAGGTATAGGGAGTGTGCAGGGAGATACCACTCACTCGAGGCGGTGATTTTGGAGGAAGCCAGGATGTGGCTTTTGTTTTTGTAGACTATATTAGAACAAGCTAGTTTTAATATATGTTATGTATAAGAATGTTGTAATAAACTCTTATGGACTATTGTGATATAGTTGTGTATTGGGGATATGGACAGATGGTCCTTGTGTGGTCATTACTACTTCTGTTGAGACCTTGAATGGGTTATGGTTATAATGTTATACTGGTTGTATGGTTGGTAGAGCTCCTCGAACAAAGGAGACTATGCTTGATTTTTGTGAAAGTATGGATCCCGATAGGAATTCATAGGAATCCATAGGAATTCCTCGGGTTGACGGGTTGTCAATGTGACTCGCACGCGTGTGCCTTTTATCTTGGCGTTGGTCGGCCAGGTGCTTTGTGTAGTAGGCCCAAGGTGCCACTGACGGCGCTGCCTCGGTGGGTGCTGTACGCCATGACATAAAGCCACATCGCGACATGGGAGAAAATTCCATGTTCGAGGATTCTCATCATAATGACGTATGTCTGATAAAGACGCGAAAAATGCGTAAAAACGAGAAGATTCTTTGTGCCGTGTGAAAACTATAGGAAGTCTGGCCGAGGCAGAGGGAATTCTGTTGCGACAAAACTCGCTGCTGTTGGGTGGCGCGGCTGTGCGGCGATCCCGGCGCCTAGTCGAATCGGTGGCCGGTGTCGGTGACTCAAGAACTCTAGGTCGCGCGCGGCGGAGATTACACACGTGTCGCGGCGGGGAACACGGACATGGGTAGTAGCCCTCCCTTCTCTATTCTATGCACTTCCAAATTTCACCCAGTTTCAGTAATCTCAATTCTACTGCCTACTGTACTCATTTTTCAGGCAGTTTAAAATATGAGAAATTATACCATAATTACACACCCCAACTATTTATACAATAGTCCAAAAGAATTTTATAAAAATCTTTTTATACAAAACACTTTTACAAAGATGTTACTCAAGGCCACATGTCGGTCTCCTTCATAATCATGGCTTTGTCGGAACACCGTTTCCCTGTACACTCCCTGTACCTGAAGGGGGGTCTCACGACGGGGTGAACAATGCTCAGTAGAGAAATTTTCCTACAAGGGCTACTCCCCACCTAAAATGCACATGCAATGACATATATAAAATATCCAATCATATTCCACATAATTGATGTAATCCTATATGGAATATCCATGATATGCATGAGATGTGACTTCTCATGCCCACAACCCGAGTCTCGATCGACTACCTCAAACTTAAAACGTCAAGTGTGAAAAACTAGTCATTGGTGTTTCACCCAATGACTTATCTCATTGGACCAACCTCCAATATTCATTTGAATTTTATTAAATTTCGTGTGTTTATTTGGGTAGTGAATTTTGGGGTCTCACCGCAGGCTTCACATGCCTTCCGACACTTTCACAAACTTTCAAGTGTCGATCCATATGTCTCGACTGCTAACAAAATTTGGCTCACCTCGGAGGGGATCTCACTGACCCTTGCTAAGCAATTCCAACACACATGATTTATCATTATTATTGTTTTACGCAACTGTGAGTCTCGATTTTGGACGTTGTCCCATTTCTGAGCTCACCACACATTCACTAAGAATGATGAATCAACCATTACTATGCACCACACCTGACTCGACGCGATGTTACCGTTCATATGGAATGCAAGTATGTCATGTTAAGTTACATGCATTATTTCCAATTCATGGCATGAAATTTTCACTCGTCATGTCAATATATCAGCGAGCATGCATCAACATAAAATTTTTCACACACTGCATGTTATTCAATTATCAATCAATAACACGCAAAAAGTCTTTGAATTGGGATCTCAATCCAACTAGGAAATCATTCGACCTCGTTTTTTTTTTCCAGAAACTGTGTCTCTGTCATGACAGAGGTTGCGACAGCCATGTCGCGACATAGAACTCCTATCACGACAGCCATGTCACGCCTAAGGCGCGGGTCACGCCGCGGCCCAAGTTTCGCTAGCACGCACGCCGCGGTCGGGCGCCGCACACGAATCGCAAAGTTATCCGGCCGGGTCACGACTCAGCCGAGTTAGGGTCGTGACTCACCAGTCCAACCCAAGAATTCGTGGTTTCAGATGGGCTTTGACCTGGCCCATCTGTCCTCAACATCTCCACCTTCAATCCCAAAATTCGGATCGAACATCAAGGCCACTACTTCGCCCGGAACCAAAACCATGCCATTGGGGATTGCTTAAGCTAAGAATAAAACAGAGTAGAAAATCCCTACCGAGTTTGTTGAAACCCCTAATTTCGTACCCATCACAGAAGCTCCCGTCAGGCATCGCCTTTGCCTCTCGTCTCCGACGAACGCCAATGGTCGGATCTCCGAGAAATCTAGAGAGAAGGTGGAGCTTCTCTCTCCTCCTTCTTCTTCTCTCTTTTCCCCTCTATTTCCTTCTTTATCTTTTTTTTTTTCTCCTTCTTTCTCTCCAATTTCCTCTCCCCCAATGAATTGTTTGGTCCAACAAGTCAAGTGGGATGTCCCCTTCCTTGCCACGTGTTACCTCACCATTGGCTCTTTTTGGATTTCCCTTATCCACTTATCCAACACTTTGGATTTCCATCCTATCAAGCTGTGACACATGGCCACTCCTTGGACTTATGACTTCTCCTCTCCATTTGACACATGGCTTCATATGAGCCATCGAACATGTGCCAAGTGTCATCGTCACTTTCGGTGCCTCGAAAAATGTGAAATCCTGACTGTCTCGAAATTCGATGGGGTATCTAGATTTCGTGAGACGATTCCAACGGTGAAGTCTGTTTTATCATTCGAGATCTAGAAAAATTCTAGATTTCCACTAAAATTACTGTTTTACGATTTTTCAGAAAAATTGAAATTTTCTCGGCTTTTACATTCTTCCTCCCTTAAAAGAATTTTGTCCCAAAATTCCACACACATGCGCTTTGAATCACATGCATATGCAATTGTACACAACCTCATGCATATAAACTAGTCATTTAACTACAAACGACTCAACCACATACCTTCATCCCTAAACAAGAAGGAATAGGTGGCTCACATTGTGTCCTTGCGTTCCCACGTTGTCTCCTCTACTCCTCAGTGTTGTTATAGTACATTCACTAGCCGCACGATCTTGCGCTATAAACCGAACATCCCAAGTATCTCATGATACGCACCGCACATCCCTCAAAGGTCCCATCCAGGCTAACAATAATCTCTCCTCCCCAATCCATTACATGAGCCGGATCTCGGAGTATACTCCTGAGCATGGAGACATGGAACAATTGAGCAAGCTCGGCGTAATGCCAACGGTATGCAATCAGGCCCACCCTCGAGCATCTCGAAGGGCCCGACAGCATCTCTGAAAGCTTCCCCGTCGCGAGCCCGACCACCATCTTTAGGCATCACCTCTCAAGAAGACGACCGCCCACCTCAAACTCTAGAGGTCGACGCCACCTCACGCGTAGTTCTTCCGTCGACTCGAGCCGAAGAAGATGCTTCTCAGATCAAACCCACCTTTTCTAAGGTGTCTCTCGACTGATCTGCACTGGGCTGATGGAGCTTCCTCCCACCTTTGTCCAAATCGAGTGAATTTGATAATGGGCCTCCCATATAAATCCTCATAGGGTGCCATCTGTATACTTGCCTGATAACTGTTGTAGGCGAATTCCACTAAGGGTAAGTGCTCCTCCCAACTAACCTTATGATCTAGGACACATACGTGAATATGTCTCTATAACCTCAGAGTGGTCCTTCGATCGACCATCTCATTGGTTAAGGGATGAGACGCAATGCTCATCGTCAACTGTGTCCCCATGGCCTTTTGGAAACTCTTCCAAAAGTGTGTCATAAACTTGGGATCCCTGTTCGATACTATGGACACTGACACTCCATGTAGCTGGACAATCTCTCTAATGTACAACCAGTAGAATTCCTCCAGTGTGAAGGTCATCTGCACCGCTAGAAAATGTGCCGACTTAGTAAGCCGGTCCATTATCACCCACCGCACAGCTCGCCGGGCGACCATGGTCGTGGGTTACAAATCCATCGATGTCTCACTCTACTCTGCTACGCCCAATGGTCGAGAAGCCCTGGCTGCTTCACGCGAGCCTTTACCAAGTAAGACGTGAGACATCGGCTGAACAAAATCTCCGGGGCAACGTGTCACTTCCATCCTGACTCAGCATCGGCGACGAAGATCACAATACATCTTCGTGCCACTTGGATGCACAACAAATCGAGAGCAGTGGAACTCCCTGAGTATCTCCTCTCTTAGATTGGTCAACTGGGGAACTACAACCCATCCTCTATATTGAAGACTACCATCTATGTGGATGGCCCAATTTCATCACCCGTAATCTAACCTGTACAACTCATCCCGATGGACACTATCTCCATGGCCCCGCTCGGGACTCAATCACTGCTCGCGATGGCGCTGCTACCAACTCCGTAATGCTTCCGGGAAGCCTCACCACGAGAGCCAGGCGAAATCGCTTCCTACAAATTCTTTCGAGCATCCGCCACTAAGAAGCTACACTAGTCAGTACTCCCCATGACTTCCGACTGAGTGTATCCGCCACCACATTTACCTTACCGAATGGTAATGCAAAGTGAAGTCATAATTCTCGGTAATGGATACCGATTCTTGATCGTAACCCCGTTCAACTGTCGGTAATCAATGCATAGTCAAAGGGTCTTATCTTTCTTCTTTGCAAACAGAACCTGAGCGCCCCATGGTGAAGTGCTCGGTCTAATGAAACCCTTGTCCAACAACTCCTGTATCTGGACCTTGAGTTCCTGCAACTCAATCGGCGCCATCCGATGCGGAGTCATAGAATGGGCGACGTACCAGGGTGTAACTCAATATAGAAGTCTACATCCCTATGGGGAGGTAATCCCGATAATTCATCTAGAAAGACATCCTCATACTCTCACACTACCCAAGGTAGATCCAAGTCCTGTCTCACCTCGTCCTCCAGGGTAAGGCTTGCTAGCTAACCAATCAACGGTTCGTGCCATCTAGAGTCGTACATGGTCTGGGGTAAAGCATCGTGCTTGTCCCCTTGAAACGTAACACGAGTACCGTCTTGTGTGTAGGCGGTAACTCTCCAACGCTCACAATCAATGACGACTCGATGTGTTGTCAACCAATCCATCCTAAGGATGACATCAAACTCTGACATGTCCATAACCCTCGAGTCCATCGTGAGTAGAATCTTAGAGATCTCTAACTCGCAACCCTGACATATCAGATTCACACTCACCCTAGTCCCTAGGGGAGAGCTCATATACAATGGCTTATCCAAGGTCTCAACCTTTAAGCCCAAGCCTTTCACCCATGATGCAACAATAAGCATGAATATGATGCATCAGAATTTGAACAACACTCTTATCAAAAGTATGAGAGCCGAAACGTACCCTATATATCAGATTGATCAGCAAGCTCAGTCTGTGGTGTTGTAGCGTAGGCACGCCCTTAGGTCCCTAAAGTATCGGCCTGGAAGTCCTAGCCTCGACCCCTACCCTGGCCTCTCTGGTCTGTCTGTGAAATAGTAGGTGCTTGTGTAGCACCCTAGGACTAACGCCAGTTCCCCTGGCCCATGCTGGGGTAGAGAAGAACGAACTACGCTGTCCGAAACCCACCGATGACTGAAACTCGTGTGTCCCAGGCCTCCGGGGATCCTGCCTCCATGAGCACCGGCTTCCAAAATGTCCAGCCGGTGGCACAGCATGTCATCGATTCAGCCGGTCAGAGCCCCGATATGTCCTCGTCCTAATAAATGCGACCTTGTCCTTGAAATCCACACAAAGTAGAAGTCCTCTACTTTTTCCCCGAGCTAAAAGAAGGTTGGCTCTCCTTCCTCTTAACATCGGTGCTGTGATCCTTCCCGACCGGTCGTGAACAATGACCTCCATCCATCGGGCCTCCTCCTCCCCTGGCCGAGAAAGTGCCTCGAATCTCCGGGAGGTTACTCGACCTTGGTTCCTAATCGCACTAGCTCAGGTGATAGTATGTTAATAATCGTGAGACCCTTACCCGACCCGAATTCAAGTTGGGCGGATCCCTAACCGGTCCGATGCCACTAAAATCACTCAATCACTTAAAATCATATCTTTGCGGAAGCGATTTCAAAATTTGGGCAAGCCCATAAACATTTATATTTAACAAAATACATTTACAATGAAGGCATTCAAGCCTTTTCAAAATGATTTACTAAAATAGATGTTCAGAGTTCAAATTGTTTCTACATAATATCCATATCCAAAAGAAAACATGAAATTTAAAAAGCATATGCCTGAGCATTACCCGAAATTTCCTTCTTATGACTCGACGCTCGATCTCGGTCCGCTTGATCACCATCTATCACTCGTGGTACCTACGTGACAAGAACAATACCACGCTAAGCATTTTCATGCTTAGTGGTTCTATACAATCCATTCCTCGCTTCGCTTAAATCACATTATGCAATTCTAACAATTCAAAACTTTCAAATCATTATGGATGATCAATAGAAACAATATACATATACTTGTTTTATATACAATTAGTCATGGTTCATTGATCATCCCAAAATACACTCTCATATTCAATATTTCACCAAATCAATTCCATTTATGCTCAACTAGCTTCATCAGTGAATTCAATTCAGCTTCAAATCTGTCTGGGCCAGGCAGACACCCGCTTATGCGAATCAATTCGCCAGTAAATCAATTCAATTATGCAAATCAATTCCGCTTATGCAAATCAATTCGCTTATGCCAATCAATCTGGCGACGCTAATCAATCCAAGAGGCCTTAACGAATTTAACCTATGTCTTCGCTATTATGATATCAGAGTCACCGCACGGCCTACCGGGTCGCAGGCCGCAGATCACATGGTTTTATAACACAGCACTGGCCCTGGCCGCTGGATCGTTATAACAATCAAATAGTGAACACTACCGATACGGTCCCACTGGCCGCCGATCGATGATACATCAATAGTTCGCAGCATCGTTTGACCCATCATATACCACCTATCCTTAATGCGTAAATAAATTCGTTAACATTCTAGTTATGTATGCCTCCAAATCTCATTTATAGAAAAATATAGTACAATATGTACGCTTGTATAAACAGTTTATTTTCAATAATCATGCAATTTTTATATGCAAACATTTCACAATCAATTTTCTCAAATCAATTAAATCAATTAATATGCTTTTTAGAAACAAGATGCAAAAACTTGAACCGAGAATAGAGCGGTAGAACAAACCCTAAAATTCTTGCACTTTGATTCCAATCCCTGGAATCTCAATCTCGCCTTTGCTTTTCTCCTCTTCGTCGCCCCTATTCCAAACCATTAAAGAACAATATTATCTATGCGCATTTAGTAGTTTTGGTTAGATTGATTTTCAGAGATTGTCATGATTTCCTAAATTCGAAAGCTATATATAGATGGATTCTGACTCCAAATGGGCTTTCCATAGAAACCAAGAATACCAGAACAGTCTCGATCTAGGAGCTATGACCTTCCGAAGGTTGGAGGTCATAATGCTAGCCATGGGTCCCGAACCGACGAGCTGACCTCGACCGACGAGCTCGATCTATCAAATTCTCGGTCAAACATCTTCTATCCTCCTCAGGATTATGAATGTATTCTGACTCCAATGGGATTTGTTAGAGTTCAAGAATACCCGACCGGGAGATCGACGTAAGGAGTTATGACCTTCCTCGCTGGAGGTCGTGAGTCAACCTGCACAGCTGATAAGGAACCGACGAGCTGGCCTGATCTGACGAGCTCGGATATAACACCTCGGTCTGAAATCTAATATACTCTCAGAATATGAATGGCTTCTGACTCAATGGCTTTCCATAGAGTCCAAGAACACCCAAATCGGAGTTCAAACATGATATGACCAAGTTGGAGGTCAGTGCGCAGTCGCCTTTGACGAGTCGACTCGGACCGACGAGTTGCACTCGGAAGTGACGAGCTCAATCTAACACCTCGGTCTAACATTTAACATCTTCACAGGAATATGGATGGATTCTGACTCAATGGCTCCTTCCATAGAGTCCAAGGAACACTGAATCGAAAGTTCGGGACGGAAGAAGTTATGACCTTCCGGTTGGAGGTCATGCGCAGCCGCCTTGACGAGCTGACTCAACTCGACGAGCCGCACCGAAGTGACGAGCTCAGCTCCAACACTCTCGGTCTACATCCAATATCTTCCTTAGGAATATGGATGGATTATTGACTCAATGGGCTTTCCATATAGTCCAAGAATTAGAATCGGAGTTCTGCATCACAGTTAAGACCTCCGGCTGAGGTCGCAATACCTTGAGCCGTCGACCTGAATCGACGAGCTGCACTGGAAGTGACGAGCCTGGGGTCTAACACCTCAGTCTGACATCTAATATCTTCTTTAGGTATCATGGATGGACTCTTGACTCGTCGGGCTTTCCATAGAGTCCAAGAAAACACCTTAATCGGAGTTCGTATGAAGAAGTTATGACCTTAAGTTGAGGTCATGCGCAGCCAGCCTCTGACGAGTCGACCGACTGGCGAGTCAAGATCGAAGGACGAGCCTGCCAAATTTCACAGACGAGCTGAGCTATTCAGGAGAGCTTGCTCTACATGACGAGTTGAGCTCGCATGACGGCAGTTGAACTCGCATGACGCAGTTGAGCTCGCATGACGCAGCTGAGTTTCGCATGACGAGGTCTCGTCGAATTTATTTGACGACCTCATGGCCGAATTCCTCACCCATTTGACTGCTCGCAGTAAAAAAAGACCATAACTTGTCTACAGGTTCGAATTGAGAAATCTCAAAGCCTAACATCAAGTTCAGAGACGTGGATAGTACTTTCCCAGAAGGACTTACTTTCGAATTCCTTTTTCTTACTCAAAAGTCCTGCTCTAAGGTCCGGCTAGTTGACCGACTGGCGTAACCCGACCGGTCCAGATTAGCTGGCCGACCTCGCAAAGGACTATAACTAGTCTACGCAGGTCCAAATTGAGAGATTCAAAAGCTTAACATCAAGTTTATTGATGTGGGATACAATTTACCAGAAGGACTCACTAATTCATTCTCTTTATTTCTTTACCCAAAATTCAGCTCTGTTGTCCGCTTAACGCGCACTATCACAATGCCAGCCCAGAAAATGACAAAGTGGAAGACCCTACCTCTCGAGTCCTTTAAACTCCCGATTCGGCCCTACTATGGCTCTTGTCACGAGGAAGGACTTTCCCTCTTGCTTCGCCTGGGACCTATGGCTCGATCGTTGGGAAATCTAGAGAGAAGTGAGAGCTTCTCACTCTAAAATACCTCCATTTTTCTCTGTTTTCCTTTTCTTATGGATCACTCTAAATCGTATTTTAAAAAGGAGGAAACTTCCTCCCACTTTCCTACATGCCACATGTCATTTCCTTGATTTTTTTTTTTCTTTTTCTTTATTTCTTTTTATATTTAGGTCCTTCCATTTCTCTATTATTTTTCATTTAAGTCTCCTATTTTCACTTAGACATATAAACTTATTTACAATCGACCCTTAGGGTCCCCATTTTTTAATTTCCATATTTTCTTTTACCTGGGTTTATTTCCGTATTTCAATAATCATTTAATCAATATTCGTCTAACACCCTTAAAATACTCCAAGTTAGTCTAATTATACCCTGAATATATAATAAATTTATTATAAAATTCCAGGTATTTCACAAGTATAACTCTCCCCACTTAAAAATTTCATTCTCGAATTACCTTATTCAAATCAGCTTATGATATCACGCGCATCGCTTCCCTTCACTTTCCCAAGTGGCTTCTTCGCCTTATGGTTTCTCCATTAAAGATTCTCGACTAACGGAATCTTCTTATTCCGTAATTCCTTCACTTCACGAGCCAAAATCTCTATTGGCTCTTCTTCATACGTCAAATCTGGCCTCATCTCCATTGTCTCCGAAGAGACTACATGTGACGGGTCTGATCGGTACCTCCGTAGCATGGACACGTGAAACACATCATGGATTCTTCAAGTCCGGAGGTAATGCCAATCTGTATGCTACTGGACCCACTTTCAATCACTTAAAATAATAAATCTGTGGCTCAACTTGCCCTTTTTCCCAAATCTCATCACCTTCTTCCAAGACGATACTTTCAAAACACCTTTCGCTGATCTCACATCGACATCTTTCTTTCATGTCGGCATATGATTTCTATCTATCGGTGGCCACCTTCAATCTCTCTCTAATCATTTTCACTTTTCTTCAGACCCTTGTATCAAGCTCACAATCACTTTCTTTCACTCAATTCCGCTCCAACACAATGGTGTCTACATTTTCTCCCATATAAAGCCCCATAAGGCGTCATTCCAATACTCTGATTGGAAACTGTTGTACACAAATTCAACTAAAGCAATGTGTTGATCCCAACTACCTCAAGGTCGATCAACCCTTAACATATCTTCAGACCGATCACTGACGGCCCATCCGTCAGGGGTGGAACGCCTTGATCGGCACCAGTCGCGCGCCCAAGGCTTCTTGCAATTTTCCTCAAAATTCAAGTAAAACCCCGGATCTCGGTCCGAAATAATGGATATAGGAATCCTGATAACCTAACTATTTCCTTGATATACACTCGCTAGCTCTCGTCAAGTGAATAAATCGTTTCAATCGCAGGAAGTGAGCTGACTTAGTCAATCGATCTACTACGACCCAAACTGAGCCATGCCTTCTCCTTGTCAATGGTAACCCAACCACAAAATCCATGGTGATTCGGTCCCATTTCCACTCCGGTATTCTAATAGGCCGCAATAACCCGGCGAAACTTGATGCTCGCTCTTACTTCGACACACCAAACACTCAAGGCTAAATTCGACATCTCTTTCATCCCTGACCACCGCACGACATTTTTAAATCTCGATACATCTTTAGTTACCGGATGGATAGCAAAGATCCACTATAGCATCTTCCAAAGATGGATTTCCTCAAATCATTACACCTGCACATACCCGATCCTATAATACAAAACCCATTTTCGTCACATCAGAACCTACTTTCCCTTACCATTTCTAACTGGATTTATTGGTGGCAACAATTTTCTCTTTCCTTGTGCCTCTAACACTTGATTCAACAACCGGGTCTCATGACACTCGCCACTACAAGACCATCAGCCCGATAATGACAATGGGCATTCAACGCTCAAGCGTTTGTATCAATTTCTACTCAAAGCCGACCACTACATCGCCTTTCCCGAAAGGATAATCAATCACACGCCGTAATTCATAGTTCCATCCATCTCCTGTCTCAAGTTAAGTTCGGGCCGGTGGAGGGCAAATACTTAAGACTCTTAAGGATCACAGATGAAACACTTCCATACAAATAATGTTCCAAATTTTCAACGCAGAAATACAATTGCGGTTAATTCCAAATCATGCGTGGGTAGTTCCTTTTCATGCGGCTTCAACCGGTCTGAAGCATAGGCTACCACTTTACCCCTCTTGCATTAGGACACATCTAAGTCCATTTAGCGACGATCACTAAAAATCTACATTTCACCGCCGGCCTACTGAAAGTAAGAACCAGAGCCTCTGCTAAGAATGCTTAACTTATCAAACTTCTTTGACATTTTTCAATTCATTCATACTTTACATTTTTCCCCGGAGCAATCTCACATCGGCCGCAGCCACAGAAAACCCTTAACGACCTTCAGTATCCCGCTACCCTGTGAAACTACGCACTGCAATACTTCTGGTGACTTCCATCCAACAACCAATTTCTATTTTCTTGGATCTACTTGACTCTTTCTTTCGCTACTATATGCCCAAGAAAGGACATTTCATTATTCCAAACTCACACTTTGCTCGGTCGCACAGCAACCTGCTTTTCTCAAAGTCTTCAATACCACTCTATAGTGTGTCGCACTATCCTGCATCTTTCTAATATTAATAAGAATGTCGTCTATGAACACTACGACAAACTGATCCACATACGGTCGGAAAACACGATTCATTAGGTCCATGAAAGCCGTTGGAGCATTTGTCAATCCAAACGGCATTACAAGGAACTCATAATGTCCATATCAGCCCCCGCCGCCTTATGCACATCGGGCATCTTTAATTTCAATTGATGATAATTCAGACGCAAGTCAATCTTGAAAGATACTTGCACCTTTCAATTGGTCAAACAAATCATCAATTCGGGTAACTGATACTTATTCTCATCGTTAACTTGTTCTTGTTCATCAATACATAGCCGGTGTACCATCTTTCTTTAACAAAAAGTACGGAGCTCCCATGGTGATACACTTGGTCTAATAAACCCTTTTTCTAGTAGTTCTGCAACCGCAATTTCAATTCCTTTACCTCTGAGCTTTTCATTCAGTATCTGGCATTAGATGCCTGGCACCCTGCGCATAACGCCAATAGCAAATCCTCAATCTTCCCTACGCTGGGCAATCCGCAACTCTTCCCAAACACATCATCCTAAAGTCGCTAACAGTTGGGGATATCGATACACTAGGCCTTGCCTTTACCGTATCAATCACATAGGCCAAGTAGGCTTCACCTCCTTTCCGCACCATTGTTTTAGCAGTGGCTGCAGATATCACATTAGATAGGTAATTTGACCTCTCATCGATGAAAGTTACTTCATCTTCATTCGGTGTTCTCAAGGTCACTTTTCTGGCTCTTACAATGACTATTGTTCGTGTCGACAACAACCACCCATTCCCAATATCACATCAAACTCCCTGAAGGATAACTCAATCAAATCTCCCAAAAAATTCATACTCGCATTTTGATGCAGGGGCACCCTATATACTACTCACAATAACACCATGGTCGAGCTGGTTCGCCACCAAGATGTCACATTCCGCTTTCACCTCGACACCTTCCACCTAAGTTGGGTATGTCAAGACATGTATGAATGAGTCGATCCCGATCTATCAATGCATGCATAGTAGTATCAAAGATAGTAAATTACCGACCATTACATCCGGGCGTCTGTGATCTTCCATCGCTTTCATCGCGATATGCTCTAAATTCGAGCACGACCATCTTAGTCGATCAAAAGTTTGTGTCCCTTTGTCTCGAACACTCGGGTGATGCAACACTCTTGTTGCCTTTTTGTGCCACTAAAGCCGCACTCCCCGGGCCCCGTGTGTCAGAATGAACGAGTCGAACAATTCGCTTCTATGCTCGATCCACAAATCAAACAAGCACTGTGTAAGTCTCAACATTCTCCTTGTGATTTCTCCCACAATGGGGAGTAATGGGGAGCAATACTCGCCCTAGAAGCACTCTCGGTGTACTCAAGAACTGACGGTGCCGTAGAGTAGTATTCCTACCTCGAGCCCTCGAGCTATAGGTCGATTGGAACCCCTGCGGGTCCCCTAAATTTCTTCCTTTGTTAAGTTGTTATGAACCTGGACTGACCGATTTTCTTTCCCCTCGCTTTTATCCTTTCTCTCTCTTTTCCTCTTTACTCTTTCCACATTCAATGCACTGTCACAATTTTGAGAAATCCTCATGGAAAAAATGCTGTGACATGGGTTTAATATATCATTAAGGCCGCCTTCAAACCTAATACACTTTCTTCCCACTAGCTGGGCACCTCGTAAGATACTTGCTCAACCGTGAATTCTCTTGATATTCACACACTCATCTCGTTCGCTTCCAGATTATGAAACTCCCGGCCTCATGCTGTTAAGATAAATGCGACCCACATATTGCTTGAATCTCATCCAGCAAGAAGAACTCCCATGTATCCTTCTCGATGGTGCAACCTAGTCACGTAAACCCACCACCGATAAGCCTCATTTCTCGTAGTAATGAGGTCGTGACATTCCAATCCTCTTCGCCAGCAATGATTTGCACAAGCATTCACTCCGGTTCTCTCGAGCCAATTTTCCGCCATAGAAGCCCATCCCTCTTTCTTCCCCATAAAATCTACAAGCTCCAGACTCACATTCTCTCAATGGTCAGATCGCTGAGTAATCAGCCTGGCCGTCTCGCCTTGCAATGCCTGCTTAGCCGGAGGATACCCATAGTACCTGCTACTTGTTCCGGGGTTCACTCATTGCGGGGGCATGGGATGCTTGGCACTTCCACACTATCAGACTGTTCACGAGTCCTGTCATCTCGACCTTGGTTGAAGCCGAATCCGTCCATGCTTATCCTATTTAGACCAAAGAAGATCCGCCGAAATATGTCACTTCTTTATATGCAAACGAAATGCATGTTAAACACAACTTCAAAATCACGGCAAACAATTTCAAAATCATTTGTGTGGCTCGATACCACAGTTTCAGGAGACTTCCTTACCCGACCAATCTGCTTTCATGATCCGAACCGAGTCCGGGATGCCACTAAAATCACTCAATCATTCAAAATCATATCTTTGCGGAAACGATTTCAAAATTTGAGTAAGCCCATAAACATTTATATTTAACAAAATACATTTACAATGAAGGCATTCAAGCCTTTTCAAAATGATTTACTAAAATAGATGTTCGAAGTTCAAATTGTTTCTACATAATATCCATATCCAAAGAAAACATGAATGAGGCACATGTCGAGCATATCCGAAATTTCCTTCTTTTATGACTCGACGCTTCGATCCTGGGTCCTTTGATAACTATCTATCACTGTACCTGCGCATTGGTAAAATAATACTACTAAGCATTTTCAGCTTAGTGGTTCTATACAAATCCATTCCGCTTCGGGTTTAAATCACATTATGCAATTTAACAATTCAAAACTAAATCAATATGATGATCATATAATACACATATACTTTGTTTTATATACACTAGTCATGGTTCATTGATCATCCCAAAATACACTTTCATATTCACTATTTCAATCTCAAATCACCCACTTATGCTCACAAATTAGCCTTCGCTTCGTAATTCACCCGCCTCAAATTCAATTCAACAGTAGATCAATTCGCTATGCGGACCAATTCGCTTAGTAAATCAATTCAATTATAAATCAATCTAGTCATGCAAATCACCCGCTTATGCCAATCACCCGCTTATGCCAATCAATTCAAGTATGTTCTTAACGACTTAACCTATGTCTTCGAGATACAGGATATCGTGAGTCATCGGTACGGCCCCATTGGTCAGTGTTTCCAGATATGGTTTTATAACACAGTAATGGTTCCGCTTGGGTTGACTGTTATAAACAATCAAATAGTGAACACTACCGATAATGGAACCTACGTCATTGACGGAGGACACATCAATAGTTCGTAGTACTCGCTATTTGACCCTATTGGTATACTCAATCTATCCTAATGCGTAAATAAACGTTAACATTCTATTAAGGGTGTTCAACCATTTATAGAAAATATAGTACAATATGTACGCTTGTGAGCAACAGTTTATTTTCCATAATCGCACTTTATATGCAAACATTTCACAATCACTTCCTTTCAAATCAATTAAATCAATTAATATGCTTTAGAACAAACATGCAAAAATCCTGAAACGAGGAATAGGAGTCGGTAGAACAAACCCTAAAAATTCGCACTTTGATTCCAACTGAATTCAATTCGCTTGGCTTTTCCTTCTGCCAGCCCTCATTCCAAAACCATTAAAGAACAATATTATTCATGCGTACTAGTAGCTTTGGTTAGGATTGATTTTCAGATTAATATAGATTTCCTAAATTTGACAAGCTATATATAGATGGATTCTGACTCAATGGGCTTCCATAGAGTCCAAGAATACCCTGAATGGAGTTCGGACGGTAGTTAAAGTATGATCCTCCTCGTTGGAGGTCATACGAGTCAAATCCTGAATCGACGAGCTGACCTGACAGGGATTGAGCTCGATCTATCACCTATCGTGCAATCTTCTATCCCTCCTCAGGAATATGACTGGTCTTCTTGACTCCAATGGGCTTCCATAGAGTCCAATAATGTTCCAATCGGAGTTCGGATCTAAGGAGATATGACCTTCCGGGTTGAGGTCGTATGTAGTCAACCCGCACGAGCCGATCCGAACCCAAGAGCTGGCCCGACCTGACGAGCCTGATATAACACCTTGGTCTGACATCTAACATACCTCAGGAATATGAATGTATTCTTGACTCAATGGGCTTTCCATAGAGTCCAAGAACACCCAAATCGGAGTTCAAACGAAGGAGATATGACCTTCCAAAGTTGGAGGTCATGCGTAGTCAGTCTTGACGAGCTTACCTGGACTGACGAGCTGCACTGAAGTGACGAGCTCAATCTAACACCTTAGTATGACATCTAATATCTTCTGCAGGCATATGGATGGATTCTTGACTCAATGGGCTTTCCATAGAGTCCAAGAACACTCGAATCGGAGTTCAGACGAAGAAGTTATGACCTTCCGAAGTTGAGTGTCATGCCTACCGCCTTGGATGAGCTGGACCTGAACTCCACGGAGCTGAACTGAAGTGACGAGCTCAGCTCCAACACCTCGGTCTGGAAATCTAATATCTTCATCAGGAATATGGATGGATTCTTTGACTCCAATGGGCTTTCCATGAGTCCAAGAACACTCGAACTGGAGTTCGACGAAGAAGCAGACCTTCCGGTTGAGGTCACAAAGAATACTTCGATGAGCTGACCTGAACTGACGAGCTGCACTGAAGTGACGAGCTCAGTCTAACACCTTGGTCTGACATCTAATATCTTCCTCAGGCATATGGATGGATTCTTGACTCAATGGGCTTTCCATAGAGTCCAAGAACACTCGAATCGGAGTTCAGACGAAGAAGTTATGACTCCGGTTGGAGGTCATGCGCACTCGGCCTTGGACAAGCCGACCGGACTGACGAGTCGTGACCAAGGACGAGCCTCAACTCTACAGGACGAGCTGAGCTCTCTTCAGACGCAGCTTAAGCTCTACATGACGAGTTGAGCTCCGCATGACGAGTTGAGTTTCCATGACGAGGTCTCGTCGAATTCTATTTGACGACCTCTATGGGTCGAATCTCTTCCACCTATTTGACTGCTCGTATAAAGACCATAACTTGGGCTACAGAGGTCCGAATTGAGAAATTCAAAAGCCTAACAAGTTCACAGATGGATACACCCTTTCCCAGAAGGATTTACTTCCGAATTCCCTTTTTGCTTACTCAAAACCTGTTCTAAGGTCCGGCTAGTTGACCTTAAATTGGCGTAACCGACCATCCGGGATTGAGCTGGGCTGACCTTAGTAAAGTAATTGATAACTTAGTCTACAGAGGTCCAAATTGAGAGACTAAAGCCTAAAATCAAGTTCATTGATGTGGCTACAACTTACCAGAAGGACTCACTACCCACTCTTTATTTCTTACCCAAAATTCAGCTCTGTCCGCCACGCTCACTATCACAATGTATGTGCCTTAGGTAGAAAATGACCAAAGTAGGGAAGACCTACCTCTGGAGTTGTCGAAACTCCCGATCTCGGTCTCTACTTGCAGCCTTGTCACGAGAAGGACTTTCCTCCTTGCTCTCCCGCCTCGGGACCTATGACTCGATCGTTGGGAAATCTAGAGAGAAGTGAGAGCTCTCACTCTAAAATACTCCATTTTTTCTCTCGTTTTCCTTTTCTTCTGGATCACTCTAAATCGATTTTAAAAAGGAGGAAACTTCCTCCCACTTTCCTACATGCCACATGCCCTTTCCTTGATTTTTTATTCTTTTCTTTTATTTTTATATTTAGGTCCCTCCATTTCCTCTATTATTTTCATTTAAGTCTCCTATTTTCACTTAGACATATAAACTTATTTACAATTGACCCTTAGTTCCCATTTTTTAATTTCCATATTTTCTTTTTCACTGGGCTTATTTCAGATTTCAATAATCATTTAATCAATATCTGCCTACCCTTAAAATACTGTTGGCCTAATTATACCCGAATATAATAAATTTATTATAAAATTTAGGGTATTTTGGTCGTTATAATAACACCTGTCAAGATATATAACAATGAGAAAGCACTAATAGCTTCCCATGAAGGCTTCATTGATCAAAGGCCCGTGTATTATTGTTGCCTGCCTACCGCCCCACATCTTTCTTGATTTTCCATCTACGCATGTCAAATAGAAAATTGAGATTCCTTTTTCTAGTCTAACTAGTAGTGCATATGCCACTACTAATAGACTTTATCATCATGAACTACACCGTTCATCTTTTTTTTTTCCTTAGTGGTGCCAAATGCCAAACACTACTACAATTCAATTCAATTTCTGAACTTTCATGTTTAGTTTGTTTTTCCGAATCCCTAAGGTTATGTTTTCTAACCCTAGTGTTCCATATACATCTACCATGTATATATATTCACACAAATCATCACACATATCACACTTTAATTCATCAAAATGCACAATGAATGCATGATCTAAACTCGTGCCCCATCGAGTTCTAGGTATTTATATAACCTAAGCTCTAATATCAAGCTGTGATGCTTGTACCAACATTGAATTCCAAGTAATTCGTATACCTTAGCTCTGATACCAATCTGTGACGCCCTAATTCCTAAGGGTCATTTCATTTTTTTTTTTTTTATGAACAGTGTTCATGAACAAAAGAGCTCAAACAAAGGTAATCGTTGACTAATGGACAAGTCACATGACAGAAGTCTCTGTCGCGATAGAGTCCCTGTCGCACCCAAGCAGTAATGCGCAGCTTGTGTTTCCTGGCTGAACGCGCAAAGGCGCTTGTCGTGGCGCGATGTCAGCCATGCAAAGGTGTTTGTTATACGCACCGGCGCCGGGCCAGAGTACTCAGTAGCGCTCCTAAGGCGCCCTGTCGCCGCGCACCTTGGCCATGCACTGTCACGACATAAGCCCTATGTCACGACATGGGAAAATCCAATGTTTCGGGATTCTTTGTCGCAACAGAAGACCTTGAAAAGTTTGTCGCAACAGAGATTCTGTAACACCCTAAAATACACCCTAACATTTTTATAACATGTTTAGGGTATAAAATAAGTTAAAACTGTAATCGTTTGAAAAGAAATGACATTTTTATGAAAAATGGCAAAACGGTAGTTTTGTTGCTTTGTAAAAGTACTAGAATGACTCAGGGAAGTCTAGAAAATTCTCTAGATCCGGATGACGAAACGGACTATGCCGTTGAATTTGTCTCGCGAAATCTAGTGATCTAGAAAATTTCACAAATTATGAGACCATCGAATATTTTACGATTGGTGATAACGCTAATAACTTCAGTATCAGATTTGTACTAAATTCTAAGTCGAAATGGATGGCTAAGTTCATTTAAACAAAGTGAACTAAAAGAATAAAAATTTTCAAGGTAAAAAAACGACCGAATGAAACAATATAAACTATGGATCCAAAGAATAATAATAATAATAATAATAATAATAATAAAATAAGAATATAAAAAAAAAAAAAATCAATTTGGACGGTGACAAAAGGGAGAGCGTGAAAAACGGAGGGGGAGAGATTTTTATTTTTTATTTTTTTTTCTCTCGCTTCTCTCTTCGATATATGGAGTTTCGACCATCGAAATTCGTCGGGCCAAGAATGAAAGTTTATCTACTCGACGAGCGTTACGAGTGAGTACCAAAAACATGAGATTTCGCTGAGAATTCATAAAGTTCGAAAACTTAAGTTTCTCAGATTTCGAGATCTATGGTGTTCGGATCGGTCAATTAGTCTGACCAAGAGACAGTTGATCCACGATAGCGAGCTACGCGGGTACTCAAAATCTTGGAGTTTCACAAACTCATGGAGGTAAGGAATTTTCCTACTGAATATTTTAGATAAAATCCATGCAATGGCATAGGTTGTTTCGGGGCCGGAGTAGGTCGTGTGATTTAGTCCCAAGATTTTGGAACTGAATATTGGAAATATTTGGGACTAGATTTCGGGCAATCCTGGACTATATTGAAGGATATAAATTAGATAAAGAATAAGAATATATATATGAATATATGATATGATATGAATAGATGAATAATATGAATATAGGAATATATGAAATGAATATATGATAGAACTACATGAGATTAGGAAGTATACGATTAGACAACACATGCTAGAAATGCACAAATGATAGGAAAATAATTACATGTATGGTAAAGAATTCTGAATACAGTAAATTGAAGTTAAAAGATATATGAAAAATACAAAGATACGATAGTCTGACATAGTACATGAAGATATAAGTTAATAAGATATTATAAGATGTTACAAGTAAGTAGATGACAGATATGATCCGATAGGTTATATGCAAATGTTATATGCTAATATATGAGATGAATATATGATAGGAACATGATATAAATACAAGAGTGAATAGATGGAATATGAATATTAAAACATGAACGAATGCGATATAGAATAGACATATATGAAACGATATATATTGTAAAGAAAGAAATATGAGAATAGTGATATGAAGTTACGTCATGAGAACAAATTCAGATTAAAGTAATCATAGTAATATCGTGACATGATTATCGGATAACAATATTTATTCGGGAATAAGGAGATATGTAATTTAACATAGTGAAATGGCATATGGATTGTCCGCTTAGAATCGGTAGAGGGATAGATAGGCATGCCTATAGGGACACAAGCTTGTCAGAGTATTGCGCTTACGTGACATACTCCAGGCCCCGCTTCGTCGATGACATAGATCCCATTCGATCATTATAGCGGTCCCGCTTGGGTCACATATTACATGGTATAGCCACCGTCTCTGCACAAAGGATGATACCCTTCTGCATATACGCATAGAGATCACCGTCTCGCACAACGATAAGACCTTCGGCACATACGCTTATTTCCCCGTATCCGCTTCTAAGGTATATGAAAAGGATTAAAAATTTGTATATGACAATATATGGAAAGTACAAAGTACAAGATATTTAAAAGTGATAGCGCAACAAGTACAAGATATGAAAGAGAAAAGTATATGACCAAGATACAAGTACAAGAACAAAGTGTTAATGACACGAAATGTATACAAATGCATAATATGAAAGCAATAAGATATAAAAGCATAGTATATGAAAATCATAGGAAAATATAGTATATGAAAAGTACAAGATGAAAATATAGGGAATGACAAACATGATGAGATTCCCTCTCGAATCTATCGCGAATGCCAATTCTATAGTCAGAGTGAAAACACAAATGTAAAGTATATGATAATACAAGATCGTATAAGAAAATATATGATAAAACAATATATAAGAAATGAATAGTATAGCATGGGCGTGTAGCCACTACATGAAAGGAGACATGATATAGGTATAGGATAAGAAATGATATATGTAATAGTACATAGAATGTAATAAGTCATAGAACTGAAAGATGAAAAAGACTAGAAATAGGTAAAAGACATATGAAAGTACAGTACATGAAAAGTATAAGATGAAAGCATACAAAAGTACCGTATATGAAAAGTATAAGAATGTAGATAAAAGCACAGACAAAGATAAGATAGGTTATATGAAAGGTACGAGATAACAGTATATGATACATGCACAATATACGAACATGAAGTGAAATGAACATGAAAGTATAGAAACTTGCAAAGAACATGATATAAAGAAATAATATGAAATGCATCAAGTATACGATATACAAATGACAAGAAATAGGCAAAGTATATGTGATAGATAAGGAATGATATATGATATATGCACATGTTTTGAACCATGAAAGGCATTAGACAAGATGATGAGCAGCAGTCGTAAGTATATGATTTGTATGAGTATAAGAATGTATTCGATTAAGCTTATGACGTATCAATGTTATTTGTCATTCATGAGAGAAAGCCCACTTAAGCCGTAGGAAGCGAGCACGGTTTAATCCGTGTAGTACAAAAGCAAGACAAGGATAGAGTGATAGACATCCCAACATCAGAGTGACGTGACATCCCACATCAATAAAGACAAACATCTCAGTAGAGCAGGGCGGCCACCGCACTGCTCCGCAAATTTCGATTTTATACGTATAGTTTGTGGCCAGTGAAATTGTAATAGTACAAGTAAAAGGGACTCTAGTATATGTGTATAGAATATAATGAATGCCACTATGGTGGTATGTATAATGTATATGTAAAAAAACAAAAGAATTTTTGTTATTGCAGAAATTGTGCATATGAATGAGAAAACAAGTACAAGTGTCAGCTCTTAGACGTAAAGCAAAGAGTCCCAGCCTCCAAAGTGTGACACTCGCCGACACTCCTTACTCCAGCTTGGTCATGCCATGTATTCTTCACGCGAATAAAACTCAGAGGGAAGTTCTGCCACGATAGAAAATCAGAGGGAAGTCCAGAAGCGAAGAGAATTATCTCGTTGCACGGCCTCGGTCGCGGTAGCGCTCCAAGGCCATTTGGTCGCGCTGCGGTCGGCCTCGTGTCGCTACGGCGCCAGAACGCGAAGCAGCCGCGACGCAGCATCATAGGTGGCGCTGACATTGTCGCGACATGCCATGCCGGTCGCGGTAGAAATGTCCTGCCTTAGACCAACCCTATCGCAACACTACACCTAATGTCGCGACATGGGACCTGAAATCTCTATCGCGACAGAGAATTCTCTATCGCGACGGGAACCTGGAAATGGGCAGTAGCCCACCCTTCTCCATTCTCTGCAATTCCAAATTTCATCTAGTTTCAGTAATCTCAATTTATCGCCTATTGTACTCGGGCTTTAGGCAATAAAATCCGAGAAATTATACTACTATATGCACCCGACTATTTATACAATAGTCCAAAAGAATTTTATAAAATCTTATGACAATTTTTTTACAAAAATGTTACTCAGTGCCACATGACGGCCTCCTTCACAATCACTCTGCCTCACTGGGAAATGGGCTCCCAGACACTGTGTACCTGAAAGGGGTCCTACTATGCTAAGTACAATGCCTTAGTAGAGCATCTTTTCTTACAAGGGCTGTTCAACCTAAAAATGCATGTAATGGCATACATAAAATATCCAATCCTATTCCACATAATTGATGTAATCCTATATGGAATATTCATGATATGCATGAGATGTGACTCCTCATGCCCACAACCCGAGTCTCGACTGACTTCTTCACACTTAGAACGCCAAGTGTGTAAAATTAGTCATTGGTGTTTCACCCAATGACTTACCTCATTGGACCGACCTCCAATATTCATTTGAATTTTGTTGAAATTCATGGTTATCGGGTAGCGACTTGGGTCTCATCGCGTGCTTTGCACGCCTTCCAACACTTTCACGAACTTTCATCATTGGATCTATATGTCTGACCAAGAATAAAAATTTAATTTTCACTTGTGGAGGGATCTGCCCCATCTTGTTATACCTAACACACGTGATTTATCATTATTATTGTTTTACGCAACCGTGAGTCTCGATTTTGGACGTTGTCCCATTTCCAAGCTCACCACACATTCCAAGAATAGTAACTGGTCCATTACTATGCACCCAATAATCTAATTTCGACGCGATGTTACCGTGCATATGGAATGCAAGTATGCCATGTTGCTACATGGCCACTTTCTAACGTATGGCATGAAATTTTCACTCGTCATGTCAATATATCAGCAAGCATGCATCGACATAAATTTTTTCACACACTGCATGTTATTTAATTATCAACCAATAACATGCAAAAGGTCCTTGAATTGGGATCTCAATCCAACTAGGCAATCATCCGACCTCAACAATTAAAACATGCAACAATACAAACAAAATAAATAAAAATTTTATTTTAATTTTATTTTACCTTTTTTTTCTAGAAACTGTCTCTATTGCGACAGAGTGATTTGCGTGTAGCCTGTAGGGTATCTTAAATCAATAAAATTTATAAATCTTAATACCATACTACCGTAGCGTATTACCATAGTGGTGAATGCCTCTAGGATCAGTCCACATGATGAGCTTTCTTCGTGTGAATGACTAATGCCGAGGTTTACTCAAGCATTATAATTGATATTGGGACGATAAAAGAGTGGGTTTTGTAGCTGCAATTGTGCAAATGAAATAAAATATAGAAAGAATTTTTGAAGTGTTAGGTCGTTTGGGTTGCTAGGGCAAATGAGGGTTCTCGGGGTCTTTTTCTCACATGGAGATAGTAACATACTCGCATTTCTCAATCGAATTCGTTTAACTGGTAAACTTGAACTCTCAATAAATATCCTTTGAAATGGCATTCAATGTCCATTAGACAGCTTTAGTCGCTAAAACCTGTCTTCGAGCCAATTCTTCCACGCTGAGAACATAAATCACTGAAACATCATTACAGATTCATAAATACATCCAATATCTCTAAAGCTGTAATACACATCCATTCATGTGTAACTTGTATGATCAAACCAAAGTCGAGGGAAAGAACATCAATGAAAGAGAATACGTATTTTGATAAACAAGAAAATTTGCTTTACTGGCTGTGTTCCTCGCCAAAGGCCTTCTAATGGTGAAAGAGGGCTGATTTCGCTTCATCCTCCGAGTTGTCATCCCTGTGGGTGGTTTGGCAAGAGAAAATGAGAGAAAATGAAAGAAAAAGGAAAAGAAAACGGGAGCTTGTTCGACAAGCTTCCCTCCAATTTCAATAATGAAATGTTCGATGCTTACAAAGTGTTGTTTGAGACTTATATACCACCCAAAACAATACAAATTACCAAAAAGAAAACAAGAAACTATTATAGGATGTAAATGTGGGGAAGAATCAAAAGGAGAATAAAGTCAAAAGATTAGCCGGAGAATTCGTAGGTCGCGAAATTCAAAGCCTCCATATGAAATCAGAAATAAACAGCGGGCTCAGCCGCTTCTTCAGTATATGCTTCTCACCCGCCCGCCGATTCCCACGCCTTGAGTTCTATTTGATTTCTTCATGCTCGAGCTGCATCCCTATCTTCAATATTTATAGCTTATGAAAACTACAAAAACTGCTATAAATTGATTAGAAGCTTTGCTAGGTCCTTAACGTGCCAACTGGGTCAATTTGGTTGATTACTATGCAAAAAGTGCTCAAAACCTGAGCTTAAGAGTATGAAATAAATATTTGGGTAGTAATCACTCCTCAATCACACATTGCTAGTCCTTAGGCAATGAAGGAAAATAAAGTAATCAAAAGAAAGATTAAATATATATATATATATATACATATATATATATATATATATATATATATATATATATATATATATATATATATATATAGGCGTATACAAAAAATGGTTTTGCAAATAAAATGAGGGATAATGCTCAATTTTTCAACAAGAGTCACCAACATCCTACCCAAAGACTATCTCAGAAGATTAGCTATGCATATTCAAGTATCAAAAAGAGTGTCAACTCCTGTGAGAACCAACTCCGAACCTTCCACAAAAAACCTAAGTGTTAACTGGATTAGTTTTCTAAACATAGTCCCAATTTGTGTACTTCTTCCCCTTAACCTAGTCATTTTCTATACATAGAAAATTAACTAACTCACATAGTGATCCCGACTTTATTTTACAACTCTTTTCAGGCTATGGGTGCAATGACGAGGAGTTGAACCTCAAAATGTCCATGTAATCTGGTCCACCCACTGACTCCTAACTAATTTAAGGTTTAGGCATCAAGTCATAAGGACTTCAACCACTAACTCTTCAGGCTTTACCCTGGATCTCCTTATTGTCTGACCCACACCACAATTTGCTAAACTCTACCTATCCACCCATGTAACGAGCAACAAAGCTCTATGGACCTCAACCATTCATTTAAAATTGTGCCAAAGACTTTCTACGATATAATTCTGACTTTGACCGTGCACCTGCTCACGCAAGTGTCACAATTTTTTTTTTTTATAAAGACCGGTCTTTTATTCAAAGGGTTCAGACCTATTAAAGGTGGTTAAAAGTACTAGGCCATATTTTTGCAGGGCTTAGGAGGCAAGGCAGTTTTTCAGCTTATAATTGAAACCTAATGTGCATAGTGTGGTCGGGCCTAAAGTGGAAGCATATCAAGATAAAGAGAAATTTCAACTGCTTCATCATCAACTCAAATAAGCATAACACAACTTAACATCAACAACATGGGACAAGACTCCACCATATAGAAGCTGAGCATTACAAAAAAATTATGTAAGTGAGAAATTATAAAACAACTAAAACATGTGTTGAAACCAAAACATATACTTGTAATCAGAAAGAAAACAAAACTACTAGCAAGTCACTAACTCGAAAAAATGGACTTTCAAAACATAATGACACTTCCTTCATTAACTCTCCCCAACCGAATACGATAAAGGTCCTTACGTGGCTCGAGCGGAAACTGAACAAGGAAGTGATACCTCGTTGGGGCCGTGAGGGTGAACCTCATCCTCTTCCCCGTGTCTCGAGCCAGAGCGAAGGATGAGCAACCGGTGGAGCTACCGTTTAGGGGAGACTGATAACTGTTGAGCCGTAGGTATAACCGCTGAGTTATAGGCGGTGGAGCTGTGATCCCGTGGCCAGCCATTGAGTGAGAGGGTGGCAAGCCCCAAAAAGGCCGAACCCGAGCAAGGATGGTCAGACTCAGCAAGGACAGCCAGCATGAAGCCCCATCCACTCAAATGCCCATGGTAATTAAAAAGAATAAGGACTGGGATGTAACCGCAAAATTGAGGACAACGGCCATGATGGCAAGAAAATCCTGAGCAGTGATGTGAATAGATGCCACTGGCGGTGAAGATGAGTTGGCTCTAGTTGGAATAGTAGGAGTTGAAGGTGAAGAGTGTGCCGCAGTAATGTGGGGTAAGCACTACAGTCGTAGGGGTCGCTAACATTATGATGCGATTCAGCAAAGGTCAGCCGGAGTCGGTGGACCCGTGGGGATCTAGTCAGGATCAGCCTCCCAATAGGAGGATGTGTAAGAAGAAAGGGCCCCGCAATAAAATTTCCACTCTCAACACGTGGCTCGCAAGCCTCGACGACTCTTTGATGAGGCTCACGAAAGCCTAGGTGGTCCATCACATGACGTATTATCTACTTGAAAAGCAAAGTGAACGGTCTTTGGCCTACGAGGTGCTTCCGGTGTATCTTCTCTTCGAAGTGGAAGAGGGATGTCATAATAAGCTCTGGGGGGCTAAATCGAAAGCCCTTCGAAATGCGATATTGTAAAACCTAGGAAAATTCAAAATTTCTAAAAAATGGTAAAATGATAATTTCGGTCAAAACCCGAAAATTTTCTAGATCTTAGATGACGAAAAAGACTTCACCGTTGGAATCGTCTCGTGAAATCTAGATACCACATCAAATTTCGTCGAATTTCGAGACAGTCGGAATTTCGTGTTTTTCGAGGCACCGGGTGCTGGGTGCCGTAAAACAGCTCGTGAAAGACATGTGACGTGAAAAGAGTCACCTACTACATGTACTCAAATGACACATGTTACGATTAAAGGAGGATGAAATGAGTTGTTGAGATTGTGCAAGTGTCAAAAATCAAGAAAAGGGACAAATAATTATTGAAAATGCTAAGTGAATAAGACAAATAGCAATAGTCTTCTTCATTTTGAGACAAAATCTGCCGTTGAGGGAACTGGCAGTGAGCTGGTTTTTCATTTGTAAGAGAGAGAGAGAGAGAGAGTCTCAGATTTACTTCTAAACTGCCTGCTCTCGATCGAGCAAAGGTGCTAAAGTCGATCTACGCGGCGAGGGCTACGCGTGGACACCGATTTGGTGGAGTTTTGAAAACTCCAAGATGTAGGGATCTTTTCCTACTTGTGTTATTATTTGGCTAAGGGCCATTTTATGGATGGGGATTTGTTGAGGCTTAGAGGGCCGTGATTTCGGTCTTAAAAGCTTTGAACCAAGTGGGAGAAATTTAATTAGGTGGGTCGTGAACGTTGCCAACCCGAGGGTTTCACCGTCTCACGTGAATGGGTGTGATTTTTTGTGCGTCGAGTGATTCAAAATGAATTTCTTTGTAATTGTTAATTAGCCCATGTGAGCTTAATTCTTGATGTTAATAGGAATTTAATAACGAGAATTGTGTGAATTAATTATGTTAATATATATATGTTTTATATATTAGCATGAATATTTTGGGATTGACATAATGCATTCCATATGCACTGGGGCACCCTAGAATATTAGGAGTGAGTGCATGACAAGAAAATGAAAGAAAAGGAAAAATGTTTGTGAAAGGAATTTCGACGGAAGATTTTTTGGAGAATTGTGAGATTGTCCAACAATTCACGTCGGAGGGGCCCATGAATTGTTTCCTGAGGGTTATCCAACGTATTCAATTTCTGAGTGGTAGTTCGATATATTTACTCTAATCTCTAAGAGAAGTTTTAGAGAATAAAAGCTTTTGTTTTGAAAAAACTGTGATTTTAATTCGCATTTGGATTAGATGTGTGAGAGGTTGTTAGACTCAAGACATGGATTTCACATGTAGACATTCAAGTAGGATCATGTATTTACTATGTGATTGTTGCCATGACATGTGCACTTAGGGGCGGAGTAACCCACGGAAATATTTCACTACTGGCTTCGCCCACCCCGTCGAGGGATCACTATTTCAGTACGTGAGGTAGCTGTGGGAGGACGACGCTCACTAGAGGCCGTGTTTAGAAGAAAGTCAGGTTGTGGATTTGGTAGAGACTTTTGTATAACATGTATTAGAAATTGTACATTTTAATATATGTTGAATTAAGAGTGAATTATTAACTCTTGAACTATGGTAATATAGTTGATGTATTTTAGAGTATCGGCGTGTGGCCCAAGTGGCCAATTATTTACTGTGCATGTGGACCCTGTGGTCATTGTAAACTGCTTGGGAAAGGTTGTATTTATAGAGCTTGATTCGGCTCCACGTGAGGTGATCCGAATCAACAATATTTATATCCTAAATTTCTCCTACTGTCGCAGCAAAACTACTGCAATATAGCGGCTCTAGGGTCGAACCTGTGTGATGTGGAGTTTTCTTGCACAAATGACTCTACAGTATACAAAAATGGTGAATTCAATTCGATTTTGGGTTTTGGTAAAACAAGGGAGTCGATGGTTTGCAAACTGGAAAATAAGGTGAAATAAAATATAAAAAGAACTCAAGTATCACCGGGTTTAAGGTCCTAGTTAACCGAGAGGTCCTCAGTCCTTCTCTGCTAGTGGAGGATGACATATAATCATTTCCCGAATCGGATCTTCATTTGGCTTTAAAACCTAAACCCTAATAATTTTCCTTTTGATAGAAAGCATTTATTTAGCATTTATGGTTCCTATAGTGAAAATCCATCACCTTGACCCATCTTACAATGATTCGTAAAGGGCAACTAATGAATCTCGTTGATCTGACACAAGGCATCCATCAACCCTAAAAAGATTACCAAGTATCGATCAATGAGGATGCATCTACAGCTGAAAATATAACCCCTTAACTACCTCCACTGGCTCAGAATAGCAACTACATTTGATATCGTTGCATTCCAGTTAAGAATACATCAACCTAAAAGCTTGCCAAGTATTGGCTAAAGAAAGTACATCAAAAGCTTTAAACCTAGAGTTGCAAATTGGAACCAAAATGTCAAAACCTCACAAGGTGTGGAAAACAGGGGAACCAAAAGCTGCCTTAAACCGTTGTTCGCAGCCCTCCTCTTCAAGAGGAAGAGGTCTACTAACCATCCGGAGTTGTCATCCTTAGAGGAGGTTTGGCAAATGAGAAAGGGGAAGGAAAATAAGAAAATGGGAGAAGCTGGCACGGAACCGCGCCCGCTCTCAGACACAAGTGAAGTGATTTGGAGTTTGTATAGACTGAGGCTTATATAGGTGCTCAGTGTATATGAAATTACTAAAAAAACTAAAATCGAAAGGCTATTAGAGGGTTAAATTTGGAAGAAACAACAAAACATCAGTACAAAAGGTGTGAATGCGGGCTATGAGGTGAACAAAGGTCGTGAACATGAACAAGGCGTATAGGAATGTCTTGCGCCCAAATTTTCTGCATTTTCTCGCTATTCTTCCTCTTGGTCTGGATCTACAATGTCGAGTTTGACTCAAATTCTTCATGCTTGATCGACCAACAATTTTGGCATGATTAGCACGCAAAACTACAAAATTAGCCACAAAATATGATCGTGAGTACACAGTGGACCCGAACATACACACTGGTTAATTGAATGATTAGTACACAAAAGCACTCAAAACCCAGACAAATGGTTCAAAATAGCACTGGCACTAATAAGAGCTCCCCGCACAGCCGAGACTCGCCCGATTCGTGAGTGGTGTCTGGTTACTCCAACATCCACGAGTATTCGTGTCGACTGTCACAACGAGACACCCCTGGATCGGGGGCGCTGGCGCATATAGGGCCTCCAGGATGGCATCCCACATCTGAACAAGATGCTGAAGAAGAAATAGATTGGACCGCGGTATATGGTCCACAAAAAGCATCCTTAGTGGAAGCTGTCTTCTAACAAAATAAAATAACCTGATGTTCGGAGAGATCCTAATTCATCTCCTGGGGGAGGAAGGATGTGGCCACGCCTTAGTCCGTCGAATTGCCAAGATAACTAGAAGGTGCAGAAAAGCGCGCTATAATGACGCCCTCAAGGATGCCCCACTCGCCATCAATGGTAAAGTGAATAGCGCAGGGATGACGCCACCTCGGATGTCATGGACGGCAGAGAAGTCAATCACTACCCCTGACAAGAATTAAATGAGAGTCATAAATGGCTCTAGAGAGTAGCTCTGAACAAGCCCCATTGAACTCAAGCTCCGGCGCACACTAGCCAGATCATAAAAGTATTCGCAGGGAAACTTGTCTAAGTCTGTTCCTCTCATTGAAGAACAAGGGAAAGGTGGCCTCATCACAATAGAGAGAATAGAGGTAGGGGATAGTGGAATGCTAGTTGAGGCTCCCGGAGGAGGAGGAGATTGTAGAGGCACCTACGACCGGACCGAAGACTTTCCGCCAAAGGTCCTGGGTCCGCGAGTGAAGGCGGCCCGAGCACCGGGTCGTGTGTGAGTGGATCTACGGCACCTGGCTCACCCTTGTCTCACACCACAAGATCAGGAGAGGCAGGGCAAAAGAGTCCGGGAAGGAGGTCACAGCCAGCTCCACTGTAGATTAGCAGGTCGACGACACCGACAAGCAGCTGCAGGCCCGGCCAAGGGAGGAGGGCTCGTGACTCGCAAGGTAGGGACGAAGAGTTGTGTCCTTCTCTTGTCTTGGTCATGAGTGAGATGGATGAGGGCTTTCAGAGAGGATAAGGCTTTGTAGGAGTGAGATGGTCAGCTTAGGGAGAGTCTATAAGAGGAAATGAGGAGATGACTTTCTAAGGGGAGGGGGTGGGTGGGGCACTGTCTGCTTATGTGCCATAGGGATGAAAGGTTTGGATGAAATGCAGTGGTTTGATAAAAACTACGATGGAAAGGGAAGAAGAGTCGTTGGTCTGGGGAACCGCAGTTTGGGAAATGAGGTGCGAGGGGAACAAAGGTGGCTACGAATTTTCGCAACCCTTAGAAAAGTACTTAATTTTTACACAGTACTCAACAAATTTCGCAACCCTTGCGAACTCCCTCGCACTTCTCTCTTTAAGCATCGGAACTCCCATCTTCGTAAAATTATCACAACCCGCAAAACAAACACAGAAAATTCAATGAAAGGCAGGGAAAATAAATCAAGAATAAATTGAAGGAAAGTTTTGAAGAAAGCAAAAGAAAAAGAAACATAAATAAATAAAAAATAAAGTAAAAAAAATAAAAATAAAAGATTAAACAAGAAGAAATGGACTCTGCAATCTTAGGGGAGATTGGGTCTACCCAACCCCATTCTTCGTGTGGTTGAGGCTCCGGGCTGAGTGAGCCTCCTTATCCGACAAAAGGAATTGCATAAGACGGAAGCGGTGGCCATTCACTTGAAGATTTGTCTCTTATCCGAGATTTTGTAGTTCCACCGCCCGCTTGGATAAACTTGATGAATGGTAAGGATCAATCCAATTCTGACTTTAGTTTTCCTGAAATATATGAAGTCAACTTGAAAGGTAACTTTATCTCATTTCTTTGGAAATGTTTCGAAAGAATTATCCGATCATGCCATTTCTTAGACTCACCTGGCACCCTGGGAGTTCAAGTAATTACTTCACTTCCTCCAACTCCATCGAGGTCAAGAAATCTTTGTGCCCATTTTCCCGCATCCATGTCGAGATTTTTAATGGCCCAATTCCAGTTTAGATCTGGTCAAGAGGTGGTATGTTTTTCTACAAACCAGTCGATAATGAGACATCCTAAGAATTATTCAGAAAGCTGCTCGTATGCCCATAGTGAGTCCAATAAACTCGAAAGTGACCAATCTTTTTCACAATTCACCACTTCATCAAGATGGTCTTAACCTCCCTGTTAGCTAGTTCCACTTGAACATTGGCTCGAGGATGGTAAAGATGGCCACTCAGGTTTCACCCCATATTTGGCTAGGCGGTTTCTAAAGGACAGCGCAAATGGCACTCACCGGGACATGGATTCGGGGCACTCCAAACTGAGAAGACATTCTCCTATAAATCCTAAGCACCACCTCAGTGATAATCGGTTTGCGTTGAATCGCCACCCATTCTGGACACATAATCAACTCCCACAAAGACGCGAATATTCGCACGAGGAATGCACCATGAAGTCAATGCCCCAAACATCCCAGATGTCTACCACCAAAATTGGTTTTAAGGGCATCATGTTATGACGAGTAAGCTTCCGTGAGTCTTCGCATCGACGCATCGCTTCGTACATGGCATGAAAGATCTTTGAAGAGATTATTAAAACCAAATTGCAAGATCTTCATGGTTGTCTTTTGTGAAGCAAAATGACCTCCACATGCATTTTCATGGCAATGGCTGCAGATCCCCTGTTGTTCCTCTTCAGGCACACACCTTCTGATGATTTGGTTGACACAATATTTGAACAAAAATGGTTCCTCCCAATAATAAGAATGAATTTTGGCGAAGAAGTATTTTTTCCGTATTCCAATCAATTGGGATCAGCAACAATTAGCAATATGAGCACAGGGTGCATTCCCTACAAAAATTAAAGACCTCGTGGAACTCATCATTAATCATAACAGAGTCATGAGCTGGTCACTTAGAGAGATGATCTACCACTACATTCTCCAATTCCCTTCTCTTGTCTTTGATTTGGAGTGTTAAATCGGGAGTAGGGCAGAACCCACCTGATAAGTCTTGCCTAGCATCTTGTTTCAACAGTACTTCAGCACAGTAGTCTATAAAATAACAATGACTGATCCCACCACATGTTTGAATTTTTCCATAGACTATTGCTAGCATCTTCTTTTCTATGGTGGTGTAATTCCTCCAGGCTTCCATTAAGAGTCTTGTTTACAGTAAAACCACGTAGGGCTTTCCATCTTCTCCATTTCAAGAACTCCATCAATGGAAAATCACTTGCATCACACATTACTCATGAGTCTCTGGTGCCTCACTACAGCAAAAAGAAATGTGTGACTTGAGCTCCTCGAAGCTCTGTTGGCACCTTCCATCTCAAATAAATTTCGTATCCTTGACTAGCAGCTCACATAGAGGTTTTGCAATTTTTGAAAAGTCCTTAATAAACCTCCTGTAGAAACCTACATGACCAAGGAATTGCCTTATTGCCTTAACATTTATGATCAGAGCCAAACAGTCAAACTTTACTTTATCAACCTCACCTGTTGGATGACATGTCCAAGGACAATTCCTTGATGTACCATGAAATGGCACTTTTCCTAATTAAGCAACAAGTTTTTCTCGATGCATCTATTTTGGATAGTCTCTGTCACAGTAATCCTCAAAGGCCTCATATATGGTGATGTCACTCACAAAGATCTCCTATAATAAGGGCTCCACCACATTTATTGAAGATACTTCAGCATATGCTTTGAAAAAGTATGGTGTATTTAGTTTAAAAGTATCTTCCTAGAATAAGTTCCAAAGGGGCAAGAGAAGGTGGTATTCTCCTAATCCTCCACACCATTTAATTGAAAAATATTCCTGGTATCCATCTAGGTGCTAATAAAATAAATAAAACTTCCCTCCGTTGGATCAATGAAGGGTAAGGGAAAATGGTCCTTCCTTATCACTGCATTCAGCCTCTTGTAATCTATACATACCCCCCAACCCATGGTGAGGCGTACAAGCATATCTTCTCCCTCTCTCGCTTTGGTACATGGTAGTTACTGGGACTTAAGATGCTGGTAGATCTATCGGATTCATGAGGGCACATCACTCAGACGAACTTCAAGACGTACACCTCTTACATGTGGGGATTCAATCATCTGTGGTTGTGGCACCGGTTTGGCCTCTTCCTCCATGTAGATGTGATGAGTGCAAACCAAAGGGCTAATTCCCTTTAAATATGAGATTTGCCATCTAATGGCTTGCTTGCACTTCTTGAGGATTCCTAGCAAATCGTCCTCCTGTGAAACGTTTAGGGATGAAGAAATAACCACGGGGCATTGGTCGCCCTCTTCCAAGTATACATATTTCAATTATGTAGGGAGGGGTTTTAGATCGAGCTTTAGAGGCTCTCCCCTTTCTTTGTCTTTCTCAGTCAATAGGGGGAGGATTTCTTCCTTCTTTTTCCAAGGATAAAAAGCAACACACAACTCTGAGGGTTCATCCAAATTTTCAGGTAGCTTTGCCAACTCCTCTATCAATTCTGCCTGTGACTGTAGGTGCTCACATTGTTCTTCCAATATGGTGTCAATCAAACACACCTCAGTCTCTCCTGGGTGAACATGGTTTTGTCGAGGTGAAAATGTTGAGCTCCAGTATTACATTGCCAAAAGTGAGCGATAACTCATTTCGATAGTTGGATGATTGCATCGAGGTAGCCAAGAATGGCCTCCTGAGTATAATGGGCACATAATTGGCTCCCACAGCTACTGCTCCGTATCAAGAACAACAAAGTCCACTGGGTAGTAGAATTTGTCCACCTGCACCAAAACAGCTTCCACAGTGCCCTTCAGAATTTTTACTAACCTAATTGCTAAAGACAAGGTGATAGTGGTGGGTTTCAATTCTCATAGCCCCAACTACTGATGCGACCGAGGGTAACGAGTCGACAATGGCCCCAAATTCAGTATAATAGCCTTCTCCACACAAGTTCCTCCAATGTTCACTAATATGTTAGGACACCCTGAATCTTTGTACTTCACTAGAGTCTTAATCAGGATGGAACTCACTCGCTTCACAAAAAGGCCTTCTTTCCACATTCAGCCCTTCTTACAAGGCACAAGTCCTTAAGAAACTCGCATAGGTTGGAACTTGTTTAATCATGTCTAAGAGGATGTCAATTTCACTCTGCCCCAACACTTCAAGAATCTCAGTTTGGTTTTTCACCATCTTTTTGCCTCTTAATGCTTGAGGGAATGGTGGGGGCATGCTCTTCTTCATCATATCTTCCTTAATCACTATCTGTTTCGACTCCTCATCTTGGCCTTCTTTGGCTTCATTAAGTGGTTTAGGCGCTGGTTGCTCAACTTTTTTACCACTTCTCAAAGTGATAGTTGCTTTTACTTCATCCATTTAGGAGCAGTTTCACTCAAGTAAGCTATTTCATGACCTCCCTTGGGTTTTGCTGAGTTTGTGAGGGGAACTTCCCTTTTTCTTGCACTCATGTTGATCAGGGTCAGCCTGTAGATGGAACACGCAGGTTGTCAATTTTTATGGGCAATTTCATTTTGGAACCTATCTATTATCTTGTTCACAGTGCTTTCCATAGTGTCAACCCTCTGATTTAACTTTACATTCACTGCTTTCTGCTCTTCCACAAAATTATCCACCACCTTGGTCAAATTTAGAATGGCTTGTTCAATTGGAGAAGTTGACTGTGGTTGTGATGGTCGTAGAAGTCAAGCATACCGTGGACATGAGCGTGAGGCATACTGTGGAGGTTTTGGCTTCCAGGAGAGATTAGGGTGATTTCTCCAGTTAGGTTGTAAGTGTTGCCATATGGTATATTGGTTGATGGTTTGAATTGACCAACAACATTCACTTGCTCCACTAACATCTCCCTCATTGCCGAAATAGTTACATTGTTCTCCAGATGCTCAATGGATTGACAAATGAAGCATGGCTTGTTTGGCATAGGAATCTCACTCATTGCTTGCACCTCATGCGGCTTTCTCATTTATTGTTCTTTCAACCTTCTAGTTAAGGTGGAAATTTTGGCTTTCTTGTCTATGTCCTCCAGAAGAGAGTACATGCCACCCCCTCAGATCGGATTTCCAGGGTCTCATTCTTTTCATCTCCCTCAAGCCAGCTCATCCCAACCTTCGGTCACTACATAATCCAAAGAAATCCAAAGCTTCCTCCGGATTTTACCAAGAAATCTCCTCCACATATACCTCTAGCAATCGCTTCACGGCAGGAGAAATTCCATTATAAAAAAAGCAAATTTCAACCAAGAAACCCCGCTTTGATTGACCGCACCTTCATAGAGGTTGTTGTTAGCCGCGATGCTACCCTTATGCAAAGCAAACCCATCACACAAGTCGGGGTGCAATCGGGACCCAGGGGGGGGGGGTCAAGTAACCTTTAGAGGTTCGAGGCACATCATCCTCCGACCCTCAAGGGAGGAGGAGACCCGATGGTGGTGGGTCATTATTTCCAACTAGTTGGAAAGGATACTAAAAGCAAGTGGATGGGCAGTTAAGGAGCTAACCTTCTTTAGCTCCGTGAAGAAGTAGGAAGACTTCGCTTCGCACTCCGATCTCGTGGACAGGCCGCACACCAAAGGCCAAGGCTAAGGTCAATCATTCGTAGCGGAGGCACTCCAAATGCTCCAGCAAGTCGGGTGCGTGATTAAGTGTTACAATTGTCACCAGCCTGGACATAGGAGACGGGATTGCCATTAGAGACATGGATCCTAGAGTTACGAGACACCACAATCTCAGGCGTCAGTGGGACACGCACCAATGCAATTTGTTCCTCCTTATCCTAACATGGGTCGGAGGAACCAGTATCAGTCGTAGGGTGCTGCGCAAGCACCATTTGTAGCACAGACAGGCTAAAGAGGCTAGGGCATGGGTCGAGGTCGGTTACAGGGCTTATAGGCCGAGACTTCGGGGACCTAGGGGTGTGTCTACGGCATTACACCTTAGATTGAGTCGGAAAATCAGTCGATTATTCAAGGTATGTTTCTACTCTCGTGCCTATGGGCAATAGTATTGTTCGATTCTGTAGCATATGCATGTGATTGTGTGTTCTAGTGTGTGTGAATTTTGGGGACGAAATTATGTTAAGGGGGTAAGAATGTAAAACCCATGAAAATTTTAATTTTTTTGAAAAATGGCAAAAACAGTAAAAATTGTCGAAATAGTTCAGGGAAGCCTGGAAATCTTTCTAAATCTCGGATAACGAAACGGACTTCACCATTGGATTCATCTCGTGAAATCTAGTTACTTAGAAAATTTTCGCCGAATTATGAGATAGTCGGATTTTTTCATGATTTTTGAGGTAACGGGCGTTTAGTGACTCCCAATGACGAGATTTTTATGAGAATCTTGGGAGTTAGAAAATAACTCAAGTAAAGTTCATTTAAAATAAATTGAACTTGAATCGGGACGAAATAAATTGATTCGGGGCATAAACGGACTCGAATTAGTAATGGACACATGGCGCGATGTGGGCCATGTCTCCAAACTTAAGAATTAAGTTTAAACAAAAGGTTAAAATAAGATTGGAGGAGAAAAGGAGAAGAATTTATGCTAGAGAGAAAACGTTAGAGAGGGAGAGGGAGAGAGCTCCAACTCCTTTCTACGATCTACGAAGATCGGTTGGTCGGAATTCGTCGGGCCAAGAACGAAAGTTTATCTACTCGACGAGGGCTATGCGTGGGTACCGAAAATATTGGATTTCACCCAAGATTCAAGTGAGGAGTTCGGGAAATCAAAGGTTTCGGGTTTAGGAAGTGTCAACGAGACTTCATAGAGTTTATTTGTAAAACCCGAGAAAAATTCAATTTTTCTGAAAAAAGGTAAAACGGTAATTTTGGTTGAAAACCGGAAATTTTCTAGATCTCGGATGACGAAACAGACTTCACCGTTGAATTATTTCATAAATCTGGGCGCACCCCATCACCTCCGTCGAATTCCGGCATTAACCCAAGCTCACGCCAGGCATTCGTGTCATGTGACACATGACATGACATGTGGTACACTTGTATGAATGACTCATATTGGGCCATGTGTTAAGTGGAGGAAATAACGGGAAAGAAAAAACAAGAAAATAAAAAATAAAAAAGGAAAAGAAAAAAAAAGAAAAGAAAAGAAAAGGAAATGAGAAAAGTAAAAAATGGGGGTAAAGGCCATTTTTTGGTAGGAAAAAGGGCAGAGAGTGATAGCGAGAAAAGAGAGAGAGAGAGGGAAAAAGATTTTTTTTTCGCTTCTCTCTAAGATCTACGGAAATAGGACCGTATGTTTTTGTCGGAGAAAAAGGCAAAGTCGGTCCACGACGAGCTACGCGTACGGGTACTGTAAAATCTGAGTTTCACAAACTCCACGAGAGAGAATTTTCAACATTCAGTTATTTCTAGCCTAAAGGCCACGAATGGCTCGGGGTTTTTCTTAGAGGTCGTGAGAGGTCAGAATTTTAGTCCCAAATTTTTTCGACTGAGTGGATTTATAGGGAATTGGGACCTGCTTTCTGACGCTAGGTTGAATTTCTGGGATTGTTTTCGACACCGACATAATTTTGGGATCGCTTTTCGGCAATCCCTGACTGCATTGGAGATTTGGTTTATCTCGACCTGATGTCTTCGAGTTTTGTCGAAGTTTTTGAACACTGTGAATATATGAATGGAATCCAAAAATGGTTCATGGTCGGAAGGACCGAGAGGTGCCTCTGCTTATGTGGGTCCGAGATTTGGACCATTTGTGCTATTGTTGGAAAACATAAATAATATGTTATTGTGTAAAAATCCAAGGCATTATGTGCTTGAGTGGTGTATTAACATAGAAATTGTGATGAATGAAAATTATATGTAAAAGAAATATAATTATTCGAAATTTATAAATATTGCATGGAGCACGACATAGCATGAAATGACATGAATGCATTTCATATGCACGGTCACATCGCGTCGAGTCGGGTGTGGGTGCATGGTACTGTTATTCACCATTCTTAGTGAATATGTGGTGAGCTCAGAAATGGGACCATGTCCAAAATCGAGACTCACGGTGGTATAAAACAATAATAAATATAAATCACGTGTGCCTGGGTGCAAGCAAGACGGGGTGTATCCCCTCCAGGTAAAAGACCCAAATTTATATGCAATTAGTCATGATCACCGCGGAAAGCCCGTAAATGTCTGGCATGCTGATTCCGCAGCAGACCCAAAAAAGTGACGTGGCTCATGAATAAACACGCGGATTCGATAAAATCTCAAATGAATATCGAGAGTCAGTTCAAACGAAAGTTGTCATCGGGGTAAAACATCAATGACCCGGGTTCTCACACTAGGCATTGTGATGTCGTGGAGTCGGCTCGACTGGCCGTGGGCATGAGGAGCTCATCCTTGCATGATACGCACATTCCATATAGGATTTCAGCCATTTATATGGAATGTGATCGATCGTTTTCATACCGCTTATCAGATGTGCCTTTGTGGGGAAAGTATCCCTTGTAAGAGAATTTTTATAATCGTATTACTCACCCTGATTGTGGGACCCCCAGCTGGGTGTATAGGAGACGACGCCCGACGAGGCCGTGATTGCAAAGAAGGCTAATGTGTGGCCTTGATATTACCTTTGAGTAACATTTTTGTAAAAAAATATTTTGTATAAAAGAATTGTAACTAAATTCTTTTGGGACTATTATCTAAATAGTTGGATATGTAATTATGGTAAGAGGGCCATGATCGGACTCTTACAAACTGTAATTAAGCTTTTTATTTTCATAATTTAGATTTAAATGTGAATGAATGGGTCATGATAAAGGGATGTATATATTTGGGATATGGACAAATGGACCCTGTGGGGTCAATACTACTTCTATTGAGACCCTAGATAGGTTATGATTATTATGTTATACAGGTTGTATGTTGGGTAGAGCTCCCTGAACAAAAGAGACTCTGCTCGATTTTTGTGAAAATATGGATCCCGATAAATAATACAACAAAGGTAGACGAGTCACCCGGGAATCCACGTGAATTCCATGTTTGATGAGGCGCTGTCAATCAGACCTCAGGATTTGGGGTGTCACAACTTGGTATCAGAGCTCAGGTTAATGATTACATAGGAGCTCAAGTGGGGGTATCCACCAGTGTTTTCGAATATTGGCTTGTCATAGTTGAGTATCGAGAGTTAGGTATACAAATACCTAGGATTAATGGGCATGGGTGTAGAACACGGCATTGTGTTCATTGATTTCTTTTGTGTTCTAATATGTTCCACGGAGATGTATTGTGGTTATGTGAATATATGCATGATATAATGTGTAGAAATTGAAGAATTAGGGTTAGCAAATCCAACCCTTGGGGGTTCAAAATGAATAAGCATGATTACTTAGAATTGTTATTTATTAGTTACTCGCATTATGCACCACTAATGATAAATGAAAAGAGAGAATCTCAAATTTCTATCTTAGTTCTGTGTAGATGGCAAGTCGAGGGTGCGGACGAGAGGTCGTACGCCCACTGAGCAAGAGTCGACCACCGCTGGCTTTTGACCAACATGCCTTTATGTAGGCTATGGGGCACTGTGAGTCAGCCATCATTGTGCAAGCGAAGGCCAGGGTCATACCACCGCACCCGACTAGTGAAACGGTGGTCCAGGGAGGGACGAGTAACCTCCAGGGGTTTCAAGCACATCATCCTCCGACATACATGGGAGGAGGGGATTCAATGGTCAGGGCAGCCTTGGCTATTGAAAGAAAAGTAGAAGATGCATGGAGCATCCGAGATACGGGTGCTAGTGGCAAGAGGAAGAAGGATCAGCCTTCTTCTAGTTCGAGAAAGAAGTAGAAGACTTCTACTCCCCAAGAATTTCAGGGATAAGGCTGTGGCTATCGTACAAGGCTGCACTGTGGCTTTCACTCAATATCCATAAAGTTTCCATTACCATCACTGACATGTGAGGCGGGATTGCCTCAGGCAAGGATCCCAGTTTTGGTACGGCATTCCTGGGCCATCAAAGGATAGCCCGACACGTTTGTTCCTTCACCCCGCGGGCCGTAGGACCAATATTAGTCTCAGGGAAATGCATGACACCTTCGCTATACGTATAGGTTGGGGAGAGACCAGGTGTGGGTCGAGGTCGAAGGGCAAGGTTCACGAGCCGAGACATCGTGACCCATGGGTGTGTCTATGCTATCGACACCACGTGCATCGAGCTATTGATCACGCTGATATAGGTTATGTTTATGTTATCTCGCTTATGGGCTAAAATATTATTTGATTATGGTGCATCACATTCTGCGGGCTGCATCTAGTGTGGATGTTCGGGGTTTAGAGGTGAGACCTCGATGAGCCGCTATATCGTGAGTTCTCTCCCCGTGGACTCAGGTGAGGATTAATCGATATGTCGATTGTGAGTTAGGAGATCTCGTGGATTCTACCACAAAATGGACCTTCAGTGATGGACATATCGAATTTGATGTCATTTCGCATGGATTGGTTGACGATACACGAAATGCCATTGACCGTGATAGTGTGGCTGACTTATGCCATGCACATCTGACGCAGATTGTGGTGACTTTTCGTGGGAGAAGCATGATGCTTTACCCCGTGACAAAGGCATGACCTGTGTGGAGTGGACAGATGATGGGTTGGCTAGCAAGCCTTACCCTAGAGGATGATGGGAGACAGGATTTGAGTCTACCGAGTGGTTTACAGTACGAGGATGTTCCTTCCTGACAGCTCGCCGGGATCACCTCCATACAGACGTGGACTTGGCTTATTGAGAGTTACACCCCGGTATGCCGCCATTTCTGGTGACTCCTCATAGGATGACACCGGTTGTTGTGTGAACTCAAGGTCTAACCCACAGGGATTGTTGACAAGGACTTATTAGACCTGAAGCACTTCACCACAGGCGCTTCGGGCTATGTCTACATGAAAAAAAGAATAAGACCCTTCGACTGTGCATTGATTACCGACAGTTGAATAGGGTTACGATCAAGAATCGATATCCATTACCGAGGATTGATGACTTGTTTGATCAGTTGAGAGGGGCACGAGTCTACTCTAAGATAGACCTTCGCATCGGTTACCATCAGTTGAGAGTTAGAGAGGCTGATATCCCTAAGACAAGGTTTTGGACGAGGTATGGGCCTTTCAAGTTCACAATGATGCCCTTTGAATTGACGAATGCGCTAGCGGCATTCATGGATCTCATGCATAGGGTATTCCAGCCTTATTTGGATCAGTTTGTTGTGGTCTTTGTTGACGACATCTTGATCTACTCCCAACTGGTGAGGAGCACTGGCATCATTTTGCATTATTCTCTAGGCACTCGTGTGGACCATCAACAGATGCCAAGTTCAAGAAATGTGAATTTTGGCTTAACAGGTGAAATTCTTTGGGACATAAGTTAGGCCTAGCTTTCAGTTTGTCGCAGGACCCCGAGAAGGTAGAGGTCAAGAGGTTGGGAGAGGCCGAAGTCACTTCGAGATACGTAGTTTTCGATTACCAGGATACGGCGCTTATCGAGGATTTCTCCCAAATACGCAGACTTATGAATATTTCAATCCTAAGGTCAGTTTGAGTGGGATGACTTGTGTGAGAAGGCATTCTAGGAATTGAAAATGAAGCTTACTACAACTCCTATTTTGATAGTCCCGGAACAGGGACAGAGGTACACGGTGTACTATGATGCCTCTAGGGACGGACTGAGATGTGTCTTGATGCAGGCCAGGAGGGTTGTAGCTTATGGTTCCAGACAGCTAAAGAATCATGAGTAGAATTACCCTACACATGATCTGGAGTTAGCGACCATAGTCTTTGCCTTTAAGATTTAGCGCCACTATTTGTATGGTGAGCAGTTTGAGGTATTTTCAAACCACAAGAGTCAAAGGTATATCTTCACACAGTGGGACCTTAACATGAGGCAACGCAGATGGATGGAGTATCTAGAGGACTAGGACTTCACTTTGCATTACAATGAACAGACTTAGGGAGCGTTAGGGAGTTTGGTAGCTACACCATCCCTATTGAGCAAGGTGATTGAGTCCTAGGGTCAGGACGTAGAGATATCGTCCATTAGGGACGGCATGCGAGGCCAAGTGATTTAAGGTCAGCCATCCAATACAGATGGTAGTCTTCTCGTGATACGGGATGGGTTGTGGTTCCCCGCCTGATTGACCTAAGAGAGAGACTGATCCCCGTGGAGTTCTACCGCTTCTTGATTTGTTGTGCATCCAAAGCGTACGAAGATGTACCGTAATCTTCGCCACCGCATATCGGAGCATAAATAGCGAGACGCTTGAGGATTGTTTACGCGCTCTCACGTGTTGCAGAGGTTACGCCGGCACGGCTGCAGGGTTATTTCAACCATTAGAGGTAATGAGGGAAGTGGAGCATGTCACTATAGATTTCAGGACCTACTCTGCCAGTTGACACAAAGTGGAGGCATGATGTCAGAGTAGGTTATGAAGGGACTGCTCACTAAGCTCAAGAGACACGTTTTTAGTGGTGTGGATGACCTTCTACATTGGAGTGAATTCCTGTGGTTATGAGACTGTGAGATTGTCCGGCGCCGGAAGTGCCGCCCTATCGATCATATAGGGATCCCAGATTTGTGGCACACTTTTGAAAGAGTTTCCAAAAGGCCATGGGGACACAGTTGTCGATGAGCACAATATTTCATCCTCAGACAGATGGTCAGTTAGAGAGGACCATACAGATTTGAGGACATGCTGCATGGTTTCTAGATCTTAAGGGTAGCCGAGGAGCATTTACCTTAGTGGAAATTTAATTCACAAGGATAGAGAGAAGAGAAGAGATATATATATAAATATATAAGAAGATATATATGAAGAGAAGAAGAGTATGAGTATTTGGAGGAATTTTATGTGTTTTATAGGAGGGGTTATGTTGACAATTAATTTATTGATGTAGATGAGAACGTTTCATCACTGTTCGATTTGATTAGAGACACCTCGAGACGGATTTGATTCGGAAGCGCCTAAGGCTCGTGAAAGGCATGGCACTACGCCGACTGCACGACATCGACCCCAAAGCCCGAGGTGGGTGATTATGTCTTCAAGGTGATGCCCAAGAGGAGGAGTGGTCATATTTGGTAAGGGCAGTTAATGAGGTATATTAGTCCATACTTCAGAGGGTGGGCATAGCCATATCGGCTAGCCGCCACTCAACAAGTTTGATATAACCATGAGGTATTCTGCCCCATGTCAGAGTATACTCTAGATCCAAACATGTATGGATCGGGGAGATTCATCGTTGATACCGATGAGACCTTCTGAGGAGGGACTAGTGTGTAACTTGATAGCCGACCGGGTTTGTGGGATGAAAGACCGTATGTTAGTAAAGCATTGTGGGCAATACCAGGAGTTTATGAGGCAACGTGGGAATATGGCGACAATCGATGTGGGCCATTTATCCTTTCCTTTTTGAGGACGAAGGTGCATGGTCTAATATTCAGCCTTAGAACATTACTTCATATGCATGTGTTTGTGTATGCTAGTATGTGTGAATTTTGGGGACGAAATTATGTTAAGGGGGGAAAAATGTAAAACTTGGGAAAAATTCAATTTTCTAAAAAAAGAGTAAAAACGGTCATTTTGATTGAAAATCGGAAATTTTCTAGATCTCGGATGACAAAATGGACTTCACCATTGAATTCATCTCGTGAAATCTAGTTACCCCTGGCCGAATTTCAAGTAGATTCCGAGATAGTCTGAACGCTTCGAGGCATTTGCGCCCGTGACACATGGCATGACATGTGGTGCACTTGTGTGAATGGCTCACATTGAGCCATGTGTCAAATGGAGGAAATAACATGCTCTAATATGTTTTGTGTTCTAACATGCTCAATGTTTGTGTGTTACAAATTGTGTGAAATATATGCATGACAAGATGTATATAGTAAAGGATGAACATTAGGGTTAGAGAACATAACCTTAGGGGTTCAGAAAATAAATGAACATGATAGTCCGGGCAATGATATTTATTAGCGTTTGGCCTTATGCACCACAAAGGAAAAGGGATGAACGGTGTAGTTCATGACGTTAAAGTCTATTAGTGGTTGGCATGTGCACTACTAGTTAGACTAAGATAGAAATTTGATAACTCTATTGCTATCTGACACGTGTAGATGGCTAGCAAAGGAAGAGGATGCCAAGGTGCTGGGTAGAGTAATAACCCACGACCACTGGCTTTTGACTAACAGACCTTCATAGAGGTTGTTGTTGCTGCAATGCTACCCTTATGCAGGCAGCCATCACACAAGTTGGTGCAATTGGGAACCAATGGGGGATCAAGTAACCTCTAGAGGTTTGAGGCACATCATCCTCCGGCCCTTAAGGGAAGAGGAGACCCGATGGTAGCGGTCATCAAGCTTCCGAATCAGTCGAAAAAGGATACGGCCGCACGATAAAGTATAAGAAGAGCAACCTTCTTCTAGCTCCAAGAAGAAGCAAGACTTCGCTTGCACCTATCTTGACAGGCTACGCCACTGTGGCCAAGGCCAAGGTTAATCATTTAGGGGTGGGAGGCACTTCAGTGCTCCTAGCTAGTCGGGGCAGATGAAGTGTTACCATTGTCACCAGCCTGGACACAAGAGACGGGATTGCCCTCGGAGACAGGGATCCCAGAGTTATGAGACACCACAGTCTCAGGTGTCAGTGGGACACGCACTGACGCAATTTGTTCCTCCTTATCCCAACATTGGTTGGAGGAATTGGTATCGCCTAAGCAGTCGCAGAAGCACCTTGGCACGCATGTGCCAGAGAGGCCGTGGCATGGGCTCTAGGCCTGCACAGGCTCACGTGCCAAGACTTCTGGACTCCAGGAGTGTGTCTACGCCATTACACCTCAGATTGAGCCGGTAGATCAATCGATTATTCAGGGTATGTTTCTACTCTCGTGCCTATGGGCAAGAGTATTGTTTGATTATGTAGCATATGCATGTGATTGTGTGTTCCATGGTATGCGAATTTCTCTGTGATCTAAATTGCTAAAGGGGAAGAATGTAAAACTCGGGAAAAATTTATTTTTTCTAAAAATGACAAAAATAGTAAAAATCAGCGCAAAATGGAGTTCGTGGAAGATCGAAATTTTTCAGATCTCTCGATGATGAAACAGACTTCACAGTTGGATTCGTCTCGCGAAATCTAGCCACCTAGAAAATTTTCGTCAAATTCTAAGACAGTCGGATTTTTTCACGATTTTAGGGGTAACGGGCATCTAGTGACTCCCAGGGACGAGATTTTTATGAGAATCTCGGGAGTTAGGAAATAACTCAAGTAAAGTTCATTTAAAATAAATTGAACTTGAATATGGATGAAATAAATTGATTTGGGGCAAAAACGGACCCGAATGAGTAATGGACACATGGCGCGATGTGGGCCATGTCTCCAAACTTAAGAATTAAGTTTAAATAAAAGGTTAAAATGAGATTAGGGGAGAAAAAGGAGCAGAATCAGAGTGCTGAGAGAAAACGCAGAGAGAGAGAGAGAGAGAGAGGGAGAGAGAGCTCACTTCTCCTCACGACCCACGAGATCGGCTGATCTAATTACGGCCAAGAATGAAAGTTCCATTGATCGTGACGAGGGAGCCATGCGGGTACCGAAAACATGGGATTTCACCTAGGATTCAAGTGAGGAGTTTGGAAAATCAAAGGTTTCGAGTTTAGGAAGTGTCCACGAGACTTCCTAGAGTTTCTTCTACGCTCCAAGAGGTAGAGATTCTTCCTACTTTGGTTATTTTCCATTCTAGGGGCTGTTTGGTTGAGTTTTAATGCCCTAAGGGGTTGTTTAGCCCTTTTTGCCCTAAGTTTAGCAAAATAATGGGTTAAGGGAATAGTGCCCTGTGTTGACCTTATATGATATTTAGTTTTTAGGGCTGATTTTCGATTAGAAAAAGCGAGAATTTGGACTAGTGTCCTTCAAGGAAATTGTATCCTTATCTAAGAACTTGATGTTAGGCTTTTGAATTACCCAAATTGGACATCTATAACCCAAGTTATGGTCCGTTTTCCGGGACTGCCTTAGGTTGCCTTGTTTTAGTTCAACCTACTGTCCATATTTTTGGGATTGATTTTCGGTTGGGAAAAAGTGAGAATTTTGTGACGCCCCATTTCCCGGGGGTTCGTTGACAACCTGTCAACCTGCGGAATACTCGTGGATGTCGGGTAACCCGACACCACTCACGAAAATAGGGCAGAGTCTCCTTTGTATGGGGAGCTCTACTCAAGGTACACAACCTGTCTCAACAATTATCAACGACCACACCAGGTCCATATATAATTAAAATGAGTAAAAATGGCCATGTCGGCCCGTACATCAATACTCACTAAATACTTATTAACTATATAACATAGTTCAAGAGTTATTACATTACTCTTAACCAAAACATATATCAAAATTTAAAGTTTTAATACATGTTCTATAAAACGAACACCAAAGCCATAACCCGGCTTTCTTCTAAAACGCGGCCTCTAGTGAGTGTCGCCCCTCCCGTACAATTCCCTCAGACTAAATAGTGATCCCTCGACAAGGTGAGCAAAGCTCCAAGAGTGATAATTTACATGGGTTACTTCCCACCTAAGTGCACATTGCTGTCATGGAAATAATCACAGAACTCTCAAGTAAATACATGATCCTACTTAAATGTCTACATGCCTAATCCCATGTCTTGAGTCCTCACTGACTCCCTCACACATGCCTAAGCCAAATGCGAGTAAAAATACAGTTTTCAAACAAAAGCTTTTTGTTCTCGAAAACTTACTACTGAGTTTCGTTAAAATTTATTGGACAACCCTCCGAGGCGAATCTATTGGATAACCCTCCAAAACAATTCATGGGCCCCTCCAACGTGAATTGTTGGACAACCTCCCAACACAATTCTCCGGAAAATCTTATGTCGAAATTCCTTTCACAAACATTTTCGTTTTTGTTTTCTTTCATGTCATGCACCACACCTAATATTCTAGGGTGCCCCAGTTCATATGGAATGCATTATGCCAATTCCAAAATATTCAAGCTAATATATTTTTCATGTATATATTAACATAATTAATTCACACAATTCATGTTAATCAATTCACAATCAATAACATTAAAATTAGCTCACATGGGCTAATTAACAAATCAAGTAATTCCTTTTGAACCACCCAAACACCTAAAAAATTACACACATTCATCGTGAATGCTGAAACCCCTGGGTTGGCACTGCTCACTCTACCACAATAAGTATGGATTTTCTCCATTCTGGCTCAAAGATTTTCGAGACCAAAATCACGGCTAAGTCAAGCCCCGTAATATCCCTAACTATCTTCACATGGCTCTTAGCCAAAGAATAACACAAGTAGGGAGAAGACCCTACCTCTTGGAGTTGTCTAACTCCACAAAATCGTGCTCTGTTAGTCCTTCGCCGCTGTGATCGACTCAGAGCCATCTCCGCCGATAACCGACTGGCCCGAACGAAGGGAAATCTAGAGAGAAGTCACACACTTTCTCTCTCTCTAAAACTGGAATCTCAAAATTTTATTTCCCGTTTTTTCTTGTTCCAATGGAGAAGAAGACTATTCCTTCGTCTTATTCACTTAAACATTTCCAAAATTCCATTTGTGTCCCTAAGTTTTGGATTTTTGACACATGGCTTAATCTAAGTCATTCATCTCATCCTCTCACTAATCATGCAACATGTGTCACATGGGTACATGTAGTAGGTGACTTTTGTCACATCACATGTCTTTTACAAGTTGTTTTATGACACCCGACACCCGGTGCCTCAAAAAACGTGAAATTCCGACTGTCTCGGAATTCGACAAAATTCGACTTGGTAGTTAGATTTCACGAGACGATTCCAACGGTGAAGTCCATTTTGTCATCTGAAATCTAGAAAAATTTCAGGTTTTGACCAAAATTACCATTTTGTAATTTTTCAGAAAATTAGATTTTCTCGAGGTTTCACAAATTTGGACTAGTATCATTCCAGGAACTTGTAGCTCTATATGAGAACTTGATGTTAGGATTTTGAATCACCAAATTCGGACCTCTATAACTCAAGTTATGGTCCATTTCCCAAGACTGCTACATCTTAGGCTGTTTAATGGTTTGTGTCCGCTTGGGATCAAGGACTAGTTTCGAACCGAGTTCTAATCACTGCGGGTCTATTATGGCTTGCTTCGGGGGCCATTATGTGACTTGTTTGAGTGTGTCATTACTTGATTACGAGTGACATGTTTGGATGTCAATATGTGTGTTCAAATATGTTGGCACGTGATGAATTGGTGTGTGTAATGGCCATGATATGGCTTGATTGTGAGTGTGCCACTACTTGACAATGTAGTGACCTGTTTGGATGTCAATATGAGTACTCCACCGTATTGACATGTGATGAATTGTTATGTGCAATGGCCATTACATGGCTTGCTTATGTGGGTGTCATTGCTTGATCATAGAATGACATATTGAATGTGAATGTTGGTATATGTTTGCATGATAGGTTGACATGAATGAAATGATTTATGGAAGTCATATGCAGGTGATGCGATTTTCCATGACACTGGTAAGTGGTGTGGATTGTATTGTCTATGCAACATTCATTATACATGTAACATGAGGTACATGCATTGGCATTTTTACATTGCATATGCATGGGGACACCGCATTGTGTTGGGTGTGTGTTCATGGTTATGATCATTCATTATTCTGGGTGGTGAATGGGTGGTGAGCTTGGTAATGGGACAACGTCCAAAATTAGTCTCATGGTTACATAGCATGAAAAATACATGTGTTGGGCATAGCAAGAAGGGATAGATACCCCATCAAGTGAAAAACCCGATAGTTGCAGTTAGACATGATCATCGATGGTGAAAGCCCGTAAAAATGTTTGGAAGGCGTGCGGCGTCCTGCGGTGAAAACCCAGAAATCCGTGGCCCACAAATGCATAAACACACGGGATTTTACTAAATAAATTAACATTGGAGGTTTTTCCAATGGGTTTTGATTTATAAAACAAAAAAAAAAAAAAATTGTTTTGGAAAAAGGGTCATTGGATTAAACATGAATGACGGTTTTTTTCACACTTGGCATATGCATGTGTGAAGGAGTAGGTGAGGACTCGGGACATGGGACAGGGTGAGTCGCATTCTCATCCATGACATGTAGACATATGAATAGGAATGTGTATGTTGTTACTTGAATGTGTTAAATGGCATTGCATGTGCACTTAGGTGCGGAGTAGCCCTTGTAGGAATTATTTTCTATTGGGCATTGCTCACCCCGTCGTGGGACCCCCATTCAGGTATAGGGAGTGTGCAGGGAGACGCCGCTTACTCGAGGCCGTGATTTTGAAGGAAGCCAAGATGTGGCTTTGATAAATATTTTTGTAAACTATATTAAACAAGAAGTGAATATATGCTCAGATAAGAGTAAGTTGTAATAAACTCTATGGACACTACGGTGATATAGCCGCGGTATCGGGGATATGGATAGACGGACCCCGTGGTGATCATTACTACTTATGTTAAGACCCCTGACGGTTATGATTATACCGTTATACGTGTTTTATAGTCGGGCAGAGCTCCTGAACAAAGGAGACTCGAGCCCCGATTTTTGTGGAAAATATGGATCCCAATAAACAGGGACAATCGTGGTATTGCGTTACCCGAAATCCATAGGAATTTGGGTTGATGTGTTTTCAACGGAACCCCTGAAGCCAGGCGTCACATTGTGCACCATGGAGCTCATCCAAGAGCTCATCAATAGTAGGAATTGGGAAACGATGTGTCAGACTTATGGCGTTGAGACCTTTATAATCAGTACAACAACGCCATGTACCGTCTTTCTTTTTTACCAAGAGCACTAGAGAAGAAAAAGAACTAGAACTTGGAACAGTAATCCTTTCATCAAGCATGCCACGCACCATTCGTTCAATTTATGTTTTCTGGGAAATGGGGTACCGATAAGGACAGATCGAAATAGGTGAAGCCCCGGTTTGAAGCATGATAACATGGTCATGTGGTCGAGGTGGTGGCAAGCCCTGGGAGACTTGAGATACATCGGCATAGTGTAGTAAAAGGGCCTCTAAGTCTTCGAGCAAGCCCGTTGGTTAGGAGAAGGACCCTCATTCTATAGTGAGAGTAAAACAACGAAGAACAACATTAGTGTTGAACATATGCCTCAAGGAATGAAATTGAACAAGACCTTTCAGTAGCGTCCTTTCACCATGGAGTTCGACCATATGACCATTTGCAGTAAATTTCATAGTGAGAGACCGATAACCGTGAACAATTCTGCTAAAGGTAGAAAGCCAAGCAACACCCAAAACAACATCAGCTCCTTCAATGGGAAGGAAAAATAGATCGGTGGTTACCTTAAATCCTTGAATGACAATGGAATATCGGTGAACACATCGATCTGAATACAACTTTTGGCATTACCCACGACAACAAAGAAGTGAGGAACCGAATCCATAGGTAGATGTAAATGTGAGGCTAGGCGACTCTGGATGAAATTCAAAGAAATTCCATTATCGACAAGGACTTGAACAGTGGTACTGATACCAGCTAAACACCTTGAAAATCATAGTTGTGAAGCGAAAGAGACACCAGAAAAGGTATGAAGGGAATTCTCAAAGTCAACAGTAGTGATTTCTTCTGTTAGATTATTATATTGTTAGATTTATTTTGTATTTTCCTAGGATTGTAATTTGTATTTTCCTAGGGTTGTATAGCCTAGCCTATATAAGGCCTCCTATTGTACTTGTAATTTACAATTTATGATATACAAAGACTCAAGTATTTCTTCATGGTATCAGAGCAGAAGAGCAATGAAAGTCACGAAGGTGAGAAGGAAGAGTAGTTACCCGATGGGAACGACGGCGTAATGAGAGTTAAGGACCAACAGATCCACAAGAAGATAAGTGGGCACGCCACGATCGGGCATGGAAGCCTCATCGGGATGCATGAGAAGGAACATCAAGTAATGTGGGCGGGGAGACTCCTCGACAGAGAGGTGAGAGACTCCTCAGAAAAAGGTTGCAGAGGATCGAGGAGGGAATAAGGGAACAGAGGTGAGGTAGTTGGTAAAATATTTTGTGTTCCCAAAAGACCACATGAAAAACACGAAAATTTGCTAATGGGATCATAACACTTATAACCTTTTGACCAAATTCCATACCGAAAACAACACAAGCATAGTGAGGTAAGTTTGTTTCTTTCATGATCATGAAGAAGAACGAAACAAACACATCAAGCTACAAGCCGCAAGTCATAGGAAAATTAAAACAACGGATCGTAAGGTTTTGATTCTGAACAATGGGAGAAGACACGATTGTTGATGGTATGCTTGGCGACAAGATAAACTTCCCCCAAAAAATGAGAAGGAGTAGAAAAGACAATAGTAGTAGCACGAACAACATCAATAATATGATGAAGTTTAGCTCATTACATATTTCTTGAAATTTTGCAGAGGAATGAGGAACAATACCATATTGATGTAGAATAGAGGTAAATTCATGGGCTTTATATTCTTGGGGCATTATTAGATCTGAAAACTTTGATAGGTTTAGAAAATTGTGTTTCAATCATTTTGGTAAAGTCACGATATATTTGATAAAGTTAGCTTGATTTTGAGTAAATCCAGTATACCTTGGAAAAATCATCCACAAAAATAAACAAAGGAATGATAGCCCACCGGGTAAATGGGAGAGGACCCATTACATGTGGAGATGAATAAGATCAAAAGAAGAGCATGAGAAACACATTGTTATTAAATGGTAAAGCGATTTGTTCTTGCATCGACAAAGGCACTCCTGATCAAAACTCTTATTTGAAAGCGAGCGCAACAATGCAAGCTAGTTGTTTAACCACTAGAGATAGATGCATGACCCAGTGAGAATGCCATAGAGCGAAGATAAGTGCTACGTCACGAGGGCAGCCAGGAAGAAAGAGGCAGAGAGCGAGTCAAATGAAGAAAGATGAGGTACGAATAGCGCCACGACCTTAAGGCGGGTCCCGAAGATGCAATAAAGATTCGAGAATCACTATAGCAGCGCGATAGAGAAAAGGTTAGAGAAAAACCAAATTCAGTGAGTTGCCCAATAGAAAGAAGATTATGAGTGAGTTTGGGAATCCCAGTGGCTTTGTGGAAATATCTGAGAGTTGGTGTGAGACGTTCTGAGATGAGAGACATGCGTAGGAGAGTAAATTTGCAGTGTATATGGTAAGGAGAGAAGTAGAAGTGTGTGAAGGTATAACATTAGAAGAAGAAGTCATATGATTGCAGTAAGCAGAATCAAGAAGCCTCGTAGGAGAAGTACCTGATATCGTAGAAAGAGCAATGTTGGATGCATTTGAAGATGGAAGATGAACCTGATTAACCATATCTTGTAGATCTGCTATAGAGAGATGGCGGGACGGACCAGGATGGGAATTCATGGGCGATGTCTGATTATTTACTCATGTTTTCCCTCTGTCAGTTCACTACCTATGTTTCAAGGCAAGGGAATAATGTCGAATGACATATGATAAGAAGTCTCTTCTTATCTGCCCAGGTTCTGTAAAAACGAGGTCGTTCACTTAGGCAAAGAAAGTAATTAAGAGTAGAGATCTTTCATTTCAAATTGACTGACCAAAGAAAGTGCTTTAGATCCTAAATACCCTACATATCATCACACATGATAATCATATCATCGATATCTGAGGGAGAATAGTAATAACACATGACGAATGTCTCGGAAAAAGAGTTGTATCAAAGAGCGCTGAAAAATCATCTTTGAGATAGTAGATCCCGAACTTTGCAAAGCATGCCTGAAGACTTGTTTAAGACCATAAAGTGCAGCGCGTAGTCAAATACTCTTGTGAGGAACCGGTGGAGTGAGGGTAACCGGAGAAGCTTCATATGAATTTCCTCGAGTTTCACCGTTAAGAGAAACATTTTTACATCCATTTGAAGAGTGGCCATTTGCGAGCCGCGAAGTGCAATAAGAGTCCCCAACAAAGAAAGTCGGGAGCCCGTAGGCAAAGTCTCCTCATAATCAATCCCGTACTCTAAGTAAATTCGCTGGCAACAAAGCGAGCCTTGTAGCGATCAGCTGAGTGCCATCGATGAGTCTTGATCTTATAAAACCCATTTAGATGGCAGTTTTCCGGAGGGAGATCAGCGAGATCCCATGTTCCGGTCTATGCGGTTCATGTAGTCGGTCAGGTTATAGGCGCCTAGATCTCCTCATTATCGCATTGTTACCGGGATTAGCGATGTCGAAAGACATCATATTTGATGGTTTTCATTTTTCTTCCCATTCTTCATTAACTTTTCAGGCATATTCAGATGTAGATAGGGCAGGTGATCCCACTGATCGTCGATCTACTATAAGATATTGTTTTCTTTTGGGTGATTCTTTTATCTCTTGGAGAAAGCCAACAAGCGATCATTGCTCGTTCTGGCATTAAAAGCGAGAATATAGAGTACTTGGCGGCTACTCTATTGAACTTATTTAGTTACATTGAACCCTACAGGGATCTTAGGTGTTGACTATTCCTTTGTAGCTAAACTTCAACTGCACGATAATCGAGAAGTGCTATTCAAATTGCTCATAATGATGTCTTCCATGAGCATTACTAAGCGTATTAAGATTGATTGTCGGCCATTTGGTCATCATCTGTTTGAGAATACGCTCCGCAGCTTTAGTTTATTCTCCGGGATCGAGTTAGGCGATATCTTCATAAACCACTTCCTCCATGAACACCCATTTCAGCAGACTCGAGAATGATTTCTCTTAAACGCGTGAGTTTGAGGGGATGTTAGATTATTATATTAGATTTATTTTGTATTTTCACAGGATTGGAATTTGTATTTTTCACAGGATGGTAATTTAATATTTTCATAGGGTTGTATTTGTATATTTAGGCACATATAAGATTCTGCTTTGTCTTGTAATTTCACAGTTTATAATATCTGGCTGAGTCTTTCTGCGTCTTAGCCAGAGGTAGGTCGCATTATCTGCGTCCCAGTGTTCGAGAATGATCTTCATACTGTCATCACAATCTAAGATGCAAATTTGGGGTTTAGAAGCACATTTGTGATTTAAGGAGTATTTTGCATCACAATAGTAGTAGAGGCCCTTTTCACGGCAGCTCTGCATCTCCGTTGGAGATATTTTGCGAAGTAACTTGAGGTTTTGAAGAGGACTGGGGGCCATTCTCTTATCGGTTAGTGTAGGGGATGAAGATGGAGATAGGCTGGGCCAAGGACCGAGAGATGTTGGGCTAGGGTCAGAGTACCTGAAAATGTTGGATCTGGATTGAGAGGTTCGAGCAGCAATCTTGGCCTCTTGGAGACGAGCCAAGGCCATCGCTTGAGTTAAGGAAGTCGGCCGCAGAGCTAAATCCTCAGCGCGAAGCTCCGGAAGGAGACCGACAATGAAGCAACTCGTGAGAAATGAGGAAGAAAGGCCATTTGTTCAATTTTGAAGGAGTTCAAATTCAGATTGGTAACTCTAGACTGTGGTTTTCTGTGATAATTTGGCCAAAGCGCCCCGAGGATCATCAAACTCCGACAGCCCAAATTGCCGTTCCACTGCTCAAACAAATTCTGGTCAAGTGCGAAAGGGGCATTGTTGGAAGCCCAATGAAAAAATTGGAGTGCGCGACCCTTCATGTGAACTAGTGCAATCAAGAGTCGTTGATCATCAATAGTGACATAAAATTGGAAATATTGGGAAGCCCGGAAAAGCCACCCGATCTCATCGTCATCGATAAAGTGTGAAATTGTGGAGCTAGAGGGAACGGTGGATTCGGCGTTGGTGTTAGTGGGGAAGTTTCCGTTGGTGGAGCAGAGGGAGCATTCTGAGAAGATGCTACAGGGGAAGATGATGGAGGGACTGAATCAAGACGTTCCTTACTTGACTCCAGTTGCAATAAGATTTCAATCATTGTCTTTTGCTGCAGATCTAGGGCAGATTGAATCTGGTCTTGTCGATCGGTGAGAGTGGATGTCGTATCGCCAAGCTTCTTAAGTTGCTCATCCATAGTCTTCAAGCGAGTACCATCGGGCATGGCTGTAGCGCAATGAAAGCACCAATGGAACGACAATGATTGTTCAATAGCAGGAGAAAGGAACTACTACAACAAACAAATGGCCAACATCTCTCAAGATTCAAGGAAAAATCGTTTGGATTAAACTTGAAATCAATTTCTGGAAAGTAAAATTCTAATTAACAGAAATTGCAGAGATGATGTGCAGAATTGTCTAAGAGCATCTCCTAAAATCAATAGAGGGTAACCAGCGGAACAACACAAATAACTCACAAAGAGATGAAATTTATTGGATTAAAGAATACTTATATGCAGATAAGAGTTTAAATAGTAAAAGTTAACATAGTCTCCTCATTTACCTGTTATATGTAGCAATCCAAATGGCGTAGTGCTGCAAACCAAACAATCACATGCTTCACCTACTTGCCCACTCACAGCCCAGCGTATTGAGACAAGTTAGTAAAGGCATTTCATTGTATAAATTGTGGCATGCAGAAAGGTATCTGGGAAGCTTGGCTTACATTTCGTACAAAAGCCATTCTGCTTGTCTTACGTATAAGGCACTGCAAGGGAAAACAGAGCTGGTCTGAATGTAGATCTGAAGATGGATATGGGTTTCTTTTTATGATCCTTTAGCGAAGCATTACCGATTTATAGAGGGAGTTTACTCTTGTTTTGGGATCTATCTTATCTTTTGAGAAACGTGTAATTCTTAACTTTTCTAACTTGGTAATCTGACTTTTGTATGTATACTTATTTTTGTTGAAACGTGCGGCTTCTTTCTTTCTGTGCTTTTCCAAGCGTCATTTGTAGGCGAGTGTCTCTTTGATTAAGCGTAACATGTAGCTGCTTCATGTTTTTCAATTTGCTTTGAATTTGGTTCAGTTGTCAACCGCCGTCAGCTACTGTCGTTGTTTAACTGTATGTTATTCTGATTATAGTGATAGAGTTCGTTATCGTATCATTTATTATTTCGTTTATAATGGAAGGCGTGTCTTTATCGGTCGATTGGAAGGGTTGGGATTATGTTTCTTTCAGGAGTTATCAGAGTCTTAAATAATTCTTTTTTGTTTTTCGTGATGGGCTTGTTTTTGTCATCTAAGTAGCTAGCAATAATGGTGAGTCACAGGCCCGTTGATTTTCTGTTGCTCATCACTGTCCTCTGGATTTTTAATCAGCTGGAAGTATCGTCAAGTTGTTGTTGCATAATTAGTGCGAGCAATTATTTTTAATATTTAATAAATTCTTAGAAGCATTGCTTTTATCACGATACTCTCCTTGTCTTTGTCAGTTATGCAATTATAATATTAACTTTGTTTTTGGGTTTAGAATCGTATGTTGAAGCGGCAATTAGTATTCTTATTTATTGTGATGAGATGATAGGCTTTGATGCATATTTCGTTGTCTTCATTATATTCTGGACTAGTAGTAAAGAATTTTATTAGAAGCTACGATGTCTTTGTCGTATTCATGCATTGAATTAAGGGTGTCATTAAGTATTTTAAATCCACGAGTTAGGGTTTAAATGAATCGTCAATAGCCAAAATCATAGCATCTTGGGCTAGATAAAGGATCGATGCTTTTGTCGTTATTATTCTTGGGTGAATAGAGATCGACCAGGTCGGGTATTACCAGCCATTATGGTTATTACGAGATAAAGCTGGAGAAAGGAAGTCAATCTTTCTTTGCATTTTAGACAATGTTATTGAAATTTATAGATATATTTTATGTTTTTTATAGAAGAAGGGGTTTCGTATGAATTTTAACCCTTTTTTGAAAGGGCACATTAACACAGGGTATTATCTTTCGAGGTTTATCATTTTGGGGATAGACATTTCTTGGGCTCCTTACGAGATATTTTGCTTGAATTTAGACGAGGATATATCTCATGTCCTATTATCGGCCAATTGTTTGTTCTTATTTATTTGCGAATGGGACGGCATGTCAAGCCATACCTTCTTATGTTTTGATCTCTGAGAGGTAAGAAACATCGTCTGTCCCCTCCCATTATCATTTCTCTAATCTTTAAAAACATTTTCAAAGGAGATTTTGTGAAATATATGACTTAGATCTTATATTATTGATATCTTTTTATAAATTTATCACCTTTTCTTCGATTAATATAAGATCATTATAATTTTCAGAGATTACATTCATTCCTTTAGCCATATCGATGATGATATCACGCAATTCTTAGATGTTATTTGACATTCCTGCTTAAAAATTATGTAAGAAAAATGTCAGTACCTTTTATATGTACAATCTTAAAATTATAATATGTAAGACCCGAGAATTCCAAGTTCTGGAAAAAGGGCAAAATCGTAATTTCGGTTACAAAATTGTTATTTCGGTTAAAAATCAAAATTTGTGCTAGATCTCGGATGTGAAAGCGGATTTACGTGGTTGGAATCGTCTGTAATCTATTTGTAGCGTGTTCGTAAATTAGGATAGTGTCGGAGTTGTACGTTTTTCAAGGCATCGCGGTTAGTCTTAGTAAAGCGATTTGATCACTGACGAAAGTCGCGTATAGCAGCAGTTCTCATGTGTCATAGAGTGGCATGAGTGAAATGATGAAAATGGATGGTAGAGATAGTCTGAATGTCAAGCTGGGAACATAAGGACAAAATGGTCATTTTTGGAATAGTTAAATGGTAAATGTGAAAAATGATGAGTCTTTCGTCTTAACTCCTCAAATTGAAACGAAGAATGTCTTGGAAGGAAAAGGGAGCGAGTGGCTGCTGGTTTTGGTTTTAGAGTGAGAGAGTGTCTTCTCTCTAGAATATTAGGCCAATCCAGATGGATTTGTCGATCTTCGGGACGAGAAGGAAAGAATTTGCTCTACGGAGGAGCCCTGGCGTGGTCTTGGTTTAAGGAGTTTAAACAGACTCAGGTGAGGTGGGGATTCTCCCTACTTGGGTTTACTCTTTGTTTAAGGTATGTTGATGTTTGAGTTGATTAGTAGTGAGTGGTCGTTTGATCGGTCAAAACTTGGGGCCAGAAATGTGAGAATTTTTTGAGCCCTCTACATGCGTCAGAGTGGGGGTTAGGGGCTGTTTGGTGTGTGGTGATGTTCTATGCTATAAAATGATGCTTTTGATGTGTATGAAGTATGAAATGGCGTGAAATTCGGGTTCGCAAAGTGAGCGGAGTGATTGGTGATTTTTAGGGATGTAGGGTTTCACTATTCAGGGAATAGTATTCACAAATAATTTTGTGAGGAAAATAATGTATTTGGTTGAGTAATTCAAATCGGGTTGCTCGTGTTTGATCATTAGCCCAGTGAGCTAATTTTGGTGTATGGAAATGTGAAATTACATAACATGATTGTGTGATTTAAATTATGTGAATATATCATGATTATATATTTTGCATGTATTATAGAAATTGTAATGGAATTGACGTCATGCATTAAATTATCTTATTTGAAACTAATACTAGGATGATAGGAGTGAGTGCATGAGTGAGTCTAGAGAGAATGGTTTAGAGGGGGTTGTCTAAAACTAAAAATGATCGGAGGTAGTCCATATATACATGGAGGGTAGTCACCAAATAATATCAGTAGTCGGAGGTAGATTGATATATATACATCGAGAGGGTTGTCGAAATAAACATAATAATTCATGAGGCTTAGGCGAGTGAGGGGAGTCGGTGAGGACTCGCGGGTACGAGATGATCGGGTTAGACATTGAGTAGGATCATTGCATTTGTTTGAATGTGTGTTTATTTTGGAGCGTGCGCTATCTTGACTTAGGTGGAGAGTATTGGCAGCAGGGTGATTCCACTACTGAGCATTAGCTTACCCTGTCGAGGGATACTATTTTACAGGTACATGGAGCGTGTGAGGAGACGGCTCGTCTTAGAGACTGAGTTTTAGAAGAGAGTCGGAATGTGGCTTTGATGGTTCTACATGTATTAGAATTGTTTTAATTTTAATATGTGTTGTATAAGAGTAGATCATTAACTCTTGTAACTATGATATATAGTTGGGATGTTTTATGAGTATTGGTTATGAGCCTAAGTGGCTGTTTTACTCATGTTACGGATTATATTGGATAGGTGGAATATGTTGTGATATAAATGCGGGGGCTCAGAGGTCATTTTTACTGCGTATAGTTGTATAGAAGAGACCTGCGTGGTCATTAATGTTGATTGGGACGGGTTATATCGGGTGATGTATTTGGGTGCAGGCTCGTGCAGAAAGGAGACTCTGCCCGATTTTCGTGAGAAATGTTGGGTCACCCGACATTCACGAGAGTTTCCGGGGGTTGACGGGTAGTCAACGGACCCCCGGGATTTGGGTCGTCACATAATAACTAAGAAGAGTTTGCCATCTGGACAATCTTCTAGCTTGTATCCCTTTTCTTGTGTTATTTTTTATAAATCTTGCAACTTGAGTATTATCAGTTTCTATGATAAAGGGTTTAGTTAATAAGAATACCTCAAATTTATTAATTCCTTTTATTATTGTAAGTAACTTTTTCTCATTAATATCATAATTAAGCTGATTATTATTAAAGGTTTCACTTGTATAACGACATATTTCTCCTAAATCTGTTTTCAAAATTGCTGCCTAATACTTATCTGAAGCATCTGTTTGTAGTATTAAATTGTCATTTTCATTTGATAATCTTAATTTAGGTAAATCTAAACATATGTCTTTTAATCTCTTGACTATAATGGTATCTTTTTCACTCAATCCCGTTTGGTTTTTTTTTGTTAACAACTTTTGTAATTCCTATCTTTCTTTAGCTAAGTCTTTTATAAAATAAGAGGAGTAATTTAAACATCCTAAAAATTTATGTATCATTTCTTTGGTTCTTAATTCATCAGGGAAATCTTTTATTTTTTGGTTATATGTGACTGTAATTTTATGCCTTTAGAGTCTATTATCATTCTTAGAAACTCTATTTCTTTTTTCTTGATTTCAACTTTCTTTTATGAAAGAACTATACCATGTTCTTTACAGAGTGTTATGAAAATATTAAATATTTTTCTTGATCTTTCTCATTATCATAACAATTAGCATATCATCAATGTATACTATTATAAAAGACGAATAATCAGAGAATATTTTATCCATTTTTCTCTGGAAAACTTGAGGAGCATTTTTTAATTCAAAAGACATTACCATCCATTCATAATGACCTCTGGGTGTACTAAAAGTTGTAATAGGTATACTGTCATTATTCATTTTTATTTGCCAAAATCTTGATTTGCAATCAAATTTGTGTTAATAATTTTTTCCTCTTGCCAAATTTATTAATATTTCCTTATTTGAGATATAATATCCGTCAAATTTAGTATTCTTATTCATTTCCTTATAATTGATCACCATTCTAGTTTTTCCTCTTTTTAACTCACTATGTTTTCTTACCATGAAAGCAGGGCTACTATGTGGGCTTTTGCTTTCTTGTAATGCCCAATACCCCCTGGGACGACATTATATACTAACAACCATTTACACCATGAGAGCACTAATAAAATTCATAAATAGCAAGGGTCCTTAATTTAACAAAGTCGGGCGAGAGTCTCTTTTGTTCGAGAGTTCTATCAAGAAACCTGACACATTACAATTATAATACATCAACCCATTAGAGCCCATTGTCATAAAATATTTACAACATTATCCCGAAAAGTCTCCATTCACTTTGTCATGCAATACCCACGATAACCTTCCAAAAGAATAAGCGAGTCATGCCTGATATCAAAAGATATACCCAATGATGACATTTACATTTCCAAAGGAATTAAACTATGATAGCATGTGAGAATAACAAAATACTAGACTTTCATGATTTCAAAATAATTTCCTCTAGTCTAGTACAGCTGATAGCTCTACATGTTCACACAAGGTTGGAATTCCCTGGTGGGAGCCTCAGTGCGGGTTCCTCAGCTCCTACCACCTCCTCAAAGGTAAAATCTAAAAAGGGATGTACAATTTTTTATAACAGTCGGTCTCACTTTTTTATAACATATCATAGATATACAATTTTGCATAAAAGCGATGACATTGAGAAGCGGATCACCGGGTTTATATAAAAACAACATAAGTAAATGTACGCAAACAGCGTGTAAACATAATTATAAACAGTTTCACCAAATACCATTTCCAAACAAATATTTTATCGTGGCACATAACAATAACCTCCACCCCCTATCGCGTTATTTTTGTTTCTCAAGCATCCCTTCTGAGAACCTCTTGAGATAAAATAGGCAACCTTCTCGAACCTCTCCTCTTCTAGTAGTATTTCTCAAGCATCCTTACTAGGAACCTCTTAAGAATATTTTGAGCATCCTTACAAGGAACCTCTCACTCTTCCTAGTAGTATTTATCAATCATCCTTACTAGGAACCTTTTGATAATAATTTGAGCATCCTTACAAGGAACCTCTCACTCGTCATGGTAGTATTTCTCAAACATCCTTACTAGGAACCTCTTGAGAAGAAATTGAGCATCCTTATCAGGAACCTCTCATTCATGTTCATTCCAACAAAACCTATAAGTAAATATCCTGTCCACAATTATCACCCCAAATTCATGATTTATAAATCCCCGAATTCTGAGACAATTCTTCCCCAAAATCCACAATTCCATTTTGAAGCAATTTTAATAAGCGATTCAAAAAAATAGCAAGAATCATAACACTTTATTTTTTACTACTCGACATAAATCACTATGATTTAAAAATCAATCCCCGAAAAATCCTGAGATGTGTGTTATGGTGCAGATACAGTAGTTAGATATTCAACCCCAACTTTGTTTAAACATGCACTATTTGCAAAAAGACTAAGGAAGAATGATTTCATGTCATAAATACATAGCATTTATAACCCAGATGTACATATATAATATGAGAAAGTAGCATACTTTAGCGGTAACCTCCGCCTCCTCAAAGTTCTCTTTGTTTCTCAAGCATCCTCACTCAGAACCTACCATCTCCTTTTTATTTCCAATCACCATTCCAGAAATTTATCCTACAAACAATCAATCTCATAACCAATAATTCCATATATCTCCAATTTATCGGAAAAACTTCTAAGAATCCACAAACAGTCATAAAACAATTAAGGAAGCAGGTTAGAATCTGGTCGCACCCATGTTATTTCACCACTCACACCAAACTCTAGCATTTAGAAATCAATTCCCAAATAACCCGTTTAAGAATAAAACTAGTACTCCTCATCTCACATATAGGGAGAATAGTTTCAGAACACCCATAAAAATAGCATTTATAACCCCAAAACGTACATATATAATAACCTAGCCTCAATGTAAGTGAAGGGGAGAAAACCCCTATCTTAATCTTTGGTTGATATGGAGATCTTGAGCTTTTATCTCACATTTGCCCTTAAATCTCCTAACTCGACCTTCCTTCCTTCTTCTCCAACGATCCCTAGGGCTTCAAGAGGTGTGGGGTGAGAGTGTGGTGGAGAAAATTTGAGAAAGAAGAAGAAAATTTTGGGTTTAATCTGAAATTTATTTTGAAAATCAACATTTCATGGGATATTTTTTGGTTTTTTTTTCTTCAAAATTACCGGTTGCTACTACACTCTCAAATTCGATCCCATAGGACTACCAGGGTTTTCGACATTCAGGATTCATTTTAATGTTATTTTAACCTAAAAACCTTTATTTCTATGATTTATGTAACCATTTTATATTTATCATTCTTATACTTTGATTCAGGAGGTAAAAAGGGGAACGTTAATTGCAACAAAACTAATTGGATGATTATTGATATTTAGACATGCGGGGGTTTACATTTCTCTTATTAGATTCATTTGCATTGATTCATTGATTTGTATTTTAAAGTCTTCTATATCTTTTTGTGAATATATCATTGGTCTTACTCTAATAACCATATTAGGATATATCTTTTATAATTTACAGTAGATTTTTGTCTTTTCCCAATGTTTTTAAGGGTTATTACTAAAATTTTCTTTCCGATTTTCACGTAATCGTAGATACATTTACTTTATAAGTGATAAATGTATTTATTTTCCGGTTCTCCATTTTATTTTTGGTCATAATTATCCTAAAGGTTTTAATATTCTAGGTGCACTTATTCGATTAGTTCTGAGGTGTTTTAAATATTATAGTATAAATTGTTTGTTGATATATTGAGAATTGTTGTAAAAAGTCATTTCCTAATATGATATCGCATTCTATATTATCATATTGATAGACATTTCCTATTTTTATTATTTTATTATGGATCATTATTTCCACATCTTCTTTTTGTTTTGTACTCTCTTGTTTATTTCCAGTTACACCTTTTATAGAGATTTTAGTATCTTTCCATTTTTTTAATAAAAAGTTTTTAAATATTGTTATTTCTTATCCTGTGTCTAATAATTCACATGTATATAACTTAGTTTCTAGAATATTTACCATTATAAATACCATAGTAGAGAATGTAATTTCTTTCATTTTTGTTTTTCTAGGAAAATACATATGTCTTCACCATATATTTCCATTCTTTCTTTTGTAATCTTATATTTATCTAGTCTATCTAGGAAACCATTTCATAAGAGAATATCATAGTGTCCATTTCCTTGCATTATGTTATCTTTATAGCAATCTACCAAAAATGTTATTCCTTGTAATCTTATGGGTATTTCTACCTTTAAATTACATTCTAATGTTTGACCATCATAATTTTTATAAACATATGGGAGCATTATCTACTTGCATTATTTCGCACTTATCGGCAGATATGATTACAAGCCAGCACCTATGTCTGTGGAGTGTTTCTTCGACTTCTCTTTCTCCATTGTAATAATTTACTTTTATCAAGAAAGGTGAATGTACATCTTCTCTTATTCTTTGGAAACTATTTCTCCTTGTATTATTTCTGTAAAACCCGAGAAAATTAGAAATTTTCAAAAATGGTAAAAATGATAATGATAATAATAATAATAATAATAATAAATTGTCATAATAGGAAAGTTTAGAAAATTCTCTAGATCTCGGATGTGAAAGCAGGACTATCTTAGATTAGAACATACCGTGAAATTTGGTAATGCGGAAAAGTTTCGTGGTGAATAAGCGGAATATTTTCACGATTTTACGGATGATAGCGAGTTGACCGGGGGCGAGATTTACGAAAATCTCGGAAGTCGAAATGGCAAGTTGGGTCTTTAAAATGAAATGAGCGAAAATAAAATTCTTGAGTAGCGGTGCAAAGATGATAATATAGGCAATATATTTAAAATAATAATAATAATAATATAAAATAATAATAAAATGGATAAAATCGAGGGCGGCGTTGGGGGGGGAGAGATAATAGGAGAGAATTTATTTTATTACATTTCTTTTTTTCTTCTCTTTAAGATCTCTGATGGACCCAGTAGGTTTATAAATTTGAAGGCAAAGTTGATGCCTTGTGAGGACTACGCGTGGACGCCCAAAATCTTGGAGTTCGTCAAACTTCATGAGGTGAATTTTCTTCTTGTGTTATTTCCAGCCTAAAGCCTATTTAATGGCTTGGGATTGGCTACTAAGTAGTAAAATGCCTTAAATTTGATCCTCCATTTTTTGGATGAGTGTGGAATTTTTGAAATTTTTTGGACTATTTTCGGATAGTCGGTTGAATTGGGGCCCATTTTTAGTGTCCAATGAATTTTTGGTTAATTTATCGGACAGTCAATAAAGCCAAACTATTTGGCGATTCGGATGAGTTGGCGGTGGTTTGATCTGAGATTGATGTCTGGGTTTGTGGTGTGTCTTGCTATCGATAATTGATGTGGCTGTGAAGGACGAGGTGCCTTGTTTATGTGGGTCAGAAAGTCGGGCCATTTGTGTGTTATTGTTTAGTAAGATTAAATAACATGTTGTTGTGTGTAAAAATCATGTTAATATATGTTATTTGATGTATTAATGTGGATTGCATGGATGTAAATTATATGTACAAATTATAATTGTCCATGGTGTATTAATGTTGGATGTAAATTATATGTACAAATTATAATTGTCTATGGTGTATTAATGTTTCATGTAGCACTCATATATACATGTAACAGGAAGGAAAATGTTTTGGCATCATGCATTTCATATGCACGATCACATCGAGTCGAGTCAGGTGTGTGTATGGTACTGTTATTCACCATTCTTGGTGAATGTGTGAGTGAGCTTCCAGGAAATGGGACAACGTCAGGGTGAGACTCACGGTTGGGTGCTGATAATAATAATAAATCACGTGTGTTTGGGTGAAGCAAGATGGGGCAGATCCCACCCAGGGTGAAATACCCAAATTTTATTCATGGTTAGACATGATTCCCTGCGATGAAAGTTCGCGAAAGTGTCGGAAGGCGATCTGAAACTGCGATGGATACAGAATTCTGACCCCGAATAAACATACGGGTTGATAGCTTAAATGTTGGAGGGTAGTCGATGGTTTAAGTTATTAGGTGAAACACCCGATGGCCCCGGTTTTTCCACGCCAGTGTTGCGAGGTGTGGGGAGTCGGTCGGGACTCGGGTTGTGGGCATGAGGAGTCTCATCTCATGCATGACATGAAACATCCCATATAGGATTGCATTATTTTTATGGAATATGGTTTGATGTTTATATGCGTAAATTCTGCGTATGCATTTGGGGAGTAGCCTTGTAGGAGGAATTTTCTTGGCATTCTTCCGTACTGTTGTAGGACCGCTTCAGTGCGAGAAGTGTACGAGAAACGGCGGCCGGCGAGGCCATGATTATGAAGAAGGTTGACATGTGGCCTTGATGTATGTAAAAAGAATTATAATTAAATTCTTTTGAATTTTGTTGCATTTGTATTTGTTTATGTAAATCGATAGTCGAGTATATAATTATAGTAAGAGGGTCAACATTAGGACTCTTATGGTGCATCATTAGCTGACCCAATTTTTCATATTTTTTGATTTAAATATGAATGAATGGGTCCATTAAAGGGGCGTATTGAAGGTGGTGTGGGGGTAAACTATATTAAGAACAATTGATTTTAATATATATTTATGTATAAGAATGTTGAAATAAACTCTTATAGATTCTTTGTGCTCTGAGTTGTATGGGTAGAGCTTCAGGCAGAAGGAGACTCTTGCTTGGAGTTTTTGTGGAAATTTGGATCGATAAATGGGACACAACCATGTGGTGTCAGTGACCCGAAATCCGCAATTCCTGAAGTTGAAGGGTGGTCAGCGGGACACACGGGATAGAATTAATCACGGCAGTATGAAGCCTGGGTACTGCAGTGCACAGGGCTTGAGGACATGGAGTTTAGGCCCTTGTGTGAGTCGAGTGATGCCCGACATCATAGCTTGATATCGAGTTTAGGTACTAATGCCTAGGAATTCATGGGACGAGTTTAGACAGCGTGGTGTGTTTCATGTTGTGATTCCATGTTTGTGATTAACGTGATTGTGTGTTACACATTGCGTGGAAAGTATATACACGGAGTATGATGTATATGAAATGTGATTGCTTATATACATGGCCTTAATGTATATAGGAAAAAAAAAAAAGTGGAATGCTAGTTTAGGAACTATAACCTTAGGGGTTCGAGCTTGAAATGACTAAGAAAGTTTTGAATTTTATTAAAATAAATAAAAAGAGTGGTTGGCAATTAACACAACTTAGGTGATGAACGGGTCAGTTCAATGATGTCAAGTCTATTAGTAATTTTCATGTGCATTATTAGTTAGACTAGAAATGAAATTGAATAAAGTTTCTTGCCATTTGACATGTGTAGATGGCAAGTCGAGGATGGGGATGTAGAGGTCGTTCACGAGGTGCAGGTTAGGCACCACCTATTTTTGACCAACAGGCATTTGTTAAGGTTGTTGGGGTTATAGTTCTTTGCATTGCAGTAGTGTAGGTAGTAGTAAGGGAGGTCAGGAGTAACCTCTGGGAAGCTGTCACATCATCCTTCGACGTTCTGAGGAGGATCCGATGGTGGAAAACCATTGGATTCCAGGCATATTGAGAAAGGTATTGGAGGCTATGGATGTTACCTCCCGTCTGGCGAAGATCAAGTAGAGTACGCATTCTAGCTAGAGGGTGAGTCGAGTGTGGTGGGTAGGTTCAAGACCTCTAGGGATTTGGGCGATGGCCCAGGCGAGTTCCATGGGCTCTTTGTAGTAGTATTTTTCCAGGCCCTTACTAAACATCTGCAGGCGAGTTTGAAATTTGACGGGGAACGATGACAGTGATGGAGTACGTGGCCAGATTCACCGAGTTGGCACGTTTTGGTGATGACTATGTGGCCACAGACATGGTCAGGGTCAGGAGATTTGAGAATGGACTAAAGTTGTTCATTCGGGGCAAGATTGTGGGCCTCACTTTCTGAGACATGGACCTCACATGGTCGGGCGGCTGCGGCCATAGAAGAGATGGAGGACCGGGGCATTTGGGATGCGAGTGCCGCGTGGAAAGGAAGGAGAATCGGCCTTCTTCGAGTTTGGGAAGAAGACGGAGGACTACGTCTCCACGGCGCCAGTGCAGTGGCTAGAGTAGATGACATGTTTTATATTGCCATCGGCCTAGGCACGCAGAGATGGGATTATCCACGGTAGGGATCCCGGTATGGGGCAATGCTTGATCCAGTCATTAGTGGGGCGAGTGCGAGACCACGGTTGTTCCTTCTCACCGGTACGAGACCCGAGGAGTCTGTGCTCCCGGTCTCGAGGAGTCTTTGGACGGCGCCTTCGGCTACACAGATAGGACAGAGAGGCCAGGGTAGGGGTCGAGGCCAAGACTTCCAGGCCGGTACTTTAGGGACCTAGGGGCGTTTCTACGCTATGATACCACAAACTGAGCTTGCAGACCAGTTTGATATGCGGGGTACGTTTCCGCTCTCACAATAGTGTTGTTTCATGTTTATTGCTGCATAATGTGAGAAAAGTTTGGGCTTAGAGGTTGAAACCATGGAAAAGCCGTTGTATGTGAATTCTCTCCTAGGAACTAGGGTGATTGTCGATTAGATATGTTAGGATTGTGAGTCAGAGATCTTAGGGATTCTACTCATTGTGGACCTGAGGGTCATGGACATATCGGAGTTTGAGGTCATCCTTAGGATGGACTGGTGACGGCCCATAGAGTAGTCATTGATTGTGATCGTAGGTGGGTTACCGCTTACACACAGGATGTTATCGTGTTACGTTTCAGAGGGAGAAGCATGATGCTTTACCCCATATCGTGCACGAATCCAGATGGAGTGGATAGTTGATAGGTTGGGTTATGAGACTTACCTTGGAGGGCTGGTGAGGCGAGGGTGAGTGCCTCGGGTGGTTTGCGAGTATGAGGATGTCTTTCTGGATGATCTGCTGGGATTACCTTCAGCGGGGATAATGAACTTTATCATTGGGTTACCTTGATGCGTCGCCCGTTTCTATGACTCTTCGTAGGATGCTTGCAGATGGGTTACGAGGAACTCGAGTCCATTTGTAGGAATTGTTGGATAAGGCTTTTTATTAGATCGAACACTTCACCATGGAGCACTTGGTTTGTTTGCGAAGAGACCAAGACCCTTATTGTGCGTGATTACAGACGGTTGAATAGGGTTACGATCGAATCGGTATCCTTATCGAGGATTGATGGGGATTGATGACTTGTTTGATCGGTGAAAGGGGCGGCGTTACACTGCAGAGATGAACCGTGCCGGTTATCGCAGTTGAGAGTTAGGGCGTGTCATCGAAACCTGGTTTGGGCGCGGTATGGGCATTTAGAGTTCACAGTGATGCCTTTCGGGTTGACAAATGGCGATCGTTCATGGATCTCATCATGCAAGGGTATTCCGGCCACATTAGAAGCGATTTGTTATAGTCTTACACAATTTGGCGACATCTTAGTCTGCTCTGTTAGGGAGGAGCATGAGGATCATTTGGTGTTCTCCAGGGCACTCGGGACTTAGCTAGGGTTGCTGCCGAGGTGGTAAGTGTGGGTTTGGCTTGCGGGCGAGATTCTTCGGACAGCAGTAGTGGCTTGGTGTGTCGGTGGACTGCTGAGGGGGTAAGAGGCTGTGTGGGTTAGGAGGAGGTAGAGTGGGATCTTGAGATCTGCTTGGGTTTCTTGAGATTAGTGGGGTTTTACAAGGATATTTATTGAGGACTCTCAGTATAGGCGCCTTGTTTAAGATTGAGCCGGGAAGGGGAATTGAGTTTTGGTGAGATATTTTTACGTGTGAGAAGGCATTCAAAGATTGAAAAGGAGCTCAAACTACTGGCTCTCACTATATCACGATGATCCTTGTGGCCTTGCATTTCAGGAATTAAAGTTGTGACTGCATTAAACTGTGGAATATAAGTGGATCTTGATTACAGAGAGCTCCTTTTCCCAGGAAAATTGGTGAGGTCTCCATACATGCGGGGCTCCTGCCTGCCCACTTAGCTTAGCGCTGCATGAAATTTTCATTACAAAGCAGTCAATATAATCACGTAATACAAATATGGATGGCGTATAACCAGGCATTGCCTGCAAATATCATAAACATGCCGACTATCTGATAGTTACGAGGTTCCAAGAATTTTTATCTTTATGATATATTAAAATCCTGAATTCTAATCGTGCGGTGCAGTGCAGGAGTCAAGGCCTGACTACGGCTTTCTTCCTAAAGTGGCTCTATGAGTGATTGGTGCCAGTTAACCACGTACGAGAATGTGTGATTCACCCGGCGGGGTGAGCTATCATTTCGATGGTGGATTACGCCCTAAGTGGGCGCACTCTCCACTGAAGTCACGGTCGGTGCTTCCGAATGAGGCGCGTTGACAGTGCGATCCTGCCGGATGTGCGCATGATGGCAGTCAGGGTCATCGGGCTCCTCCTCCACGCAGCTGAGCGTCGGTAGCCGAAATTATAGTTTGTTTAGTTTTGTGGACCTTGACCTCAGATTATTGTATGTAGTATGGGTTCAGCACAAAATGGGTTGATCACCTCAACCATTTGTTTCAATGTGGACTGCCTCGGGTGAGGAATATCATTGAAGGCTCAGTGGGTGAGTATTTTTCAAGATTCGGGACTACCTCGTGTCAACTTGTTTTTTGTTCTACCACTCGGGATAATTTCCTCCCAGACTCTTTATAAATGCACTCCTCCACAGTTCAGGATGTTAGGTCATATGTGGGATACCATGTAGGCCAGTTCCCCGATGGTCTAGTCTTGCAGTATATGGCATGAATGTATTGCAAAAAATAAATCCTGGTCGTAGGCTTGTGATTGTCGTTTCAGGCATCCAGGTGCTAGGCCGGGGCGTAGGTCAAATAAACAATTAGTGTGGTTGCCGGCGAGGCCCATGTTTTCACGTTTATATTTTGTGAGGTGCGCCCCCGAGGGCATTTAGGCCTGGGGTTTCTTTCGTTCTGCCTGGCCTCAGGCCACCGTGGCGCCGGGTTCCTTTTGTGAGCCGTGTTCTAGGCCATTTTGGGCTGATCACGATCATGATTTGTGGTTGTCCGTCACTGCATTAACCAGGGGCAGTCGGGTTGGTTCCCCGTATGGATGAGGTTATTCAGCAGGTGCCAGGAGTTTAAGAGGACATTTTGGGGTTTCTAAGGAGGTTTGAGGCCAGATCCAGTCAGCAGTTAGAGGCTCAAACCCAAGCTGATGTTCTGCCGGTACCTTAGCAGCCAGCAGTAGGAAGGCACTACCTCTTGAGTTCGAAGCTCCCAATCCACAGTACTTGCGCTTGAAGGCCCTCGGTGCTTGGGCGGGTTCTTATGCCTAGCATTCGAGCCGGGTGATGTGGGGTTGGATCAGCGTGAAGCCATTTGAGAGAAGAGAGTTTAGGGCTCTCCTGCAAGGCAAGAGAAAAGTAATATCCACCGCTCTGCTGGTGGCTGCCCACACTTTTCCGTTTCACAGGTGCTTTCTTAGAGGAAGAAGGGCCCTTATTTGGAACTTTGTCCTTGTCATAAGTTTTTAGGCTTTTCCAGTTGTGCATTGTATGTGTCATGCTTTTTGGTGGGTTTGTTGACCTTTATGCCGCAGTCACATTTCATGGTTTCTCTACTCATACCTCTTGTAGTGCATGATCACGTGTTATATGTGGGCTTTGTCATCGAATATCGTTCTGACACGAAACTTGATGCTCAGAAAAGCGTGTCAGCGCCGGGCTATCACCAAGAAATTTGAAATTTTACGCGCTGGCTAGTTTGAGGGCGAGTTCAGCGAGTGCGTCGGGTTTGTCTTCGTCATCTGAGCATCATTGAGATTTTTAACGAAGAAACCAACTAATTTTGCTGTCAAAAGAGTACGATTTTGCCATTTTCCATAAATTGGAATTTCTAGATTCTTCTGAGTCACGAAAGCGAGAGACGAGAGAGCACCACACGGGTAATAACATCACTGTTAGCTGCAGGGGCCGAAGCGGGATGTGTCTTGTTGCAGTAGAGAGGGTTGGCGAAGCATGGTTAAACGGTAAGAATCATTCATGAATTGCCTGCACATGACTGGAGTTAGCGGTCATTGTCTTTGCACCCGCCCAGATTTTAGGCGCCTTCTGTGTTTGTGTGTGAGCTTGTTTTGGGATATTTTACACCAGGTGCGGGTATGTCTTTCTGGCAGTGAGACCTCGACGAGACCCTTGGATGGTTCAGTTATCCCGAGTTTGTGACTTCACCCACATTAAGTCTGGCATTGAGAATAGTAGCAGTAATGATGTTGGCAATTAGAAGTCACGAGGAGTGAAACAGTGTAAACACAAGAACAATGGGGTGCTCGAGGCCGGAGTGGAATGAGTCTCAGATTTGCAGTGCGATGATCGGGCTTAGGGAGGAGTCTTCAGGGGTTTGGTAGCCTAAATCAATCCTGTGTTGACGAATCTTTGATGGGATTAAATACTGCTAAGATCCATCAAGGATCCAGATCTTATCCCGAGCTCCTGGGCCAGTCGTGTGCCACGGATGGAGTCTTCGGTATAGGGAGACGGGTTGTGGTTCCCAATGGGGGGACTAATTTGAGAGAGGAGTCCTCGGGGGAGTTCGAGCACTCACCGTTTTCTTTGTGCATCCGGGTGGCGAAGAAGATGTCTACGAGATCCCATTGGCTAAGTATTATTAATTGCGGGGATGATGAGATTTTTTTCGGTGGTTTCACCATGTTGCGGTAAATGTTGAGCATTGAAGTGATGAGATTCTGCTCTGGCCATTGGGGAGTGGCGGAGTGGAAGTGGGGAACTTGTAACAAGTAAATTTTATGACCCGCTTCTTGTTGGACACATAGGAGGCATGATGCGAGTGGCGGGTTATAGTGGGAGCGAAAAGGCTGCTGAAGTCGGCACACTTCTGCGATGCGAGGATGACCTTCGCGGCAGAGGGTGTGGGTTATATATTCTAATGAGGGGGTCCCAATAAGTACACATGGTACTGGTCTCTATGCGTGTCGGACGGGGATCCCCACAATTCTGACGCACTTTTGAGAAGGATTTCCGTGATGAGAAGTTTCCTGTTAGCGATGAGCACAACATTCATCCTTAGACAAATGGTCAGTCGGAGAGGACCATACGGATTTTAGAGGACATGCTGCGTGCATGTATCTTAGATCTCAAGGGTAGAGGGGAGGAGTAATTACCCCTTAGTGGAATTAGCTACAGCCAGTTAATGGCGTATTAGGATCTGGCACCATGAGGCCTTACCATGGGAGACCGTATCGATTGCAAATATTTGGACGAGAGATGGGAGCGTTCCATCACTGGTCCAAATCTAATTAGAGACACCTATGAGAAGGTGGATTTGATTCGAAAGTGCCTTCTTACGCCTTAGAGCAGACAGAAAAGCTACGTCGATAGACTGCGTCGACCTCTAGAGTTCGAGGTGGGTGATCACGTCTTCTTGAAGGTGATACCTAAGGGAGTGGTGCGGTTCGGCTTTCCAAGAGCGGGGAAAGTTGCGCCAAGGTATATGTCGGGCTCTTCGGTGCTCGAGGAGGGTGAGGCGCAGTGCATATCGGTTGGGCGCTACCATCATGTTTATCGGTGTCCGTAAGGTGTTCCACGTCTCCGTACTCGAAAATCATGCTCCCGGATCCATTTCATGCGTTAAGTTTGGGGAGAGATTACTATTCCCGACACTTAGCGGGACCTTCAGGAGGGACCAATGCGTATCTTAGATAGTCGGGATAAGGTTTTGCGACGTAAGAGAGTGCGGCTAGTAAAAGTGTTGTGGTAACAGGGTGGAGAGGCTGGCGTGGAACTCGAGGGACACGATCGGAGACACATCTCTTTCTATTTGAGGGACCAAGGTACGTTATCTAATATTTTGGCATTAGAATATTCTTTGCATATGCATGTGTTTGTGTGTCTTGGTATGTGTGAATTTCGGGGTGAAATTACGTTAAAGGAGGAAGAATGTAAAACTTCGAGAAAATTAGAAATTTTTCAAATGGTAAGAATAATGATAATAATAATAGAAATTGCCATAATGGATTCGGGAAACTTAGAATTTCTCACAGATCTCTCGGATGTGGGAAATAGACTATAAGTTAAATTTGTCTACTTGAGATTTAGTGACTAGAAAAGTTTAGATTCGATTCTTGGAGAAATAAGCGGAATACTGATTTTCTGGGTGATAAGGCGTCGGTGATGACTTAGGGGATGAGATTTTCACGAGTCTCGAGAGTCGAAATGGCTTAGACTAAGTTCATTTAAAAATGAGTGAGCGAAAGAAATAAATTATTTCGGGGTAAAAACGGACCCGAATGAAATAATATGAACCATGTATTTATAATAATAATAATAATAATAATAATAATAATAATAATAAAATGGATAAAATCAAAAGGGAGCAAAGAGAGAGTGAGAGAGTGAGAGAGAGAGAATTTATTTATTTTTTTTCGTTCTTTTTCTTCTCCTCTAAAGTGTCACAGGAATAGGTTATGTATGTTTTTCGTCGAGGGCGAAGGCAAAGTTCGCGATCCTACCTTGGCAGGGGGCTACGCGTGGACACGAAATCTTGGAGTTTAAGATTAGCTCCACGAGGTAAGAATTTTCCTACTTGTGGTATTTCACGACCCTAAGGGCCAAATTTCAACTATGGCAGGGATTCAGCTAAGGCGAGTAAAAGGACTTAAATTTCGATTATGAATTTTTTGGTAGTGTAGGAATTTTTGGACTATTTTGGGACAGTCCGGGTTGAATTCGGGGCCCATTTTGGGCTGATCCAGCTGGTTCCAGGATTGTTGTCGAGGCGGTCCAAGCCGGCCCCAGAGCGCGTTTTGGGCGTCTCGGAGGCGGAGTTTGCGTTGGTTTTGATCCGGCGATGTACGGGTTTTTGTGGTATGTCTTGCTATCGATAGTCGGTGACAGAGCTGTGAAGGACTGAGGTGTTACATTTTATGTGGGTCGAGTGGGCCATTTGTGTCATTATTGTTGCAAGATTCTCAAATAACATGTTGTTGTGTGTAAAAATCATGTTAATATATGCTATTTGATGTAATCTAACGTGGATTATGGATGTAAATTATGTACAAAATTCAGAAATTTGTCCATGGTGTATTAATGTTGGATGTAAATTATATGTACAAATTATAATTGTCCATGGTGTATTAATGTTTCATGTAGCACTCATATATACATGTAACATGAAGGAAAATGCATTGGCATCATGCATTTCATATACACGGTCACATCGCGTCGAGTCGGGTGTGTGTGCATGGTACTATTATTCACCATTCTTGGTGAATGGTGAAGCTCGAAATGGGACGGCGTCCCAAATTCCGGGGCTAGCGGTTGGGTAAAACAATAACTAATAATAAAATCACGTGTGTTTGGGTATGGCAAGCAGATGGGGGCGGAGATCCCCCGAGGGTGAAGCCACCCCAGGAATTTATTCATGGTTGGGCATGATTCCGTGTGAAAATTTGCGAAGTGTCGGAAGGCGATCTGAAGCTGCGTGGACTGAGGAATTTCACGATTGAATAAACACCACGGAGTTTGATAACTTAAAAATTGGAGGGTAGTCGATGGTTTAAGTCATTGGGTGAAACACCCGATGGCCCGGTTTTCACGCTTGGCATTGCGGGTGTGAGGGTCGGTCAGGGACTAAGGGTTGTGGGGCATGAGGAGTCCTGTCTCATGCATGACACCCAGGCTACATTCCATATGGGGTTGTGCCCATATGGAACTTGGTTTGATGTTTTTATGTATGTGAATTGCGTGTACATTTAGGCGGGGATATTGCCGCGGGGGGCCACTCCTGCTGGGCATTGCTTGCACTGTGGGACCCCCCTTTTGGGGTACGGGCGAGTGTCTGAGGGAGACGAAAACACACTCAGGCGGTAGTGATTATGAAGAAGGTCGACATGTGGCCTTGATGTATGTAAAATTGCAAGTAGTGGGTGCTTTTTGGACTATTGTATCTTAGTAAGTCGGTGTCTCTGGTATGGTAAGAGGGTCATGTTCAGGACTATTACTTGGTTTATCATTGGCTCATTAATTTTCTATTATTGCCAAATTTAATGTGAATGGATGGGGTCCGATGGGACGTGTGAGGGTGATAGGGGATGAAGACACATATTAGAAACGAAGCTAGTTTTTATTATATGTTATGCTTATAAGAGTATTTGAGCAAACCTCTTATGGATTCTTGTTATATAGGTTGTATGTTGGGTAGAGCTTCCCGAACAAAGAAGACTCTGCCCGATTTTTTTTTGTGGAAATATGGATCCCGATAAATGGGACACAACCATGTGGTATCAGGTAACCCGAAATCCATAGGAATTCCACAAGTTGACGAGTGGTCAACGGGATCCCCGGGATAGGGGTGTCACAATTTCCTATCAAAGAATTTCCACTAAATATGGGTAAATCAATTCTTTGTATACAATCTTCTTTAGGAATATCATCTTCAAGACTTAAAATGTAATTTGGTGGAATTTCTATTATATCTAACTTTTGAGGTTCTATTATCTCGGAAATTTCTCTACGTTCATCACTAATTTATGTAAATGGCTTATCTTGGTAAATCCTTCCATAATTTGAGTTAGATAGTGTGTACAAAGCACTATAATACATTGTCATTACATTATTACATTCTTTCATAAAATCTTTCCTTAAAAATTTGAAATATAGAAACCCAGACTGTTAATAAAATCTTTTATCTCTAAATTAATGTTATATTTTGGGAACATGTGAACAATTAATTTTGTACTTATCACTAAATTTCATATGTGCTTTTCCTAAGTGAAACTTATATTGTTTGTATCAGTCATTTTTATCATATAAACTTGAACTATTGGTGTATTTATATTTTTAGTGTGTGATTTTATTGTTCTCTGTAATCTACTAAATAACCGCATGTTTTTTCCTCTTGCACCTTTCTTATTTGCCAATGTTTCATTTATAGTTTTCTTTGTCCCGTAATTAGCTTTTTATGTTTTTCACTTTATTTGCTAGTGTTATACTTTAACTTTATATTTTATTCAGTACAGATCTATACTCATTTTCCACATATATTTTTGTTTAGGTATGTGACCGTCCACTTTATCACGGGGGCTTTGGGATCAAAATTCATGAATTTTTGGTTTCCTATAATTTCTATTTATCAAGGGAGGTGCCTTTAGTCTATGTATTCTTGAGTCTTCTTTGCTTTAATAACTGGAAATTTAAATGTCACATTCATAATTATTTCACTTGCTCTGATTTAATGTTCAGAGAGGCTATTATCGTTACCATTATAAACACTACTCATTTACTATCAAAACTTGAGTATATTTTTCTAAATCGTAAGCTTTATTTTCTACCCATATGATAAATGTTTTTTCTCTTTTGGCGACCATTGTGTAATGTCTAATTCTACATTCAACATTTGCATTTACTTTTATCTTTTGATGTATTTTGTGTAACATTTCTTCTTTTATAATTAAATATTTCTTGTAATATTTTTTAAATGGTTTTCTCCATTCTTTTCTAAATCTTTTATATTTTTATCAAAAATTTTTTTAACTGACTTTCTAATTGTTTTCCAAATTTTATTTTCTTGTACTCCTTACACCCCCATTTTCCTAGGATATTATCTATCTTATCACGGAATATATTTTCTCCATTTCTCGCACATTTTATAATATACATTTGGGTGCATAATTCTGTGAATCTTTTCTGTAAAAATTATATTCTAGCTCCTAGGTAATGGTATCTCTACATTATTATTTTTATATTCTTCACCTCGAGAATAATTACTTTCGATTTTCACGAGTAACTTCTCATAATATGTATTAGCTAAGATTGTCATATTCCTTATTACTATCAAATGCATCATAATATACTATTTTCTAAATTCATATGTTCATATATGTTTTTCATTTACAAATTTGTATTTACATATTCAAACTTTATTGAAACCTGTATATATGCACATTCTTTTACTTATCTTATGCAGTATCCATATGGTACCATATAGAATTCATTTACTATGTATCTAATAAAAGTATCTATACCTTCAAATATGCTACTTTCAAAGGATATGTATGTAATTTGTAATTATTAAAAACTAGGGGTCGATAATCCTTCCCACCATTTAACATCCTGTGTGTTTACTATCATTATTTGAGTTTTAGTATTATTATCTCAATTTTCTTTGTGTCATGAAGCCATAATGTCATTACTTGGGATTATTTCATTTGTTTGTTTTAATTTTTACGGTCTATATCAGTATACACCTATATTTCCTTATTGTTCAATTTTTGTTTCTCTTGGTTCGTATTTAAGTATTATGTATTTTTTTCAAATGTATTTGGGTGTTCTTCTCTTATTTTACTAGGTCCTCCTAAATGTCCTATGAGATTTATGTTTGTTAATCATTTAGATTAATTCTTTTTACTTCTGTTTTCATCGTTATATCTTATTTGTTTTCATTTATTTTGACTCATTGAGTCTATAGTTTTTCTATTACATTATCTGTTTTCAGATTAACTTTATTTTTCCTTTAACATAAATTCTGAAGTATTGTTCCTGCCTTTCTGTTTAAAGACTTCACTTTTCTATGTCTTCTCTTTTTTATTGAACCTTTAGGGATATTTTTGAAATATTATTTTGTTTTCTTTACTAATTTTTCCAGTTGTTCCCACAACATATTTTGGATCTTTCCCTTGTATACTAATAATAGTATTTTATTGTTGTATTTATATGGCATTTTATCATTCTATTTTCTAATTTGTTTATTATTTTTCTTTTGGAGTTTTTCTATTTAGCCACATATTATTTTAAACACTTCTAATATTTTTTCAATTAATAGCACCATTTTCTAATTTCATGTTATTTAGGGTTTCATAACTCTTTATTTCTGGAGTGCCAATGTACTGTGTAGTCCATATTCTTTTATTTTTATTTTATCACTGGATATAAATTTCTTGCATTTCTCTTTGCATTGTTAGATTTTTAATTATTGTGAATTGTTTCTTCCATTTCTACTAGGTTTTATTTTCTATTACTTTTCTTGTTTTTTACGGATCTAGGTCTTTGAAGGGTAAATGTTATTATGGTACCCCCTACTTATATTAGGTATTATTATATACATGCAAGTTCTATATATTTTTACTGGACTAGCACACATAGATAAAGGGTGAGCTACTTTCTGACACTTGTTCCATAATCCTTTATATATTGTATTTTTATTTGTTCAATTTACTATTAGTAAAGTCTTTGTATAAATTGTCTTTTCTAAATATTTATTGTCTATTTGTCTAAACGTTTTATTGTCATTCATTCGACATTTTAATTATCTTCTATGTTGGACTTTCTATTTTGTTAGATTACTATAAAATATTTCAGGGATAAACTTCTGCTGATTATAAGCTTCTTGAATATTATTAATATTGCTTTATTATTTACACCAAATTTAAACTATAAAGTTTACTGTATCAAATATATTTTTGTTCTTAAATTTTCTCTCTTAAACTTTTATTAATGTTTCTTCTTTCATTTCTTGGGGAGGTTAGTTGTATAATTGTCGATTGATTCTTATAAAGATATTTGAGGCTTAAGAGATATATAATGTCAACACTATCCAATCAAATTGTTTAAAAGGAATTTATATTTATAAGCAGTTTAAGATTCCTATTAAACACACAATGTCATTTGGATCATAATCATCTTTTTCTTCTATTATTTTATGATTTTTGAAGCTTCAATACAAAAATTCTTGTGTTATATCTGTTTTGGTTTTCGTTGTATTTAGACATAAAGTCTTTATTTGACTTAGAATTTATTATTTGATTAACTTTACTATTACAAGTATCGATTTTAGGTTGGATTTCTCTATCAAGATTACTGTTTTACTTTTCATAGTTTTCCATTTTCTTGAGCAGTTTTGTAAAGCTTTCGATTTCATACCTTTTATCTAAACTTTTAAATACTATTCAATATTCTTTTACTATTCTGCATTTCTTTTATCTAATTTATATTTTTGGATTTCAATTTTGGTTTAGTCTTATCACAAGTTATGAAATCTTTTATATTAGTTAATGTCTAATTATTACTATAAATTCTTTACCCAAATACATAATTCTTTCAAGCGCTGTTTATTGGAAATATGATTTTTAATTTAGTTATATTAATTTGTTTTTGCTAGTTTTCAAGTCTTAAATTCTTCCTATCATTTTGTTTTTTAGTTCGAATCTATCTATATGTTCATAACAAACTTTTTTTTGCATAACTTCTATTATTCATCACTAAACCAATATTCTATATCAAATTATTCTAAATCATAAACTTTGATATTATCATTTGAGATTCTTGAATAATTTATTTTTATATTTTGTTAAAATAAAATTATATTATTTTTCTAATCTCTTTGAATTTTTTATGCCTATTTATTTAAACAAGAGAAATTTCAGCATTATTATCTTATTATTATATGATTACTTCTTTGTATTTTATTTGAACCTAGGGCTCTGATACCATTATGTGTGTCAATCTATATAGTGAGAGTCTTTGGTCTTGTTTGTCCCAATCTTAGTAGAAGCAAGGGCGTTAGGGGGAAGAGGGGATTCTTATCGGTAAGATCTTGAGGTCATTGGATTGCTACGTATAGCAGTAATTGAGGAAGTATGTTAGCTTTTCTTATTCTTCTTTATGCATATAAATATTCTCTAGTCCGATAAATTTCATCTCTTTGTGAGTTATTTGTGTTGTTCCTCTAGTTACCCTCTATTGATTTTATAGAGCCCTCCCTACACATAATGGTATCAAAGCCCTAGGTTCAGATAAAATACAAGAAGTAATCATATAATAATAAGATAATAATGCTGAAATTTCTCTTGTTTAAGGAAATAGGCATAACAAAATTCAAAGATATTAGAAAAATAATATAAAAATAAATTATTCAGGAATCTCAAATGATAATATTGAAGTTTATGATTTAGAACAATTTGAAATAGAATATTAGTTTAGTGATGATTAACATAAATTATGCAGAAAATGTTTGTTATAATATAAGCATGATAGATCTAACTGAAAAACAAAATATAGAAGAATTTAAGACTGAAATCATAAAAACAATTATAAATCTAACAGAAAATCATATTCAATATCATATGGAAGAATTCTGTGATTGTGAAGAATTTGATAGGATGATTAGATTAGTAACTAATATAAAAGGTTTCTTAAAAAACTTTCAGATAAGACCAAAACCAAAATTGACATAAAATATAAATCATATAAAAAATAAATGAATAGTAAAATAATATTGAATAGTATTTACAAAAGTTGAAAAGTTTGATAAAATGTAAAAATTGAAAAGTTTACAAAGCGTGTTTTGAAAATTTGAAAACTATCTTAGGAGTAAGCAATGAAATCTTGGCCAGAAATCGACTAAAATTGATACTTGTGATAGTAAAGTTAATCAAATAATAAATTCTAAGTCAAATAAAGACTTTATGTCTAAAACATAACTGTAAGACCCGAGAAATTCCAATTTCTGGAAAAAAGGCAAAATCGTAATTTCAATTACAAAGTTGTTAATTTCGATTAAAAATCTGTAATTTATTCTCTAGATGAAATTAAACCAAAAGGCATTGAAAGCGAGGGGAGACTTCACAGTGGATAGGCGGTTTTGAGGAAGATTTTAGAGAGAGAAGAACTTCTCTATAAAAATCGCAGGCGTCAAGTTGTCGAGCGGAGTCTTCGGAATGAAGGGCTTGCTCTACAGCGGAGAGGGCTGCGCGTGGACAGGATTTTGAGTTTTGACACAAACTCTGAGAGGTAGGGTTTCTCCTACTTGAGTTTTATTCCCATTTAAGTGTTTACGAATGTATGGTCGAATGAGGCCGTTAGGGGCGTTTGATCGGTCCCAGGCACGGGACCGAGATTGATACAAATTTTGAAAATCAAATGGAGCGTAGTCGTACACTCCACGACTATTTGGTGAAATTATGCATTTGTGTGTTGATGCGTGTATTGATTGGATTGAAGTAGGAAATGGCGGAGTGAGGCTTGGAGTTCACTAAAGTGAACCGATGATTTGTGATTTTTAGAATAGTAATCGAGGGTTCACTATTCGAAAGAAGCTCAATGTTCTCAAAAAATATATTTTTTGAAAATATATGTTGGTCGAGTAATTCAAGTAGAATTGCTCGTGTTTGATCATTAGCCCAAGTGAGCTAATTTTGATGTATGAATTAATTAATTTACATGACATGATTGTGTGAATTAAAATTTTTGTAAATATATGCATGTTTATATATTTACCTGTGAATTAGACTGTATTGGAATTGGCATACATGCATTCCATATGCACTGGAACACCCTAGGACTATAGGAGTGAGTGCATGAGATGAGTCCTAGAAAGAACGAGTTCGGAGGGTTGTCTAAAAATATTACTTATCGGAGGGTAGTCAATTAAAAATAAATCGTCGGAGCTGGCCCAGGTGATGTTCTGCCGGATAGTCCACAGAGCAAATAATATATATCAATCGTTGGAGGCGTGATTGATATATATACACATCGGAGGTTGTCCACAAACAAACAAAATAATCATTTTCATACGAGGAAGCAGGCGAGTGTGATGGAAGTCGGTGAAAGGACTCGGGATCCCGAGTTAGTCATGTAGACATTCAGGATCATGCATTTGCTTGAATGTTTTCATTGGAACTTGTTGCCTTTGCACTTAGGTGGTGTTAGCCCACTTGAGGCGATTCCACTCTTGGCGTTAGCTCACTAGTCGGGGATATTATTTTACGAGGTACGGGAGCGTGAGAGGATGGCTCGTCTGAGGTAGAGAGGATTAGAAAGAAAGCTAGGGTTGTGGCTTTGATGTATACATGTATTAGAACTTTTTAAGTTTAATGTATGTATTGTATAAGAGTAAAAACATATTAACTCTTGCAACTATTGGGTATATAGTTGGATTCATAGTTGGCATGTATATTGAGTATTGTTTATGGGCCCAAGTGGCCGTTTTAAATCATAAATTGTTATATTAGACATTTGGGACGAGGTTTATGCGGGTTAAGTATTTTGGGTAGAGCTCCGTACAAAGGGCTACGCAGATTTTAAATGAAAAAATGTCGGGTCACAGAGCATTCCGCAGTGTCAGCGGGTTGACGGGTAGTCAACGGACCCGGGATTTGGGCGTCACGACTTGAGTATCGAACTGGGTATCACGAATGCTAGGGGCTCGAGTTTGGGTATCCATCACCATTTGGGTGGTTTGATGTAGAGTATAGGTATATGGGAAATTTAGAGATTGAGGATTTGGGCTTGGGGCCATGATGGGTATCAGAACATCGCCTTAGGTGTGGTTGAGTGTTGAGTTTAGGTTTGGGATTGTATTGCTTGGGTCACGGGACAAAACTAGGACCTTTGCATGCATGTGTTGGTGTGTTTTGTGTGATTGGATTTTTTTGTAGTGTGCTTGCATGCTTGGTTGTATAATATGGTGTTAGGTGTTATGCGATTGAAATTATATGATTGATATGCTTGGTTGTGCTTGGATGGAAGTGTGGAAAATTATGGAGTTTACAGTGTGTAAACTGGAACAAAGGAAATAAAAGAAATAAATTTTACTAAATTTATTTGGTTTAAGAATAATGAAATAAAATTTTAAATAAACTTTAAGGGTGAACACTAGGGTTAGTGTTAGATCATGAGGTGAAAAAAATTATTTTCTTAGGTTTTACGGTGTGAAACTGAAGAAAAATGAGTGAAAATAATTTTTTATAAATTTATTAGAGTATTCTGAAAAAAAAAAAAAAGGATAAATAAACCACAGTAGCACCAATCACGCAGAATAATTGGGTGTCAATAATGGGGACGAGGGCGTCGGGAATTCGCCTGGTGACTGATCGGGCCTGCCAGGCATTTTGACTGACCTTTGTATTCGATCAAGCGGAGGCCTTTGCTAAAGAGAACATAGGTATCGCGGCCCGGTTGCTATAGCCTGAGGGCTAGCACATAGCCAGTGGTCGGGAGGTCTAGTAACCTCCGAGAGATTTAGGCGCATCATCCTCAGGCGTTCACGGGGGGGCAGATGGTGCGAGACCATTGGTTTATCTGAGATTGAGAGCGTCGGAGGCTATGGGATCACCTCAGATACGACCGGATCGAGGTTAAATGCATTCCGGCTAGAGGGCGAGGCCAGTATGGTGGAGATGGGGCGAGGCCTCTAGAGACTTAGAAGGTTATGACATGGGCGAGTTTGGGAAGCTGTTCATGGGCGAAGTATTTTCAGAGGCTGAGACATGCAAGCTGAGGAGTTCCTAGAGTGAAGCAGGAGGCGATGAGGTGATGGACTCATTGGCGTTCACGGAAGTTAGCGGATTTCGCGATGGCTGTGGTACGGACATGACCCGATGTTAGGAGGTTCGAGAATGGGCGAGGTTGTCACTTCGTCTTTAGGATGTAGGACTTCGCCTCACGGGATGGATTCTATGGTTGGGGCGTGCGACCATAGAAGAGATGGAGGATGCTTTCGGAACACTCGGGATGCAGTGTTAGTGGTAGGAAGGACGGTCGGTCTTCCGGTTGGAAGAGGCGGAGGCCTCGCAGTTCACGAGGGTCGAGTCACGGCCGTCGGGCCGAGGGACGAGATGAGAGTTGCCGGTCGGGCGGGGCCAGATGAGATTTACCCGGTCGAGCGCGGGGCGGTGGTGTGCTACCATTTTCAGCGGCTGAGACGCCAGAGCGGATTGCCCTCGGAGAGCGGGGATCGGGGTTTTAGGACATCCGCAGTCGGTCGGTAGTAGAACGCGGGGAAAGTCACAGTACATTCCTCCCGCGGCCGCGGTATAGGCGGAAGGCCCGATCTCGATTCGGGGTGCTACGAAGACTTACATTCCACGAGCAAGCTTAGGAAGGTGAATGCGGAGTAGAGCGGGGGCGAGGCCCGCGAGGCGGGGACATCGGGGTCGGGGCGTGTCTGTAGTCTACGCGGCCCGAGTCGTGAATCGGCCCGGTTATTGAGAATACATTTTTGCTATCTACTTTATAGGCTAGAGTGTTATTTGATTAATTGTCGCATTCATTCATTCTTTATGGTTTCTTGATCGAGTTAAGGCTTAGAGTTTGAGACCTTAGAAGACCTTTGTATGTGAGTTCTCCCACTGAGTTAGGCGAGAATAGGGATGATATCTCGAGTTCTTGTTGGGAATCTCAGGGACTCTGCTTACAGTAGACACGAGGATCATGGACATCATCGAGTTGATGTCATCCTAAAGGGATGGATTAGATTTACGGCCGGCTTACGGGGTTGTTATCGGTGTGGTGTAGGAGGGTTCTGGCACACCGCGGGGCCAGTACTCGTGTGGTGTTTCGAGGAGATAAGCATGACGTTTGCCCCGGACGGTATATGAGTCCGGTGTCGACGGTTAAGCGGGTTGGTGCTTGAGCCTTACCACTGAAGGACGAGGAAATAGGACTTAGATCTGCCTCGAGTAGTGTGCGAGTATGTGGATGTTTTCCGGATAGGCCACCTGGGCTGCCACATCGGGATGTAGACTTGGTGTGGGTTACACCGCCACATCTCTATGACTCCGCATAGGATGGCGCCGGGTTGAGTTGCGGGAATTTCGAGTCCTACGGGAGCTATTGGATAGGAGGTTCATTAGGCAAGAGCACTTCTGCGGGTGCTCGGTTCTGCATTTGCGAAGAAGAGGACAAGACCCTTCGGCGTACGTTGACTCTGACGAGTTAAACGAGGAGGTTCACGATCAGAATCGGTACCCATTACAGAGGATTGGCGATTTATTTGATCGAGTTGAGAGGAGCGAGTCTACTCAGATAGACCTTATTGGTTACCATCGGTGAGGTTAGGAATCTGAATATCCCTAAGACAACGTTTAGGGCGTTATGGGCACTTTGAGTTCTGGAGGTGATGCCGCTTTGGATTAGCAGATGCGCCGGCGTTCATGGATCTCATGCATAAGGATATTCCAACCTATTTAGATCGGAGTTTGTAAGTAGTCTTCGTGGATTGTCTTGATCTACTCGGTCAGTGGGAGCATAGTATCACTTGAGGATCGTTCTGATTGTTGAGAGACCATCGGCTATCGCGAAGTTCGATGGGTGCGAGGTTACGAAGCTGCGGGGTGAGATTTTAGGACACGTGGTGTCGTCGAGGAGTGTCGGTCGACCCGGAGGAGAGGTCGGCGGTGATGGAGTTAGGAGAGCGTCGGTCTTCTAGATACGTAGTTTCTTGGGATTGGCTCGGTATTCTGAAGATTCATTGAGGATTTCTTAGGGATAGCGACACCTATGATGGGTGACCGAATGAGGTCGAGTTTGATTGGGATGGCCGTGCGAGGAGCGTTCCGGTTGAAGGAGACTTGCCCGGCTCCATCTCTTGATAGTCCGGACGGGACCAGGGGTAGGTGTATTGTGATGCCTCGAGGGCTAGATTAGGATGTGTTTGATGCGTCCAGGGGGTGGCTAGCTTATGGTTCTCGTCGGTTGAAGAATCCACGACGAATTACCCCTTACGACATGGAGTTGGCGGCGTAGTCTTCGCCTTGAAGATTTAGGCGCCACTACTTGCATGCGACGAGGGGAGTTCGAGGTGTACTCGGACCATAAAAGTGAAGTATATTTTCACGCGACGGGACCTCAATGAGGCAACGCAAATGGATGGAGTTCTAGAGGATTATAGCTGACTTCACTTTGCATTACCACCATCCGTGGTAAAGCGAATGTGGTGGTGATACCTTGAGTCGGAAGTCACGAGGAGCGTTGGCTAGTATAGCTTCTCGGAAGTGGCGGATGCTCGAGATCGTGGGACCCGGTTTGGAGCTCTGATGCAGTGAGTAGACTCGGGTACCTTGGGGAGTTTAGTGGCTGCGAGTCTCTATTGAGCGAGTGGTCGAGTCCCGGTGGCGGGATGAGATGGTGTCCATCGGGGATGAGAATGCGGTCCAGTGGTGACGAGGGCACGGACCGTTGCGCGGATGGTAGTCTTCGATATAGGGGACCGGGTAGTGGTTCCCAGTTGGCCAGGTTGAAGAGGAGATTCTCGGGAGTTTCAACGCTCTCGATTTGCCAGCCATCGAGGGTGGCCGCGAAGATGTGCGGGATCTTAGTCGCCCGATTACTGTGGAGTGGGATGAAGAAGAGACACGTAGGGGACTTTGTTCGTGATGTCTCCATGACGAGGTTAAGTGAGCACGGGGGCTAAGCGGGGCTACTTCAGCCATTGGAGGTGGTAGTGGAAGTGGGAACCGTCACGGTGGACTTTGTGACCCTTGCCACGGAGACCTTGGCCCAGCATGGCCGGGTATGGGTTGTAGTGGGCCAGGCTCACGAAATCGGACATTTCTAGCCGTCTGGATGACCTTCGCCTTGGAGTGCGCCGGTTATACATTAGAGATAGTCAGGCTACATGGAGTACGATTATCCATAATGTCGGATAGGGACCGGAGACACGGCACACTTTTGGAAGAGTTTCCAAAGGCTATGGAGCCTGCTTGGTGACTATGGTCTGGCGTTCCACCCTCGAACGGATGGTCGATCCCGGGGAGGGACTATCACAGTATTAGAGGACATGCTACGAGGCATGCGTCTGGATCATAAGAGGCGGTGGGAGAAGCATTTGCCATAGTGGAATTCGCCTACAACACGAGTTACCGAGGGCGAGGCATCTGGATGTGCCGTATGAGGCATTGTATGGGACGCCATGTAGGTCATTATGTTGGGCCAGAGGTGGGAGAGCTCCATCGGCTTTGGTCCTGATTTGATTCAGAGACACCTCAGGAAAGGTAGGCTTAATACGACGGCGTCTTCTCAACGACCGGGCGCGAGGAGGAAGGCTATCGCGGATGTGCGATGTCGACCGCTAGAGTTCGAGGTTGGAGATCGGCGTCTTGCTTGAAGGTGATGCACAGAGGAGTGAGTCGGGTTCGGCGAGCTGATGGGAAGCTATCAGCCAGAGGTTCGTGGACCCTTGAGGATGCTCGAGAGAGTAGGCCTTGGATTGCGTACCGGTTAACATTACCGCCCGGCATGTCGGGTGTTCCACGGGGTGTTTTCACGTCTCCATGCTCGAAAATATATTCGAGATCAGCTCATGTGGTGGATTGAGGGGGCGATTGAAGGTTGACACGGATGAGACAGCCGGAGGACCGGTGTGCGGTGTTGATAAGCGAAGTGATCGGGTTGTGACGCCAAGGCCAGGTGAAATTTAGTGAGGGTGCTATGGAGCTACTATGGAGTGGAGGTCACGTGGGAGCGAGGACACGATGTGGGCCACCTATCCGCCTCTTGTTTAGGGATGAAGTGCGTGGTTTAGTCGTTTAGATTTAAATGTTGTTGCATAGTCATTAGAATGCATATTGCATGCGCATGTGGATTGATTGTAATTGTCCGAATTTGGAGACGAGAAATTCCTTTTGAGGAGGAGAATGTAAGGCCGAGAAATTCGATTTTGGAAAAATGGCGAATCGTAATTTCGATTACAAAGTTGTTAATTTAGGTTAAAATCGAAGTAATTTATTCTCTAGATCTCATAGCAATGAAAGCAGTTTCCACCCAGTTTGGAATCGTCTCGAAAAACCCCTGGATTAGCACGCAAAATTTGTTAGAATTAGAGACGGTCAGAGTTGTACGTTTTCTAGGCATCTCGTTTGGTCTTGAGTAAAATGATTTTCGATGCAACGAAAATCACATATAACAAGTACTCATGTGCCATAAGTGGCATGAGTAAAGAAATGATGAAAATGGACGAGATAGTCTTGAATGTCAAAAGCGGAGAAAGAAGAATTAATTAATTAATTGAATTAAGTCACAAAAAAAAAAAACAAAATGGAGCAGTGGTAGTCTTCTCCTTCCAAATTAAACCAAAGAAAAACGTGAACCGGGGAGAACTACGGTGGGTGGCGGTTTGGCAGGAATTTTAGAGAGAGAAGGCAGCATCTCTAAAAATACGGGCGTCAGTAGTCTAGGCGATCTTCGGAATGAGGAGAATTGCTTTCTACGGAGAGGGCTGCGTGGACCTGGATTTTGAGTTTTGACGAACTCAGGAGGTAGGGGTTTCTCCCTACTTGAGTTTTTATTCAATTTAGAGTGTTTCACGAATGTTTGAGTCGAATGAGTCGTTTGGGCGTTTGATCGATCCTAAACAGGACGATGATACAAATTTTGAAAATCAAAAGAAAGCAGAGTAAGGTACGCTCCGCGACTGATTTTGAGAGTGAAAAATTATGCATTTGTGTGTTGATGCGTGTATTGATTGGATTGAGGCTAGGAGAAATGGTAGTGAAACCGGAGTTCACTAAGTGAGCAGATGATTTGTGATTTTTCGGAATAGTAGCAGGAGTTTCACTATTCGGCTTGATGATTCTCAAAATATATTTTTTGAAATATATGTTGGTCGAGTAATTGATAGAATTGCTGTGTTTGATCATTAGCCCAGTGAGCTAATTTTGATGTATGAATTAATTAATTTACATGACATGATTGTGAATTAAAATTTTTGCTAAATATATGCATGTTTATATATTTACGTAATTAAACGTATTGGAATTGACATACATGCATTCCATATGCATTTAGAACACCTAGGACTATAGGAGTGAGTGTGAGATGAGTCTAGAAGAAAGCGGTTCGGAGGGTTGTCTAAAAATATTACTTATCGGAGGATAGTCCAAATTAAAAATATCAATGCGTGGACGGCCCGATTGATATTCATCGAAGGGTAGTCCATTAAATAAATAATATATCAATCGTCGGAGCGGTCCAATTGAGGTGATATACACACTGGAGGGTTGTCCACAAACAAACAAAATAATAATTTTCATACGAGGCTTAGGTTTTAGTGTGATGAGCCTGAGGACTCCTGGATCCGAGCTGATGTCAAGTGCAGGACATTCAAGTAGATCATGCATTTGCTTGAATGTGTGTTTTCATTGAACATTGCACCGCACTTAGGTGGTGAGTAACCCACTTAGGCGATTCCACTATCGAGCACATTACCACCAATGAGGGACATATTTTATAGGTACAGGAGCGTATGAGGGGCACATTCTGTAGACCGAGATTAGAAGAAAGCTTGTCAGGGGCTTTGATGTATAAGCATGTATTAGAACTTTTTAAGTTTAATGTATGTATTGTATAAGAGTAAAAATATTAACTCTTGTAACTATTGGCCGAGAGTTGGATTCATAGTTGGCATGTATATTGAGTATTGCTTTATGGGCCCAAGTGCCGCTTTTAAACGCAACCTGTTATATCGATCGTTTTACTGTGCTTATTGTGTTCTATATTCGGGGTAGAGCTCCCGCATAAAGAAGACTCTCGCCTCGATTTTGGTGAAAATGCCCGTCACCCGACATTCACGAGTATTCATGTCGACGGTAGTCAACTAATTTCAGGATTTGGGGCTCATTAATAACGAAAATCCTAAAACAGGATATAACACAAGAATTTTTGTATTAAGGTTTTAAAAATCAAGAAAATAATAACAGAAAAAGATGATTATGATCCGTGATGATATCAGATCAATAGGAATCTAACCTATTATAAATTAGAATTCTTAACAAATGATTGGATATTAAAGACATTATATATCTTTAAGCCTCAAATATCTTTACAAGAATCAATGACAATTATACAACTAAATCTCCCTCAAGAAATGAAAGAATAAATAAGACCCGCAAATTCCACTTCGGAAAAGGGCAAAATCGTACTCTGCTAAAAACTGAATTTATTCTAGATCCTGATGACGAAAAGGATTTCACCGTTGAATCGCCTCACCGAAATCTAGCTGAAGATGGCCGACCCCGTTGAATTCCGAGACAGTTGGGATTCGCACGTTTTTCGAGACATCGAGTTTCGGGTGCCGAAAAACGATTTTCGATGAGACAAAAGTCACATATAACACGTACTCATGTGCCATAAGTGTGACGCCCCAAAACTCGGGGGTCCATTGACTACCCGTCAACTGCTGAATACTGCGAATGTCCGTGACCCGACATCTTCACGAAAAACCCGCAGAATTCTATGTACTGGGGAGCTCTACCTCTAAATACAAAACCCGTATAAAACTTTGTCCCAAAACCACCAATATAACAATTTCATGATTAAAACGGCTACTGGGCTCATAAACCAATACTATAACAATGTATATATCCAACTATTCAACCATAGTTCAAGAGTTTCAGGGCCTTACTTCCATACAATATATATTAAAATTAAATAATTTAATACATGTAATACATCATAACTCCAAAGCCATAATCCGCTTCTTCTAAACCTCGTCTCTAAGACGAAACACCTTCAAGACGCCCGCACCCGTAAAATAATATCTCGACAGGTGCCAGTGCCGCATGAATCACCTAAGCGGGCTACCTCCACCTGCGTGGCACGCCCAAATAAACACACCAAGCAACGCACGATTCCACTGGACGTTCAACCGACATCTACACCCTAGTCCTTTCATCGACTCCTTCACACCGCCTGCCTCCCGCATTTGAGAATTCATTATGTTTACTCAGCAGGACAACCCTCCGATGTGTATAGCACAATCTGGAATGTTCACGACGATTGATATTATTTGCGGATTACTCTTCCGATGTATATCAATCAGTCGCCTTCGACGACCGATACTTAGTGTGACTACCCTCCGAGCACCTATTTTTAGACTACCCTTTCAAATCATTTCAAGAATTACCATGCACCATTTCAGTCGCTAGTAGTGTCTCAGTTGCATATGGAATGCCGATGTCGGTTTCATTACAGTTTATAACACATGCAAATATGAGAAACACGCATATTCGCCATGTATTAAAATCACACAATCATGTTATGTAATTTTTCATTTCATCACACACTCAAAATTAGTTATTTGTTAATTTATCAGTCGAGCAACTTACTTGAATTACTCGACAAACATATTACCTCACGTACCACATTTTGAGAACATTGCTGTGGGAATATGAGTCCCTACATTATTCCCAAAAATCACAAATCACTCCGCTCACTTAGTGAACTGTGGCTCTCACGCCATTCCTAATCTCTTTCACATCTAAGCATGATTTATTTCACAAATTTCATGATTTATTAACCAAACAGCCCCTAAAAACAAGCACAGCCCCACCACAGCTCCAAAAATTGAATAATTCGGTCCCATGTTTCGGGGACCGATTAAACAAGTTGCTCAAGGCCTCATATCAACCGAAACATTGAAAACACTTAAATAAGCCAGGGGCCCCAGTGGAGAAACCTCTACCTCTGAGTTTGTCAAAACTCAACCGGTGTCCAGTGTATCCCGTCGCATAGAGCAGCCTTTCCTTCTTATCCAAGATCACGACTCTGGCCCGATCGCACGATATTTTAGAGAGAAGTCAGGTAATCTCTCTCTAAAACCTCCATTTTTACGTTTCTGTAGCTACTGGTTTTTCAATTCCCGTTTTTTGCTATGTAGGAGATAAACACTAGTCATATTTTGTCTTTTTCTAACTTAGACAATTCCATTAATACCCGTTATGTCCCTTTTCCCGCTTGACATTCCCAAGACTATCTCTAAGAACCATTTTCATCTTTTCTCTACTTACACTTATGGTACATGAGTACGTGTTATACGTGACTTTTGTCGCGATCGGAAATCTTTTACTAAGACCTCTGAATCGATGCCCTCGAAAAACGGTAAATCTCGATCATCTTGAATTCAATTTAAATTTTTACGTGTTAGCATTTCGCGAGATGATTCCAACAGTTGAAATCTGTTTCATTATCTCCCGAGATCTAGAGAATAAATTCTGGATTTTTAACCGAAATTACAATTTTGTAACCGAAATTACGATTTTGCCATTTTTCCAGAAATTAGAATTTCTCGGGTCTTACAATAAGTGGCATGAGTAGAGAAATGATGAAAATGGACGGCCGAGATAGTGCCGAATGTCAAAATTGGGAAAAGAATGGACAAAATGGTCATTTTGGAATTTGTTTTAAATGAGCTAAATGACAAAATTGTAAACAGTGACCATCTCCTACCTTTAAACCCAAGAGAAAAACGTGAAAAGGGGAAAAGAATTTACAGTGATGTTCAGATTTTAAATTCTAGAGAGAGAGAGAGTCACTTCTCTAGAATCGCTGAGATCCGACCACGCAGCCTTTGGGACGAAGGAAAGTCGCTTCTACGCGAGAGACCTACGCAGGACACCTGGATTGAGGAGTTTCGACAAACTCCGAGAGGTAGGGGTTTCTCCCTACTTGGATTTTATTCTTTATTTAAGTACTTTGTAAATGTTTGAGCTGGTACGAGGCCGTAAGAGTTGATCGTCCTAAATCTCGGGACCGAATTGTTTGAAATTATTGAAACCTATTGGTGAAATCATGACCAGCGGACTCTGCACGATCGTTATGGTTTCGTGTGTTATAATTTACAGCAAATTATGTGTTGGTTTGTATAAGGCCTAGAATAGCCAGGAAATCGAGCTCACAAAGTGAATCGACGATCGTGATTTTCCGAGAATAGTAACCAGGGTTTCACTATTCCCGAATAGTGTCTACAAAATAAATTTTGTGAATTAATGTGTTTGGCTGAGTAATTCAAGTAGAATTGCTCGTGTTTGACTCATTAGCTCCATATGAGCTAAATTTGATGTTATGAAATGCGAAATTACATAACATGGTTAGTGATTTAATTTTTATGTGAATATATGCATGTTTCTATTTGCATGTGTTATGATCAGAATGGAATTGACATCATGCATTCCATATGCACTGGGACACCCTAGGACGATAGGAGTGAGTGCATGAGATGAGTCTAGAGAAAATGGTTTCGGAGGGTTGTCTAAAAATGATAATTATCGAAGGGTAGTCCATACCAAAAATATCAATCGTCAGAGTCGGCCCAATTGATATACATCGGAGGGTAGTCCACAATATCAATCGGGCCGAGTCGGGCCCAATTGATATATATATCGGAGGGTCATTCACAAATAAAACTAAGGTTCCTAAGTACGTGGCTTAGGCAGGTGAGTCGGAGGACTCGGATAGCAGATGACTGGCCAGACATTCAAGTAGATCATGCATTCGCTGAATGTGTGTTTATTTCTGGGAGCATCGCATATGCAAATTAGGTGGAGAGTAGCCCACTTGTGGTGATTCCACTAATGAGAGCATTAGCTCACTCCCTGGCCGAGGGATACTATTTACGTACAGGAGTGTGCGAGGGGATGACTCATTCTAGGAGGCCTTTCTTTGTAAGAGTTTCCGAGTGTGGCTTCGAGGGTTCTTCTCGATGTATACATATATTAAAATTTTATTTTATTAGTGTGTTGTATAAGAGTAAACATTTAACTCTTGAAAACATGATATATGTTGATGTATGATGATGGATATTGTAGTATGGGCCTAAGAGGCCGTTTTTATCCATATTTGTATCAAGTGATTGATATTGGGACAGGTTTGTATCGAGGAAGTGCTCCCCGTACAAAGGAGATTCCCGCCCTATTGCGGAGAAATGCCCGTCACCCGACATTCACGAGTGTTTCCGCTTGGCCGACGGTAATCAACGACCCCGGATTCGGGGCGCCACACCAGAGTATCGTGAGCACAGGTATACGAATACCTAGGGCCTCGAGGGGCCTGGGTCTTAGGTCGTAGTCGCGGTAAGAACAAACATCACCACTGGGCGTGGCTCGATGTTAAGTGTAGGTATGAGATTACCTAGGAAATCAATGTGGGCAAAACTAGGCATGCATGTGTTCGGGTGTGTTTTCAGGTGATTTGATGAATTGTTGTGTGAAAAATATGCATAACATGAATTATGTGTTGTGAATGTTTGGGTGCTTAGTGATTAACACATAGGAAAAACATGATGTGTTGGAAAATTTTTAGGAGTTTACAGTGTGTAAACTGAAAAAAGAAACAAAAAAAAATGAAATAAATTTTAATTAATTTATTTGGTTTATTGGATAACAAAATAAAATTTTAATAAATTTTAAGGTTGAACACTAGGGTTAGTGTTGGATCATGAGGTTTCAGGAAATTTCGACAAAATGTCCAAAATAAAATGAAAAAAAAAGGTGAAGAAAATTATTTTCATGACGATGTATAGAAACTCGAAGAAAATCAAATAAAATAAATTTTTATAAATTTATTTTATAAATTCTATTTCGAGTGTTCGAAAATGAGAAAAAAAAGGGTATATATATATATATATATTGAAAATTTTTCCAAGAATGGAAATGTGAGAAAAAAATTTAAAAAAATGGTAAAAAACCTGAACCTGGGCTAATGTGGAACGATGGTTCGCCTCGGGAAGGTTGGATTTTGAATGGGTCATAATACACTAAGGTGTATCAGGAATGAGAGAGAGATCGTGGCTTGTGGAGGATCAGACGTAACAGAGCAATTGTACGCAACAGCGCAAGTGTCGGCTCGACGGAAATGGGTCGCAAATACAATAACCGATTCGTGACTCTGCAAGGCTTGGTCGCCGCTAAAATTGTACGCGATACAAGATTGTATCGCGACTAGAGGGGCTAGCAACCTGAAAGGTATCGCATACACCATGGTATTATGACCAAGGAGCCGAGGCAGTGGCTACCGTGATCGCGAGGCATGCCACGATATCGTCGTGTTACACAAGACACGCCACGACACGGGTAAGTCAGCGCCCGCGATATTCCGCCATGCAGGGTTGGCGACACTCCGGGCCGAGGGCCACGCACGACATCGCCGCAAATGGGCCATGACATCGCAAGACACGCCGCCAGCGCTACCGTGCTCAATTGGTGCGGGCCGGTTGGCCAAGAAGCCGTGCACTCGTGCACCCGTTCGTTGACCAAAGATTTGACTCAAGATCGCTTTCGAGTCACCGTTTCAATCTTGCTCATGAACATTGTTTATCACAAAAAAAATTTGAAAAACAAATTTTAATTAAATAAAATAAAATAAAATCAAATCAAATCAAATGAGACAAAATTTTGGAAAAAATGACACTTTCAAAAAAATAAAATAAAAATTGATTTGACATGTGAATTAATTGTCACGCATTACATTTAAATGCGGGGACAGAGAATATGAGCTATATATTCGGAGTATGAATAGTTTCTCGGGGCTGTGTTTATGCCTTAGAGATGTTGTATTAAGATTTAACTGCCATTCGAATTGTATTGATGGCTAGTAGAGGACGAGGACATAAAGGTCGTCCATGGGGTACTGGTCAGGCACCACCTGTGACACCCTTTCTCCGATCCGACCTGACATGGTCCGAATCCAACCGGATGCTCGATATCACTAGAACCGTGATCGCCCCAACCCAGATAGGATGTCAAGGAGGGTCACTTCTTTATCATACTTATAACCTTTACACTTGCATAATCACACAAGAACAATTAACTTGTATTACATTCAGAGCAGCGGATTACAAAATATATATACAAGCTCCAAATATGGAAATGTTCATCATTTACACATTTACATTGGTTTACAAAATTTCATATACAAAATGTACTCCAAAGGTCTTCCATGTGTGGCGACTCCATTACGCGCTGCCTTGATCACGGCGCGATTGTCCCGTCTGGTTTCTTCGTACTCTACACGGATTGAACACTGCATGCTTTACGCTAGTGGGAATTACTACACATGAATGACTCCTATTAAGCACAATACTCTTCTATACAAATGCATATAACACATATAGCATGCGCGTATTCTTGTCATTATATATATATATATATATATATATATATATATATATATATATATATATATATATATATATATATATATATACTTTTCATAATCGGGCGTTTCTTATCATCTTTCCATATACTTTTCTTATGTCAACTTGTACTTTACTTTATTCCTTGCCACTACATAAAGAAGCATGCTTCTCATATCATGTCATGTATTTACATTTCCCTTTGCATATACCCGTCAATTTCTTTTATGCTCTATGTCCGCATAAACCTTAGAAGTGGATACAGGAAACTATAATCCATGAGGGCCCGAAGGCGCTATATTCACTGTATGAAACAGTGGTCCATGAGGGCCCGAAGGCACTGTAATATAATATACCCGAAGTTATCATCACTGTTCGAGACAGTGACTATCCATGAGGGCCCGGAGGCGCTGTGGTGACCCTTTCGGGGCCACCGTGATCCAAACGGGATCTATCTCATCGACCCAAACGGGGCCGGAATATCAGAACTTGTATGCTGCAGACTTATTTTTCCCTAATAGGCATGCCCATCTATCCTCTACCAAAGTTCTGGGCGTACAATCAATATGTATTTTATGTTCAGTATATATCTCATATTCCCGAATAATTATTGTCATTCGGTAATCATATGAGATATATATATAATCAGTTATTCATATCTTTACATTTTTCATACTTCATTATATGCATAAATAACTATGCTTACACTGTATACTTATGAGCTATTTATGAATTCATAATAGGCGTTCATAATACAAATAACTATGGTTACCTGTACTGCCTACTGTTTTCCATGTTTTCTGGAACTAATATGAGTTCCAATCTTATCAAGCTGTCTATTGATGAATTCTTGACTCCAATGGGCTTCCATAGAGTCCAAGAACACCCAAATCGGAGTTCAAACGAAGGAGATATGACTCAAGTTGAGGTCGGCGCGCAATACTTCGACGAGCTGATTCGATCGACGAGCTGTACCGAAGTGACGAGCTCAGTCTAAACAATCTTGGTCTGACATCTAATATCTTCCTCAGCATATGGATGGATTCTTTACTCAATGGGTCGAGAGTCCAAGAACACCCACCGAGTTCAAACGAAGGAGATATGACCTTCCGGTCGAGGTCGCGCAGCCGCCCGGATGAGCTGATTTGAATCGACGAGCTGCACTCGAAGTGACGAGCCTGGTCTGACACCTTGGTCTGACATCTAATAATCTCTCAGGCATATGGATGGATTCTTTTGACTCAATGGGCTTTCCATAGAGTCCAAGAACACCAAATCGGAGTTCGTGGACGGAGATATGACCTTCCGAAGTCGAGGTCGCGCGCGGTCATCTCGATGAGCTGACCTGACTGACACGAGCCGCACTGAAGTGACGAGCCAGGTCTGACACTTAGTCTACATCTAATAATCTCCTCAGGCATATGGATGGATTCTTGACTCAATGGGCTTTCCAGAGTCCAAGAACACCCAAATCGGAGTTCAGACGAAGGAGATATGACCTTCCTGGGCTAGAGGTCATGCGCCAGCCGCCTCGACTGAGCCGAGCTCTTCTCAGATCCGACAGACCTCTTACAAGATCCGAATGACCTCTACAGGATCTGATCGGTCCCAGGTCCCGAATGACCCCACAGGACCTGACGACCCTCTACAGTACCTGACCTAATTTCTGGCAGGACTTAGCCGAGCTTCTTCGTGACGAATGAGCCGCTCGTGAATTCCAGGTCTACATGACGAGTAGAGCTCTACATGACGAGTGGAGCTCTACATGACGAGTTGAGCTCATGACGAAGCTTTTGCAGACTCCTTACAGATGAGGTCTGCTGACCTCTTTTCCTCGCATGAGGTCTGCTGACTTCGCTGCATGAGGTCCGTCGACCTCTCGCTTGACGACTCCTATGGCCGAATTCTCACCCATTTGACTGTTCAGAGTAAAAAGACCATAACTTGGTCTACCGGAGTCCGAATTAAGAAATTCAAAAGCCTAACATCAATTTCATTGATGTGGCTACAATTTCACAGAAGGACTTACTTCCAAATTCTCTTTCTTTCTGACTCAAAAACCCGTTCTAAGGTCCGGCTACTGCATACGATCAAAAAAAATGTGGAATTTTCTGCTTCAACTTACAACTAGACCCTCTCAAAACACATATCTAGGAGCCTAGAGCTCTCCCCTCAACTCAACTCCTACACGAAATGAGCCTGGAGTTTCCAAACCCAAACCATACACAAAACAAAGGGTTCCAAACCATGTATCTAAACGTTCTAGACCAAAACTATATTTCCATACACCAGGAACTTACACAACATACTCATAGTTCCATACAACCCAAGACATGTATCCGTACCCATACTCAAATTCCATACCAATACTCAAATTTAGTAATTCCATACCTGTGATCTTCTTCTTCTTCTTCTTCTTCTTTTCTTCGTATTTGCTCTCCTTTTCTCCAAGACCAAAATAAGATACTCTTTTCGTCTTATCCTATTCTCGATCTTTATCCCCTCTTTATTTTACTTTTGGTCCTCCAACTCTTATAATATTTGCAAATCAATTCTATAATATTTTTACAATAGCCTCAAATCTCTTATTATTTGCAATTTAACTTATGCATATTCCTACTTTTGTGTTTATCTTTATTTTATTCCGAATAAATATATACCTTTACGCTTATTATACCCAAAACATGTTATAAAACTCGTTAGGGTATAATTCGGGGGTGTTACAACTCTCCCCTTAAAAAGAATTTCTGGGCCCTCAAAATTCATACCCTGAGTCAAGATGATATCAGGCTCTCATAGTTGCTTCCTGCCCTAAGTAGCTTCTTCTACCATGGTGTTGCCAGAGAACTTTCACCACGGTACTTGTTTGTTCCGCGAATCGTTTCACCTCTCGGAGCCGTAATGGTCTTCGCCCTCATCATATGACAAATCTTCAGACTTGTATTTCAGACCGGTAGTATGTGCGACTCATCAGAGCGGTATCTTCGAAGCATCGACACATGAAACACATCGTGTACTCGCCAACTCAGGAGTGCCAATCGATAAGCCATTGTGTACTACGCTCCAAAATCTCATATGGCCCTATGAACTTGGACTCAAATTTTCGCTTCGACCAAACCTAAGAATTTTCTATGGTGATACTTTAAGACTCATTCCCACTTTATATTCAATATCTCCTTTAGGGTTAGCATACGACTACGATCACTTCAGTCGCTTTAACTCTCCGCCGAATAACTTGCATTTTCTCTTCAGATCTTTTATTATGTCCTGACTATCGCTTATGCTCATTCAATTCGCCCAAAGACACAGAGTTCTACATTTCCGCCATACAAAGCTCATGGTGCCATACCAATGCTTGATCAAAACTATTGTTATAGTAAATTTCTATCAATGGAATATACATATCCCAACTTCAAAATTCCATAACACAACCTCGGCTATTATCTTCGAGCACCAATCAATCTCTCCGACCGGCCCATCGAGCCATGATGGAATGCCGTACAAAATCTCATTTCGTGCCTAAAGTCGATCAGAATTCCTTCCGTGAACCTCGCATGTAAATCATGATCTCATCGCATACAATAGACAATCTAAGACACCATGCAATCCATTATCTCATTTACATATAACCTCAGCTAGTCGATCCATAGAATAGTCAATCCCGATCGGGTATAAATGGGCCGACTTTGTGAGCCTATCTACAATCACCTAACAGTCATGTTTTGTTGCGTGGTGAGGGGAAACCCGACACAAAACCCATGGTAATGTTATCCCACTTCCATTGAGGAATTGGAAGGATTTAACAAAACCCAAGCACTTGGTGTTCGGGCTTGACTTGTCGACACGTCAAACACTTAGACACATATTCAAATACATCTCTTTCATTCCTTTCACCAATAAAACTGCTTTCAAGTCCCGTACATCTTATTCCTCCCGATGCATGGTAAATACCGTGACATGAGCCTCAAATAGCAATTCTTTTCTTTAGCTCTTTATCATCCGGCACACATAATCTATTCGAAATACAAACTTCCAGCCTTTCTTCTTAAAACTCTGGCCTTGTCACCATCTCTAACCATCTCAGAATTTTTCTCGTAATCCTTCATCATTTTTCGCAAGATCTATAATCATTTGCTTTAAATCCGGTTATGCTTCTAATTGCTTCAACATAGCCCATCATCACCTAATCTCCAATCATCAGATCAGAAAGTGGACATCATACTCACCGTCTTCAAATTTTTAAAGCATCTGGCTACTATATTAAATTTCTTCCCGGATGGTAATCTACGCATGCATCATAATCCTTTAATAACTCTAACCACCTCCGCTGTCTCAAATTTAACTCTTTCTGTGTTAGCAAGTACTTGAGACTCTTATGATCGTGTAAATTCTACAATTTTCCCCGTATAAGTAGTGTCGCCATATTTTTAAAGCAAACACTACCGCAGCTAACTCTAAGTCATGAGTGGGATAATTTTGTTCATGCGGGCTTCAACTGGTCTCGACTTGATAAGCCACTACTTTCCCATCTCGCATTAACACGCATCTCAAAAACCAATGCCTCAAGCATCACTATACAAGGTATACTCTTTTCCCGAGTAGTTGCGCTAATACGTGCTTCAACCAGCATCCCTTTCAACTGCTCAAAACTATTCTGACATTTGTCTGTCCACTCAAACTTTATTCCTTTCCCGAGTAATCAGTGAGCCGATAGCTATGACGTAAAACCTCTCTACAAATCTTCTATAATAACCGGCTAGGCCCAAGAAACTTCTCACCTCTAAGCATTCGAGGTGATTTCCTAATTCACAACCGCTTCTATCTTAAAGAAGATCAACTCTTGTTCTTGGGCAGATACAATATGCCTAGGAATGAGACTTCCTTTAGCCAAAAATCACATTTACTGAGCTTAGCATATAACTTCTTTTCTCTTAACGTCTCTAAGACTATTCTCAGGTGTTGTTCATGTTCCTGTGCATCCTTAGAATACACTAGGATGTCATCAATAAAAACCACAACAAATTGATCCACATAGGGCCTAAACTTTCTATTCATCAAATCCATGAATGCTGCTCTGCGCATTAGTCAACCCAAATGGCATGACCAAAACTCATAATGACATATCTGTTCTAAATGCACTTTCTGCACATCTCTTCCTTTACCTCAATCGATAATACCTCGATCGCAGTTCATCTTCGAAAAAGACACTCCGCTCCTTTCAACCGACGCATCTTCAATTTCTGCGAACGGGTACTTGCTTTTCATCACACTCTTATTAATTCGCCGATAATCGATGCACATTCGTAAAGTGCCATCTTCATTTTTCATAAATAAAACAAGTGCACCCCAAGGACACACTGGCCTGGAGCAACTTTATCTAAAAGTTCTTGCAATTGACTCTTAATCCTTCAAATTCCATTGGGAGCCATCCTATACCTGCCCTCGACATGCGGACTGCCTCCCGTACAATTCTGGCGGCTAAGTCCACCTCTCTCTCATATGTGGAATACCTGGTAACTCTTCAGGAATATGATCCGAAAATCTCTTACTACTCGGGATCTTTCTTCCATCAACTCGACTTCTCGAGTCAAGTATCAAAGCCAAGAATGTCTCACATCCTTCCTATAATTTAGCTTTATAGTGGAGATGACACAGATTAATACACTTGATCCAATGCCTTTGTACTTCATTACCCCGCTGGTCGTGAGCATTTCAACACTACCGTCTTTGTCCAATCCACGATAAATCTAAGGCTTGGAGTTGAACCAATCCATTCCTAGAATCAAGTCAAACTCTAATGGTAAGACAACCGCCGAGAAACTCTCCCGGGTTTATATAACAACGCAATTTCAGTGATATGCTATTCACACTAACGCAGCCCCAACCTGACTAGTTACATGCATGTCATATGCCACTTCCTTCACGTACTTTGTCAAATACATGCTCCATGCACACATATGAATGAGTAGATCCAGGATCAATCAATGCATGCATCTCTATATCATATAAAGAAAATATACCCGCTATAACTTCAGGAGCATTCTGATCCTCACGAGCCTTCATAGCATATGCTCGTGTCGAAGCCGTAAGAGGCATGGTGATCTATCTACCGCTTTCCGACACTATGCCTCCGCCTCTATGCCGAGATGGGCCACTACGACCCCTACCATCCATCACGAGCCTGGCAGGTGCCGCAGATCTTCCTCCACTTCCTTGTCGGGCTTCTATTATCCCCCAACTCGTGGACACCGTGCTTTCAAATGCTCAAGGCTTCCACAATCGAAACACCTCCGTCAATATCCCGCAAACTCCCAAATGCCTTTTTGGCACGAGGGCATTCTAGAATTCCTCCCCGTCCAATCAAGCACCTCTACCGTACTACGTGTTACATCGACCTTGCCTTCTACCCCTCGGCTTTAACTATATTCGATCGAGCTGGAGATCTCTTCTTAACTCTTTTTCCCGAGGAGGACGGTTCTAGAAAACTTCTTCTTTGAAATCTTTCTTTGTCAAGCCGCTTGGTCTCTCTACTTTCATTGCACTGGACTAATCCATAAAAACTACTGGCCTGGAGAGAAGTCATAGGTGCCAAATACCTCTCGATGGAATCACGCAAATTCATCCTCACCCCGCCATTAATCGAAATGCACTTTGAGGACCAATCTGGCATATTTACTAAGATGGCTAAATTCTTTTTCATATTCAGCCACCGATAAGCTCCTTTGCTTCAAATTTAGGAACTGTTTCCACTTGGAATCCCTATACATCTCAGTAACATACTTTGTCCTGAACTCTTGGACAAAGAATTCCCATGTCGATTTGGAACTGACTTTGAGTACTATTTCCACTAATCCATATAGCCTCACCTCGCAATGAGACTCCGCACATGATGCCTCCGATCGGAGGACATCTAATCTCTTCTAATACCCTCTCTAGCTTTTCTAACTAGAATTTATTTCTCGACTTCTTCCATGCCTCGACCGATGGAATTCTCCGCTCTATGTCTTTACCAGGTTCATTGGAGCTTAGAGAGGTCAATCTATCCAAAACCCGAGCCATGTCTTGCGATATTCTCAAAGAAGGCTTCCGTGGGTTCATTAGGTACATTACTCAAGGTCTGTGTCGATAACCCTTGTTCCATCGGTCGACACTCTCAAAGCAGCCTTCTTCGACAATCCATTTATACAAAAAACACAAGGACATCCACATCGTACCCACACATTACTAAACACGCTTTTCTATTTTATATACTTTATTCCGTAGCCACCTAAACTTAGGTTTTTCCAGAAACGCCAAACCTAGGCCTGATACTCACTAAATCAGAATACCCTTTTCTCCGATCCGACCCGACTGGCGTGTCCAACCAACCGGATGCTCGATACCACTGAACGTGACGCCCAACTCCTAAGATAGGATGTCAAGTGAGGTCACTCTTTTATCATACTTATAACCTTTACACTTGCATAATCACACAGCAAACAATTAACTTGTATTACATTCTCGTGAGCAGCTGACACAAAATATATATACAAGCTCCAAATATGGAAATGTTCAATATTTGGCAATATTTACATTATTTATAAATTTTGATATACAAAATAGACCTAAAGGTCTTCCAAAGGCACCTATCGATGTGTGTGGCCTTGACTGCTGATGGATTGTCCTCGTCCTCCGCTCTCTTCGTACTCCACACGATTGAACACCCGCAAGGCTGTTTTTACGCTAGTGGGGAATTAATACACATGAATGACCCTCTATTAAGGGTCATCACTCCTTCTATACAAAATGCATATAACACATATAGCATGTACTGCATTCTTGTCATTTCTCATATATATATATATATATATATATATATATATATATATATATATATATATATACTTTTCATAATCAGTTTCATTTCTATCATCTTCCATATACTTTTGGCGTCAACTTGTACTTTTACTTATTCTTGTAATCAGATAATGGCCATCACATAGCAAAGGCTATGCTTCTCATATCATGTCATGTATTCTACATTTCCTTTGCATATACTCCGTCAATTTCTTTTTTATGTTTCATGTCTCGTATAAACTCTTGAAGTGGATATGTGAAACTATAATCCATGAGGGCCTGAAGGTGCTTTATTCACTGTATGAAACAGTGGTCCATGAGGGCCCTGAGGCGCCTGTAATATAATATAATTGAAGGTATCATCACTGCTCGAGACAAGCAATTATCCACGAGGGCCTCGAGGTTACTGCGGGTGACCTTTCGAGCCACCGTGATCCAACCGATCTATCTCATCGACCCAAACCGGGGCCGGAATATCAGAACTTGTGTATGCTGCGCACTTATTTTTCCCCTTTAATAGGCATGCCCATCTATCCTCTACTGTGCTCTAGCTGCATAATCAATATGTATTTATAGCCAAGATATATCTCATATTCTCGAATAATTATTGTCATTCGGGTAATCATATGAGATATATATATATAATCAGTTATCTATATCTTTACATTTTTCATACTTTCATTATATGCATAAATAACTATGCTTACACTGTATACTTATAAGCTATTTATGAATTCATAATAGGCGTTCATAATACAAATAACTATTGTTACCTGTACTGCCTACTGTTTTCCATGTTTTATGGAACAAATATGAGTTCCAATATTATCAAGCTGTCTATTGATGAATTCTTGACTCAATGGGCTTTCCATAGAGTCCAAGAACACCCAAATCGGAGTTCAAACGAAGGAGATATGACCTTCCGGGTTGGGAGGTCACGAGTCGGCTCGACGAGCCGACTGGATCGACGACGCTGCACTGAAGTGATGAGCTCAGTCTAACACCTCGGTCTGACATCTAATATCTTCCTCAGGCATATGGATGGATTCTTGACTCAATGGGCTTTCCATAGAGTCCAAGAACACCCAAATCGGAGTTCAAACGAAGGAGATATGACCTTCCGGGGTTGAGGTCATGCGCGCCGCCTGACGAGCTGATTCTGGATCGACGAGCTGCAATCGGCGACGAGCCGGTCTGACACCTGGTCTGACATATAATAATCTCCCTCAGGGCATATGGATGGATTCTCACTAATGGGCTTTCCATAGAGTCCAAGAACACCCAACTCGAGTTCAGACGAAGAAGATATGACCTTCCGGTTGGAGGTCGCGCTGGCCGGGCCTTGACGAGCGATTCGGATCGACGAGCCGCACCGGCGACGAGCTCGGTCTCATACTCGGGTCTGACATCTAATAATCTCTCAGCATATGGATGGATTCACTCAATGGGATTTCCATAGAGTCCATATCACCCAAATCGGAGTTCGACGGGCGAGATATGACTGCTGAGAGGTCGGGCGCGCAATAGCTCGACGAAATAGCTCTTCAGATCCGATGACCTCTACGATCCGGATGATTTACAGGTCCCGACGACTTACAGGACTCTCGACGACCCTTAAGAAAATTTGACGACCTCTACAGATGAGCCGAGCTCTTCAAGACGGTAGCCGAAATGCCCCGTAACGAGGTTTACATGACGAGCAGCCTCGCATGACGAGTGGAGCTCTTCATGACGAGCTGAGCTCGCATGACGAGCTTCTGGGTGCACTTCACAGGATGAGGTCCGCCGACCTCTTCGCATGAGGTATGTCGACCTCGCTGCATGAGGTCCGCTGACCTCTCGCGCATGAGGTCTCGTCGACCTCTCGCTTGACGACCTCTATGGGCCAACTCCTTCACCATTTGACTGCTCGTGAGTAAAAAGACCATAACTTGGTCTACCGGAGGTCCGAATTAAGAAATTCAAAATCCTAACATCAAGTCTATTGATGTGGATACAATTTCACGTATGGATTTTATCAAATTCTCTTTCTTTCTCGACTAAAAACCCGTCTAAGGTCCTACATCGTGATACGATCAAAATAGGGAATTTTCTCGGTTTCAACTTACAACTGTGACCCTTCTCAAAACACATCTAGGAGCCTTAGAGCCTCCTCAACTCAACCCTACACCTTAAAATGAGTTTGGGAGTTTCCAAACCCAAACCATACACAAAACAAAGGGTTCCAAACCATGTATCTAACGTTCTAGACCAAAACTAGATTTCCATACACCAGGAACTTACACAACATACTCATAGTTCCATACAACCCAAGACATGTATCCGTACCCATACTCAAATTCCATACCAATACTCAAATTTAGTAATTCCATACCTGTGATCTTCTTCTTCTTCTTTCTTCTTTCTTCTCGTATTTGCTCTCCTTTTTCTCCAAGACCAAAATAAGATATTTCTTTTGGTCTTATCCTTATTTGATCTTATCCCCTTTATTTACTTTGGTCCTCCAACTCTTATAATATTTGCAAATCAATTTATAATATTTTACAATAGCCTCAAATCTTTCTTTTTATTATTTGTAATTAACTTATATTATTCCTACTTTTGTTTTTATCTTTATTTTATTCCGAATAAATATACCTTTACGTTTATTATACCCAAAACATGTTATAAAACTGTTAGGGTATAATTTGGGGTGTTACACCACCGACATTTGACCAACCGCCAGTAGTTGATCAGCAAGCCTTTGTTGAGGCTGTAGGTATTGAGGCGGCAACTATAGCACGGGCTGGTATAGCAGGTAGTCAGGAAGGTCCTAGTAACTTCTAGAGGTTTGGGGTATAATCTCCTCCGACATTTGCCAGGAGGAGACCCGACGGTATGCATCATTGTTTATGCAGACGAGAAGTGTTGTGAGGCTAAGAGATTACTCCGACACTACTGTGATTGTAAACTAGTTGTGTTCTAGCTAGAGAGTGAGCCCCAAATATGGTGGAAATGGGCAAGGACCTCTTGAGACCTTAGAGAAGCCTTTGTATGTGAGTTCTCCTCAGTGGATTAAATAGAATGTGGATGATATATGCCGAGGCTGCGAGTTAGAGATCTGGGACTCTACTCACAATGGACCCGAGGATCACACATGTTGAGTTCGATGTCATCCTAAGGGATGGATCAGTCACTACTACAGATCACATCGATCATGAGCCAAGAGGGCTACCGCCACACGTAGGACTCACACTCGGTATTTCGTGACAAGCATGACATTCGCCCCGCATGCACACGAGTCCAAGTGTCAAGGACGCTTAGCGGTGGCCACGAGCCTACTCCTAGAGGACGAGGAGAGACCAGACAGTCTACCTCGTAGCTCATGAAGTATGTGGATGCCTTTCTGCATGAGCTACTCCGGACTACCCCACAGAGGGTCAGAGACTTCGACATCAGTTACACTTAGCATTTCACCCATCTTTATGACTCCGCATGATGGCACCCGCTTGAGCTGTAGGAACTCGCAGTCCAAATACAAGAGTTATTGAAATTGCAGTCTCATCTGGACCGAGCACTTCACTACGGGTCTGGCCCCGTTTCGCAAAGAAGAAGTGACAGAGCACTCCTTCAACCGTGTATTGATTAATTACACTGAACAGGTTAATGATCAAGAATCTGCACTCCACACGAAGATCGACGATTTGTTCGATCGCTGAGAGGGTTTCAAGTCTACTCCAAGATGCACTCCTTCGCACTCCGGGTTACCATCACCGAGGGTCAGTGGATACGCATATCCCTAAGACCACGCTAGACATGTTGGCGGGCACTTGAAGCATCGTGATGCCTCGATCGACTTCGATGCGCCAAAGAACATTCATGATCTCATGCATAGGATATTCCAACCCTATTTAGATCGCTTGTCGTGAGTCTTCGTACGACATTTCGACCACTCCCGCTAGGGTGGGAACATGAGTATCACTGAGGATCGCTCGGCGCTTGCCGAGAGACCATCATCCAGACGCCTAAGTTCAGTAAGCGGTTTCGCTTACTAAGGTGAGATTTTTAGACACGGATGTCGCTTATCGGGAGCGTCAATGACGAAAAGGCCGAGGCCGGATGAGTCGAGAGACCAATGTCAATCTTCGAGATACGTAGTTTCTTGGATCACGGGTATTACAGAGATTCGAGAATGGGCCAGTTGTCCATTCGGGGTAGATCGTAGGACTTCACCACGGACAGGACTCCATGGTCGGGACGGCCCAACCATGAGAGATCGAGATGCTCAAACACCTGATACAAAGCGTTGGTAGCGAGAGGGAGGATCACCCTCTTCTAGTTCGAGGAAGAGGCGTGCACTTGGCCTACACTAGCTCGTGACTGTGTGGCCAAGATCGGGCATGCGAGATCTCGGATCGCCCCAGAGACAGGATCCCAGGCTTCGTGGGACGTGAGCAAACCCAGCTTAGTCAGAGAGAACATGAGAGTATACAGTTCATTCCTCCACACCCTAGTACTGGTCAAAGGAACCAGTTTCAGTTTCGGGGTGTTATACAAGCACTCCCAAGAAGACAGATAGCGTAGGGGCCAGAGGTGGGTCAAGTCGACAGATCAGAGTCACAAATGGGCTGCAGGACCTTGTGGTAGTAGACATATCAGGTTGACGCGTCGCTTGACACGTGATGAGCTGGATGCCCACTCCGTCGGTCAAAGAATCGGGGACCTTAGCCTGCTGTCATACCGACAAGACCTTGGATTTAGGCCAGAGGCGGCGCCTGCAGAAGCTAAATGTATGTCCTTCCCAGATGCAGTGGTGAAAAGCTCGACCTAACAGGCTCCGGATTATGAGTGAGAGATCTCCGAGATCCTGCTCATGGTGGACCCCGGATCGTGGTGTCACAAGATGGCATTATCAAGGCTCGTGTGACTAGCACACGCGACGAGCCTGGGTGTGGGTGCACTAGACGGGCCATTCACCACTGGGTGAGTGTGAGTCGAAGCCTGTTTTTCGACTACGTCCAATGAAGACTCATAGTCTGATTCAAGAAATGTAAGAGCTCAAAGTGTGTCGAAGAGCTAAGTTAATCGAGATGAAAACACACCTATTACGGCTATCACGTAGACTTTAGGAGTCAGGATAGGAGTCGAGAGTGACTCGAGGATTCGATAACCCTTCGAAATCGTGACGGGTGGTCATTGTCGACGCGGCTCAAGATATTGATGTCATACATGACATGGACTAGGTTGACAGTCCATTGATTGTTATTTATTGTAGACCTTGGGAAGGTCACATACACACAAAGCAAGGGTTGTGGGTAGGTTACACGTCAGGTAGATTATACATGTGTGTTGGGAGGACACCGCGAGCATTACGTCTGGTCATAAGGGTAGAGGAGCACTGCCCTTAGTGGACCTGCCTACAAATAATAGTTATCAAAGTAAGATACAAATGGCACCATATGAGGCATTGTATGGGAGGCCATGAGACATCGCTATGTCATCGAGGTGGAAGAGAGCTCCATCATGGGTCCTCGACTGACAGAGACACTTCCAAGAAGGTGAGCTTGATACGACAAATATTTTCCTCACGGCTTTAGAGTCACAGAAGAGTTATGCTGATGTGCGACGCCTAATCTCTTAGAGTTCGAGGTCAGGGGATCATGTCTTCTCAAGGTGATGTCTAAGAGGGAGTGGTCGTGTTCCTAAGAAGCGCCGAAGCCATCGCGAGGTTTACTGACTCCTTCGACATACTCGAGAGGTAAAAATTCTATGCATCGGGCATGCTTATCGCCAGCATGATAGGTGTCCATGAGATATTTCACGTCTCCATGCTCCTAAGTATACCTAGATCCAATTTCATGGTGGATCGGGATGACGAGGTCGATTAATCGACTAGGACCTTCGAGAGGGCTCCACGTGCATTGATACCGTGATCAGTTTTGGCTTATTTCAAGACCGTGAGGCTGGGCGAGAGTGCTACATGGCACTATGGAGTGGAGGAGTCAACATGGGAACGCAAGGACACGATGCGGGCCACCTATCCCTTCTTGTTTAGGGATGAAGGTACTTGATTTAGCCGTTTAACATTTAAATGACTAGTTTACATGCATGATAGAATGCACGTTGCATATGCATGTTAGTGATGTGATCATCCTGAATTTCGGGACGAAATTCCTTTTTAGGGGGGGAGAATGTTAGACCCGAGAAATTCCAATTTCTGGAAAAATGGCAAAATCGTAATTTCGGCTACGAAAATTGTACTTTGCTAAAATTTAATTTATTCTTTGTATCTCTGACGACAAACCATTTCACTATTTGAATCGCCTCGCGAAATCTAGCGTTAGCACATCTAATTTCGGCGACTCGAGATACGGATTCACACGCTTCAAGGCATCGAAGTTTCGTGCCTAAAACGATTTTGATGCGACAAAGTCACATATAACACGCATCATGTGCCAAGGGCGGCATGAGTAGAGAAATGATGAAAACGGATCACGAGATAAGGTTTAATGTCAAAATTGGGAAAAGAAGGAACAAAATGGTCATTTTGGAATTTGTTTTAAATGAGCTAAATGACAAAATTCTAAACAGTGACCATCTCCTACCTTTAAACCCAAGAGAAAAACGTGAAAAGGAAAAGAATTTGCGTTGAGGTTCAGATTTTTAATTTCAGAGAGAGAGAGAGCCACTTCCTGGTGAATCGTGGAGATCCGACCGCCGTAGCCTTCGACGAGAAGGAAAGCCGCCGGCGCGGAGAGACTCCACGCTATGGACATCGATTGAGGAGTTTCGACAACTCCTAGAGGTAGGGGAGCTCCCTACTGGATTTTATTCTTTATTTAAGCACTTTGTAAATGTTCGGAGTTGAATGAGGCCGTGAGGGGCCGCTGATCTGCCTCCAAATCTTCGGGACCGACCGTTTGGAAATTCAAAACCCATCAGAAATCGTTGACTGCGAGGGACTGCTACGGACTGTTATGGTTTTATGTGTGATAATTTATTGAATAAATTATGTGTTGGTTTGTATAAGGCCGAAAATGGCCGTGAAATTCGGGTTCACAAAGTGAACCGACGATTGGTGATTTTCTGAGAATAGTAACTGAGGGTTTCACTATTCTCGATAATAGTGTTCACAAAATAAATTTTGTGAATTACGGCTTGCCCAGTAATTCAAGTAGAATTGCTCATGTTTGATCATTAGCCCATGTGAGCTAAATTTTATGTGATGAAATGCGAAATTACATAACATGATTGTGTGATTTAATTTTTATGTGAATATATGCATGTTTATATATTTGCATGTGTTATAGACTGTAATGGAATTGGCATCACAGATTCCATATGCAATCGACAATTCCTAGATTCGATAGGAGGAGGCACATGAGATGAGTCTAGAGAAATTGGTTTCGGAGGGTTGTCTAAAAATGATAATTATCGGAGGGTAGTCCATACCAAAAATATTAATCGTCAGAGTCGGCCCAATTGATATACATCGGAGGGTAGTCCACACATAATATCAATTGTTAGAGTCGGCCCAATTGATATATATATCGGAGGGTTGTCCACAAATAAAAACTAAGGTTCTCACATGCTTGTGTGCAGGTGTGAGGGAGCCGAGGAGGACTCGATATGAGATGACGAATTAGACATTCAAGTAGGATCATGCATTTGCTTGAATGTGTGTTTATTTTTGAGCATTGCATATGCACTTAGGTGGAGAGTAGCCCACTTAGGGTGATTCCACTACTGAGCATTAGCTCACCCTGTCGAGGGATACTATTTTACAGGTACAGGGAGCGTGCGAGGGGACGACTCGTCCTAGAGGCCGAGCTTTAGAAGAAAGCCGGAGTGTGGCTTTAAGGGTTCTTCTGATGTATACATATATTAAAAAATTTTATTTTATTATGTGTTGTATAAGAGTAAACATTTAACTCTTGAAAACATGATATATGTTGATGTATGATGATGGATATTGTAGTATGGGCCCAAGAGGCCGTTTTTATCCATATTTGTATCAGGTGATTGATATTGGGACAGGTTTGTATTTGGGTAGAGCTCCCCGTACAAAGGAGACTCTGCCCGGTTTTCGTGAGAAATGTCGGGTCACCCGACATTCACGAGTGTTTTCGCGGGTTGACGGGTAGTCAACGGATCCCCGGGATTTGGGGCGTCACAATAAATATTAATAAAAGCCAAGAGAGAATTTAAAAACAAAAATATATTTGATGGTTATAACTTTATATTTAAATTTGGTAAATAATAGTATTGATAATAATATTCAAGAAGCTTATAATCAGGAAGATTATCTCAGTGAAATATTTTATAGTAATCTAAATAAGATAGAACGTCCAAATATAAAGATAATTAAAACAATAAATAACAATAAAAACGTTTGTACAAAAAAACAATAGACAAATATTTAGAAAAAGACAAAATTTATGTAAAGACTTTACTAATAGTAAAATGGAAACGAATAAAAATAAATACAAATATATAAGTATGATTATGGAATGCTTAAAGTAGTCATATTTATATGTAAAAGCTAGTCTTAAAAATATATAGAACTTACAGATATAATAATATTTGACATAAGAGGAAAATTACAATAAATATTTAATTCTTCAAGGTTAATCTAGATCCAGAAAAAACAAAAAAAGTAATAGAAAAAATAAAACTTAGTAGAAATGAAGAAACATCCAATAATAATTAAAAATCTAATGCAAAGATAAATAAAAAATTTATATCCAAAAGATAAAATAAAAATAAAAGAATATGGACTACACAAAGATTGGGAAAAATTTGTGAAAGAAAGAGTTATGAAACCTAAATAACATGGAATCTAGAAAAATGGAAATATTAATGGAAGAAATATTGAAGGCTGTAAAAAGAACAAATAATAAATTAGAAAAAATCAAAGAAAAAATAAACAAATTAGAAAATAGAATGATAAATATAGAAATACAGCAAAATGCTTTTATTAGTATAGGGAAAGATCCAAAATATGTTAGAGGAACAACTGGAAAATTAGTAGAATAAATAATATTTAGAAAATATCCCGGGAAGAATAATAAAGAGAAGATGAGAAAAAAAGAAGCCTAGATGAAAAGTTATTAGAACAATACTTAGAATTAGAAAGAAAGAAAAATAAAGAAGGAAAAATAGATAATAGAGGAAAAACTATGATTTGATGAGTCAAATAAGTGAAAGTGAAATAGAAGATATAATGATAGAAATACAGAGAATGAATTTAAATGACACAAAAGATGTAAATCTCATAGGATATGTAGGAGGACCTAGTAAAATAAAAGAACACCAAAATACATTTGAAAAACAATACATCATACCTAAATACGAACCAAGAGAAACAAAAATTGAACAATTAGGAAATACAAAGATACCTAGATATGATCACAAAAGATATAAAAACAAAGGTTAAATAAATGGTCTCAAGCAATGACATTATATTTTATGACACAATGAACAAATTGAGATAATAATACTAAAACTCAAATAATGATAGGAACATTAACATGATGTGTTTAGAAAATGGTGGGAAGGATTATCAACCCCTAGTTTCAATGTAATTACAAATTACACTACTATAGCCTTTGAAAGTAGCATATTTGAAGGTGTAGATACTTTTATTAGATACATACTACATAATTCCTAGGAGAATTATGGATGACAAAGAATAGAGAGCAAAGAAGAAAAGACATAAGGGAAATTCGAAAGAAGTTATCATAGTTACAAATTTGCAAAATGAAAAACATATATGAATATACATGTGAATTTAGAAAATGGTATTATGATGTTGTAACGCCCTTATCCCGGGGGTCCCATTGACAACCCGTCAACCAACAAAAGACCTGTGGATATCGAGTGCCCCGATATCACACTCACATATCTCATATATCGAGACCCATCCCTGCATATTTAATTCACCATATACCAAAAATATATGATAGATTATCATTGGCGCCTCTTTTACAATCCCTTGATACTCCAAAAGGTGTGTACATGTTCCTTGTTATGCTCGAATATAATACAAGACAAAAAACAAAACAAACAGCCATGTCCGCCTCATCCCACATGTGTCCGCGGCGCGGGTCAGCCGCCTACAAAGGAACTCCGCACCAAAGGGGGTCCCACGACCTGGGTGAGCAAAGTTCTCTAAGAAATGATAACCTCCCTAACAAGCGATTACTCCCACCTAAGTGCTCATGCAATGATCAAGCACACTCACATTCAAGTAAAAATATGCACATTCCTACTCGAATGTCTACATGCCATGGATGAGGATGTGACTCAACCTATCCCATGTCCCGAGTCCTCACCGACTCCCTCACACATGCAATTGCCATATGTGAAAACCTATCATTGGTGTTTCACCCAATGACCCCTTTTTCTTTTTCAAAACGAAAGCTTTTTGTTTTTAAAACTTGTAACCCATTGGACAACCCCTAATGTTCATTTGATTTGATCAAATTTTGTGTGTTTATGCATTTGTGGGCCACGGATTTTCGGGATTACACCGCCAGATGCCGCGCACTTTTCCGACATTTTTTACGGACTTTCATTGCCAGTGATCATGTCTACCCTTAATAAATTTGGGTCTTTCACCCTGGGGGGGATCTACCCCATCTTGCTATGCCCAACACACGTATATTTATTTTCATTTTATACCACCATGAGTCTCAATTGGACGTTGTCCGTTTTCAGCTCCCCACACATTCACCAAGAATGGTGAATTAACCGTTTCTATGCACCCACACCCGACTCGACGCAATGTTACTGTGCACATGCAATGATAATGTCACCGCAATTTCTCATGTTACATGTATGATGCACACTACATGAATCATTTGCATCAGTTGTACTTCATATCAATCACCATGCAACATATATCACAAGCATATAAATCCAATATACTTCATGCCAATATATATATATATATATATATATATATATATATATATATATATATATATATATATATATATATATATATATATATATACATTGTATCAAACATATTAGCATTAATCAATCCATGACTAAACAATTCATGTCAAGCAACCTTCCTTAGGCTAACTCATGGCAATTCCTACCTAACACAGTGGCCCACAACATGCCATGAAATGGTCATGTTAAAACTTGGCTATTCATATCAACACAACTAAGAAAATTGAATGCTTGGTACAAAACACAGAATTCAGAAAACTTGTGATCACTCATTGTCCTCCACAGGCATATGGATAGAATCTTGACTCAATGGGCTTTCCATAGAGTCCAAGAAAACCCAAAACGGAGTTCGGACGAAGAAGTTATGACCTTCCGAATTTGGAGGTCATACATGACTAACCCATCCTAGCCGACCAGCACTAACCTAAGAACCCTACCGCCAAAGACTAATTGAAATCCCTAGATGGCCGAAGACTAACCCACTAACCCTAGCCAAATTTCGATTTCCTAATGTCCTCCACAGGAACATGGCTGGGAAATCTAACTCAATGGGCTTCAGAGAGTCCAAGAACACCAAAACGAGTTCGACGTAAGAAGTTATGACCTTCCGTTGGAGGTCATACATGACCAACTCCATCCTAGTCGCCAAAGACTAACCTTGCCAACCCTAGCAATCTTGATTGCCCAATGTCCTCCACAGGAACATGGCTGAAATCTTGACTCAATGGGCTTTCCATAGAGTCTAAGAACACCTGAAACGGAGTTCGGACGAAGAAGTTATGACATTCCGAAGTTGGAGGTCATACATGACTAACCCATCCTAGCCGGCCAGCACTAACCGACAAACCCTAGCTGACCAGAACTAACCGGTCAACCCTAGCTGGTCCAATTGCCCAATGTCCTCCACAAGAACATAGCTGAAATCTTGACTCACCCGCTTCCATGCAGTCTGAAGAACACCGAAACGGAGTTCCTGGACGGGCTAGTTATGGACTTTATGAAGTTGGAGGTCACGCATGAACCTAGCCAGCTGACTCTTAGCCGGCCGGCCCCCTACCCGACTGACTCTTAGCCGGCCAGCTCCCTAACTGGCTGACTCTTAGCCGGCCAGCCCGACCAGCCTTTCTACTTAGACAGTTTAGGGTAAACAGGCCACAACTTGAGCTACAGAGGTACGAATGGAAAATTCAAAAGCCTAACATCAAGTTCACTAATGTGGCTACAATTTACCTGAAGGACTCACTGCCAAATTCCCTTTATTTCCTACCCAAAAACCAGTCCTAAAGTCCGACTAATGCATATGATAAAAATAGGGTAACTTCCCTTGGTTCAAAATGCAACCAAACACTTCCCTTAGGGCAAAACACCACCACACAACCCTTAGGGTAGAAAATAACCAAAGTAGGAGAATACCTACATCTTAAAGTTTGTTGAAACTCCTCGTTTCTGGTCTCTACTAGAAACTCTTTGTGTGGGGAAACACTTTTCTTCTTGATTCGCCGGGAACCGCAGGTCCGATCGCCGAGAAAACTAGAGAGAAGGTGAAGCTTCTCTCTCTAAGCTTTCTCCCCCTTTTTTCTTTTTCCTCCTTTTTCCCTCTTCCTAACGTATTGTTAGGTCTAAAGTCAAGTTTGGAGAGTACTCTTTGGCCACATGTCAATACCTCATTGGCTTATTGGATTTCCCTTATCACCTTATCCATCTACCTCGATTTTTCCAATCACGTGTTGCCATTACGTCTCTTACAGTCCCACTGGGTTTTTATTTGACTTTACTCAGACAGACACGCGCAATATCAGAACCACTCAACATGTGCCAAGTGTCCTGTACTACCCTCGGTGCCTTGAAAAATGTGAAATTCCGACTGTCACGGAATTCGACGTGGTAGCTAGATTTTCGTAGATAATTCCAACAATGAAGTCCGTTTCGTCATTCAAGATCTAGAAAATTTCCGAATTGCAGAAATTACCGTTTTACTCTTTTTTTAGAAAATTAGAATTTTCTGGGGTTTTACATTCTTCCCCCCTTAAAAGAATTTCGTCCCAAAATTCAACACAATCACAACAAATCACATGCAAACGCAACATGCATTATGTCATGCATGTAAACTAGTCATTTAATTATTAAACGACTAAACTGCGTACCTTCATCCCTAAACAAGAAGGGATAGGTGGCCCACATCGTGTCCTTGCGCTCCCACATTACCTCCACTCCACGGTGTTGCCATAGTACTTTCACTAGCCTCACGGACTTGTGTCGCAAAACCTGATCCCGGCTATCCATGATGCACACCGATCCCTCCTCAGAGGTCCCATCTATGTCAACCGTAATCTCTCCCCAATCCACTACATGAGCTGGATCTGGAGTGTACCTTCAGAGCATGGAGACGTGGAATACCTCATGGACACTTGACAGGCTGGGTGATAAAGCCACCTAAGACGCCGCGCGGCCCACCCTCTCTAAGATTTCGAAAGGCCTAATGAACCCCACGACGCTTTTCCACGTCATGAATCGACCACTCCTCTCTTAGGCATCACCTTCAAGAAGACGTGATCACCAACATCGAACTCTAGGGGACGATGTCGTACATCGGCGTAGCTCTTCTGCTGACTTTGGGCAGTGAGAAGACGTTGCCGTATTAAACTCACCTTCTCTTAGGTGTCTCTAATCAGATCCGGACCCGTAATGGAGCTCTCTCCTACCTCGGTCCAATAAATAGGTGATCGACATGGCCTCCCATACAAGCCTCATATGGTGCCACCAGATACTCACCGACAACTATCAAGGTAGGCGAATTCCACTAAGGGCCTCCTACCTGCCTTTCTCTCGATCCAGACGATGCTCGCAAAGACGTCCCTTCTAACACTCAGATGGTCCCCCGCACTGGTCCATCCGGTCTCGAGGGGTGAAAATGCAAAGTATTTATAGTCAATCAAGGTCCCCATGGCCTTCTAGAAGCTCTTCCAAAAGTGTGCCATAAATCTGGGATCTCTATCCGAAACTATGAACACCGGAACTCCATGTAGCCGGACAATCTTTCGAATATACAACCGGTAGAATTCCTCCAGTGTGAAGGTCATCCGCACGGCTAGGAAATGTGCTGACTTCATGAGCCAGTCTATTATCACCCATACCGCATCATGCCTCCGCAGTGTCCGTGGCAAGTGGGTCACAAAATCCATAGTGATGTGCTCCCACTTCCACTCAGCCACCTCCAATGGTTGGAGTAACCCCTGGCTTTTGGTGCTTAGCCCTAACCTGTTGACACGTGAGGCATCATCGAACAAAGTCCCCGACGTGTCTCTTTATCCCACTCCAATAGTACTGGCAAAAAAGATCACGATACATCTTCGTGCCACCTGGATGCACATCAAATCAAGATCAATGGAACTCCCTAAGGATCTCCTCTCTTAGATCTGTCAACTGGGGAACCACTACCCGTCCTTTATATCGAAGACTATCCGTGGGTGGATGATCCAAATCTTCACACCGCAGACCGAACAGATTCGTCCCGATGGACACTATCTCTCGCATTCTGCCCTCTCGGACTGATCACTCGGGCCAATAAAGTGGGACGACGTAGCCTACCAACTCCCCAGCACCGAGCTCGCTCGCATACTCGCAAATTCAAACTCGCCCACAATCTCGAGCATCCGCCACTTTCGTGAAGGTATACTACAATACCCTCGTGGATCTCTGCCAAGTGCATCGCTTCATCAAATTTGCCTTTTACCAGGTGGTAATGCAAAGTGAAGTCAACTTTCAGAACTCCATCCACCGCGCTGGGTCTCATGTTGAGGTCCTCGCTACGTGAAGACATACTCGCACTTCGCGGTCTCGAGTACACCTCGAATCAAGCCACATATAAGCAAGGGCTAACCCAAGGCGAAGACTATGGCTGCCAACCTATGTCGCGGTGTAGGGTAATTTGCTCGATGACTTTAAATGACTCGAAACCATAAGCTACAACCTTCTGACCGCATCGTAACGCATCCCACCCTACTTCGAGGCATCACAATACACTATGTACTCTGCCCCTTTCCTCGACTATCTCAGAAGACCAGAAATTCCAATTCGGAAAATGGCAAAATCGTAATTTCGACACAAAGTTGTTAATTTCTGCTAAAACCAGAATTTATTCTCTAGATCTCATGACTAAAACTGATTTCACTGAATCGTCTCAAAAAATCTGGGCTAGCACATAAAATTTCGTAATATTCCGAGACAATTGAAGTCAGCACGTTTTTCGAGGCATCGCGTTTCGTGCCGTAAAATCCATTTTCTCGATAAGACAAAGTCACATATAACAAGTACTCATGTACCATAAGTGGTATGAGTAGAGAAATTGTGAAAATGGACGGCCGAGATAGTGCCGAATGTCAAAACTGGGAAAAGAGGGATATAATGGTCATTTTGGAAATTGTCTTAAATGATAATAAGACAAACAATTGAATAGTGCCGTCTCCTTGAATTAAAGCAAAAGAACAAAACGTGAAATGAAAAAAGGAAGGAGATGCAGTGGGCTTCAATGGCGTTTTTTAGTGTGAGGAGGTCTGACTTCTCTCTAAAAATACGGGCGATCCGACCTTTCTGTAGCCTTCGTGACAAGCATGAGAATCGCTCGACGCAGTAGGGCTTCGTGCAATGGATGAGTTTCAAACTCCTCGAGAGGTAGGGGTTTTCTCCTTACTTGAGTTTTACTCCCATATTAAGTGTTTTACTAATATTTGAGCCGAATGAGGCCGTGAGGGGTTGCCAATCTGGCCCCCCAAACTCGGGACCGAATTGATACAAATTTTTGAAAGAAAAATGGAGCAGCCGTGGCTGCCCATGGCTGACGGGTTATTAATTGATGCATTTTGTGATAAATTATGTGTTGGTTGGATCGAGGCCTTAAATGGCCGTGAAACCCGGTTCACAAAGTGAACCGATGAATGGATGTGTGCTCAATCAAAACCTAGGTTTACCGCTCATAGGAATAGTGACAAAAAAAAATATTTTTATGAATTAATGTGTTTTGGTCGAGCATTCAAGTAAATTACTCAGAGCTCGATCATTAGCCCATGTGAGCTAATTTTGATGTGATGAAATGTATAATTACATAACATGATTGTGTCATTTTAATTATGCGAGTATATTCATGTTTATATATTTGTATGTGATTAGACTGTATTGGAACTAGCATACATGCATTCCATATGCACCGAACAATCTTGTGATTATAGGAGTGAGCATGAGATGAGTCTAGAGAAAAAGGTTCGGGAGGGTTGTCTAAAACATTAATTATCTGAGGGTAGTCCAAATTAAAATATCAATCGTCTGAGCGCCCAATTGATATTCACCTGAGGGTAGTCCACAACAAATAATATATCACCGGTCTGAGCGCCCAATTGATATATATATACATCTGAGGGTTGTCCACAAACAAACAAAAACAGAAATTCTCATACGAGGCTTAAAGGAGTGAGGGAGCTCTGAGGAATTTTAGGATCCGAGTTGAATGATAGACATTCGCAGATCATGCATTTACTTGAATGTGTTTAATTAAACATCAGACCGCACTTGTGTGAAGAGTAGCCCACTTAGTGGTGATTCTCCCACTGAAAGCATTAGCTCACCCCAAGCCGTGACCCCCTTTGCTAAAAGTACGTGAGTACGCGAGGAGACTACTTTCATCCTGCAGGCCGAGCTTAGAAGAAAATGGATTTCGCTTTCGATTTGTGGTGTATAAGCATGTATTAGAATGTTAGAATTTTAATATGTGTCAGGAGTAAAGGAGAATTGATTAATTTCTCAGAATTCATCGATATATAGTCGACTCATGATCGCATGTATATCGAGCATCGTTTATGGGCCCAAGTGGCCGTATTGGATATATACGCATATATCTGGACTGCTTCGGGGATGTGTAAATGCGTGGTTTTATACAAGTATCAGATTCGGGGCAGAGCCCCCGTACAAAGGAACCGCCCGATCAAGGGCGTCTCGCAACCCGACATTCACTTGTATTCCGCGGCTGACGCAGTCAACTAACCCCCAGGGGTCTGGGGGGCGCTACATTATCACAGGGGTCAGAGTAAGCCCTTAAGCCCCGAGGTCTTCACCGCCATTCCACTAACTCGACCTCCTCGTCGCCTCATCATGTACGCGAAGTTGGGAGAAATCTCGATGAACCTCCCCGTATATTAATCGCCAATCCTAAAGACCGACTTTGCCCATCCCAACTCATCACGCCGACCTTCGAGGTCCACTGACATGCCTGAAGCTGACACCACGTGCCCCAAGAATCTCACCTCAGTAAGCTAAAACTCGCACTTACTAAACTTAGTGTATATCTGGTGGTCTCTCAAAAGCTGCAGAACGACCCTCAAATGATCCTCATGTTCTTCCTCATACTGAGAGTAGATCAAAATTTTGTATATAAAGACCACGACGAACTAATCTAGATAGGGTTGGAACACCCTATGCATGAGATCCATGAATGCTGCTGGCACATTCATCAATCCGAAAGGCATCATCAGAACTCAAAAGTGCCCATATCAGATCCTAAATTTTATTCATGACATCGCCCCAACCTCTAACCGATGATATCTCGAGTAGACTCGCGCCCCTCTCAACTGATCGAATAAGTCATCAATCCTCGATAAGGGATACCGATTCTTGATCATAACCCTATTCAACTGTCGGTAATCAATGCACAATCGAAGGGTCTTGTCTTTCTTCTTCGCAAACAGAACCGGAGCGCCTCATGGTGAAGTGCTCAATCTAATAAATCCTTTGTACAACAACTCCTGTATCTGGACCTTGAGTTCCTATAACTCAACTGGTGCCATCCTATGCGGATTCATAGAGATGGGCGACATGCCAAGGTGTAATTCAATACATAAGTCTACATCCCTCTATGGAGGCAATCCTGGTAGCTCATCTGGAAAAACATCCTCATACTCGTGGACTACCTGAGGGAGATCCAAGTCCTGTCTTTCCTTGTCCTCCTTGGTAAGGCTTGCTAGCCAACCCATCAACTGTCTATGCCATCTAGTATACACGGTCTGGGGCAAGGCATTGTGCTTGTCCCCCTTCAACGTAACATGGGTACCGTCTGGTGTGTAGGCGGTAACCCTCCTACGCTCACAATCAATGACGACTTGGTATGCCATCAACTAGTCTATCCCAAGGATGACGTCGAACTCTAACATGTCCATGACCCTTAGGTCCACAGTGAGTAGAATCCCAGAGATCTCTAACTCGCCTCCCCGACATATCAAATCCACACTCACCTTAGTCCCTAGGGGAGAACTCACATACAGGGGCTTCTCTAAGGTCTCAACCTCTAAGCCCAATTCTCTTGCACATGATGCAACGATGAATGAATGAGATGCACCAGAATCAAATAATACACTGTCTATGCGGGGATAAGAAACATACCTTGTGGTTAGCCGGGATCGATTCGTCGGCTGGGCCAAGGGTATGATTGCGTAGACATCTCCTCGAACCCCGATAGCGGCCAGGCCCTTGGGCTCGGCCTCGACCGATGCTCGCCTTTGGCCTGTCTGCAGAAGTGTAGGAGGTGCTCGTGACAACACTCGACTGGAGCATCACCTTGACCCGTACTAGGGGGCGCGAGAATAAACTGGTCCGCGCCCCTGGGTCCCACTGATGACCGGGGATCACACGTATCCCGAAACCTTGGGATCCTTGCCTCTAGGGGTAATCTCGCTTCATATGTCCCGGCTTATGGCAAAAGTAACAAATTGTCTATCCTGCCTGACTGGGAGCCCTGGCCTGACCTTGGCCATGATGGTCGCGACTCTGAAACCCTCGTGAACTGTAGCTTCTACTTTTTCACTAACCAGAAGACCGACTCTCCTTCCTCGGCTAGCACTTGCATCTCTGATGCTCAGGCGCCTTCATCTCTCGCTCAATGATCAAGGTCGATAAACCATCGAGTCCATGTCTTGTAGGTTATGTCCTATTGGTCCCGCCTGATGGACAATTTCAGCCCATCCTCAAACTTCTAACTTCGCCAAGTACACATAATCATCCCCGAAACGCGCAACTCTATAACTCATGACGAGCACAACATCGGGTCCCCGTCTCAGCTCAAGGAAATCTCAGGCATTCGCATGTCTAGCAGAAGCCAAAAAATACTTCCCCATGAATAGTCTGCGAAAATCATTCCATGTCATAGTCTCTAAGTCCTTGGAAGTCGTGACCCACTCCCACCAGATCTGGGACTCACGCTTAAGCTGGAATGAAGCCAGCGTAATCCAAGTAGTATCCGAGGTGATCTCCATGACCCTGAGAATCCTCTCAATCTGACAGAACCAATGGTCGGCTACCATTGGGTCCCCTCCTCCCGTGAACATCGAAGGATGATGTGCCTTGAACCTCCTCCGAGGCCACCGGCACCTCCCCGAATCTCCCAAACAGACACTGCGGTAGTTAATAGTGGTTATCAAGAAGACCCATGGCCTCTATGAAGGCCTCCTCGATAAAAAGGTGGCTGCCGACCATCGCCCGTGACCTAATTTACGCCCCATCCTCACAACACCAACAAGTTTAAAGTCATTTTCGTGTCCAAACTGATAGCACACATGCCAACAACAGCCGACCGACATCCCGAACCATCCGTTTGTTTCCCGAACTCCTAAGGTTACTTTTCTCAACCCTAGTGTTCAGATTTCCCATATACATCATACCACGTATATAATTCATGCAATTTGTAACACATAATCACACACATACAATCAAAGCATACATAAGAAAACACACAATGCATGCTGTGATCTAATCTTGTCCCGTGGACTCCTAGGTAACCTCCCACCTAAACCTTGATACCAAACTATGATTTGGATATCAAATTCCGAGCACTAGGTAACTATAACTCAAGCCCAGACACCAATCTATACCAAGTTGTGTTGCTCCTACACATCAACAACATGTCCTAAACCCATGCCCCACCGAGCCCAAGGTATTCGTGTACCTAAGCTCTAATAACAAGCTGTAACGCCCCTATCCCGGGGGTCCTGTTGACAACCCGTAAACCCGTGGAAAACCTATGGATATCGGGTGCCCCGATATCACACTCACATATCTCATATATCGAGACTCATTCCTGCATATTTAATTCACAATATACCAAAAATATATGATAGATTATCATTACGCCTCTTTACAACCTTTGATACCGTGTATATGTCTCGCTCGCCTCGAATATAATACAAGACAAAAACAAAACAAACAAAGTCGTGTCCGGCTCTCATCACACATGCGGTCCCATAGTGGACAGCCGCATTGACTTGTAATTGAAGGGGGTCCCACGACTGGTGAGCAAAGCCCAAAGAGAAGATAACCTCCTACAAGGGTTACTCCCCACCAAGGCCTGATGAATGATCACACACTCACATTCAAGTAAATGGCGTACATTCCTACCTAAATGTCTACATGCCATGGATGAGGATGTGACTTAACCTATCCCATGTCCCAAGTCCTCACCGACTCCCTCACACATGCAATTTCCATATGTGAAAACCTGTCATTGGTGTTTCACCCAATGACCCCTTTTTATTTTTCAAAACGAAAGCTTTTTGTTTTTAAAACTTTAACCCATTAAACAACTCTAAAGGTTCATTTGATTTGATCAAATTCTCAGGTGTTTATGCATTTCAGGCCACGATTTTCTGGATTACACTTCCTATTGTCGCACCTTCTCCGACATTTTCGACAGGGCTTTAACTGTCAGTGATCATGCTCCAACCTAATAAATTTGGGTCTTTCACCCTGTGGGAGGATCTACCCCATTTTGCTACGCCCAACACACGAGATATTTATTTTCATTTTATACCACCGTGAGTCTCAATTGGACGTTGTCCGTTTTGAGCTCCCCACACATTCACCAAGAATGGTGAATTAACCGTTTCTATGCACCCACACCCGACTCGACGCGATGTTACTGTGCACATGCAATGATAATGTCACTACAATTTCTCATGTTACATGTATGATGCACACTACATGAATCATTCTCATAAGTTGTACTTCATATCAATCACCATGCAACATATATCACAAGCATATAGATTCCATATACTTCATGCCAATATATATATATATATATATATATATATATATATATATATATATATATATATATATATATATATATATATATATACATCGATTAAATATATTAGCATTCATCAATCCATGACTAAAAAATTCATGTCATGCAACCTTCCTTAGGCTAACTCATGTCAATTCCTACCCAATACTGTGGCCCACAACATGCCATGCAATGGTCATGTCAAAACCTGGCTATTCATATCAACACAACTAAGCAAACTGAAGGCTTGGTACAAAACACAAAATTCAGAAAATTTGTGATCACCCACTGTCCCCCACAAGAATATGGATAGAATATTGACTCAATGGTCTTTCCATATAGTCCAAGAACACCCGAAACGGAATTCGGACGAAGAAGTTATGACCTTTCGAAGTTAGAGGTCACGCATGACTAACCAATCCTAACCGGTCAGCACTAACCAGCCAACCCTAGCTGGCTTGATTACCCAATGTCCTTTAAAATAATATGGCTGAAATCTTGACTCAATGGGATTTCCATATAGTCTAAGAACACCCTAAACGGAGTTCGAACGAAGAAGTAATGACCTTCTGAAGTTGGAGGTCATACATGACTAACCCATCCTAGCTGGCTAGCACTAACCTGCCAACCCTATCTAGACCAATTTCCCAATGTACTCCACAGAACATGGATGAAATCTTGACTCAATGGGATTTCCATAGATTCCAAGAACACCCAAAACGGAGTTCGGACAAAGAAGTTTTGACCTTCCAAAATTTGGAGGTCATACATGACTAACCCATCCTATCCATCCAGAACTAACTGGCCAACCCTAGCCGACTCGACTGCCTAATGTCCTCCATAGGAACATGGCTGAAATCTTGACTCAATGGGCTTTCCATAGAGTCTAAGAACACCCAAAACAGAGTTCGGACGAAAAAGTTATGACCTTCTGAAGGTCACGCATGAACCTATAGCAGCCGTTCCCTACCCGCTTAACTTCTTACCAAACAATTTCCTAACGGCCGACTCTAACCGCACTTCACCCACGACTTTAACCAGCTATGTGACACCTCGAAATATACCCTAGTAGTTTTCGGATCTTGCTTAGGTATATTATGTTAAATATGAATTTTTCTAAATAAAAAAATTGGGAGAGACCGAAATGAACATTAGAGACAAGTGCAAAGTGGTCTTACCACTAGGGGCTACAAAAGCCATAAAGCATAAGATTATATGAATTTGTAATTTGAGGAAGATTAGTGGGTCAAATTAGAATATGGCATAGTTGAATTGCAAAAAAAGGAATAAACTATGACAAAAGGCAAATAAGGAAATTAAAGCAAACGTGGTTTTCATGTCTCAAGCAACATGGCCTAAATAAATATGGATTAAAAGACCAAATTGGCCTCTATTTGGAAGGGAGAAAAACCGTAGAGGAAGAAGAAGGGAAGTGAAGAAGAAGAGAAGAAGAGGAGGAGGTTTCTGGCAAGCCAAGGCATGGATTCTATGATACTGCATGGAACTACTAACTCGAAAGTATGGAACTTGGATTTTCGTATGGATCCTTGTCTGCCTGCTTACTGGTTTTACCCTCAAACCTAGGGTTTGATAGAAAGTCTCATCCCAACATGAGTTTCTGGTTGGTAATTAGATTTCTTTCTAGCTTTGACAGGATTTCATCCTAACTCCAAAAGATTAATGGGAGTAAGATGGGTAAAACCCTCAAATGTAAAGAAAACATGGAATCCTCCTCCCTTTCGAGGTTGGATTCATTGATTAATTGTATGTAAAAGAGTTAAGTCAGAATGAACCCCACAAACTTGTATTGGTTTGTAGTGGTCACAACTGCACAGAGTTATTTGAGAGTACCATGGTAGATTTTGGAAGCAAAGATAAGTACAAAGAGAATTGAATAGAAAAGAGTGTTACAAAATGAATATAATGGTTTTGAGGTGTATATGAAGAGGAATTGAATATTGGGTATCAAAAAATATGGAAAAGGGGAGAAACACATTCTGGGCAAATTTCGGAAGTGTACCGGTAGTGTACCGGCACACCCAACTTAAGGTAAAAGGAAATGGTGATATGAATTAATGGTGTACCGGTACACCCTGTTCTGCTTTCCTAGTTTCGACCAGTTTTCGTATTTTGGCCATAAATTGCTCATTTCTTATCCGATTTAAGTGATTCAAGTGGAAAATTAAAATAGACTTCAAGGAGAATCAAACCTAAAGAAATAGAAATCGTCAAATTCTGATCCTAACTGGCCTAAAAATTCGTCTGGGGTAGCCATGTATAAGCCAAATTCTGGTTCCAGCTTTGAACATAGAGTAGTCCGGGGTTGTTTCGACGTACTTGAGTTTCGGTGCTCCGAATTATGATTCTAATTGAGTAAAGAACCCCTTAGCACTCTAGCTTGGCAAGAGTACAAAGAGATAGTACAAATATGAAGTTAAGATCCCGGAAAAATTAGTAATACAAACTGCTCAGTGTAATCCGTAAACCGACTAGTTTGGCATGAAATGCCATAACTTTAGTTTGATATCCAATTAGAATTAATTCAACTTCAAGCAATAGATTCATTGAGGAACAAGAATATGTGAATAAGTATATGAATATTACTATTAATGAATATGGAATTATAGTTATGAATGAGTATACATGAATGAGTATACGTGGAACAGAATTCGTGAATGAGTATTTAAGTGAATGAGTATATGAATGAGTATACGTGAATGAATATGTGAATGAGTATTTATGAATGAGTATACATGAATGAGTATACATGAATGAGTATACGTGGAAATTAAATACGTGAATGAGTATTTATGAATGAGTATACATGAATGAGTATACGTGAATGAATATGTGAATAAGTATATGAAATGAGTACATGAATGAGTATGTGAATGAATATAAGGAATGAGCATATGAAATGAGTACGTGAATGAGTTTATGAAATAAGTACATAGATTGAGTATATCATTGAAAAGATAATACGAAAATGATTGTGGAATTGGAATGTGATATTTAAAAACCGAATGAAGGTGAACGATAATAAGGACTGGATTCATCAAACGGAATCCGTCATAAATGTGAATACAAAAGTGAATATGGAATTGAAATGTGATATTGAAACCGAATGATTATGAATGATGATAAAGACGGATTCATTAAATCTAACTGGCCATAAAATGTGAATTCAATTGATATATCAATGAACCGCCCGACGGGATGCAATAAAACGGCATCCACATGGCGCCATCCCGGAATTTCCAATGTCCTACTTCGCGGGTGCACCAATCCAAGATCCGTCATGATGGCGTATGGCATTGAAGAAATGTCCTAATTTCAAGGATGCACCAATCGGCATCCGCCTTGATGGCGTATGGCATTTAATTGATACACGTATTTGATGCACCAAACGCGATCCCCGCGGCGATGCGGAGAGAATCGACAAATGATACCACGTGTCGGATGCACCAAACGCATCCGCTGCGACGGGAGAACCAATAAGTGATACCACGTCGGGATGCGACCCAAACGGCATCCTCGCTGCGACGGAGAATCAATAAATGATACCATCGTGGTTGGGATGGAATTAAACCCGGATCCGCTTTCATGATGGGAGAACTAATAAGTGATACCACGTGTCGATGCACCAAACGACATCCGCTATGATGGGAGAACCAATAAGGATACCACGGTCGGATGCACCAAACGCATCAGCCATGATGGGAGATAGAATCGCAAATGTATAAGCACATTACCGAATGATAATAAGGGTGGATTCATCAAAACTGAATCCGCCGTAAATTGTGAATCGAATAGTCAAGGTGAAATAGCCAACATTGACGAAAGTGTAATGGGATTGTTATGAATATGCTTAAATCTCATGAATTGATCAGGAATGAATTGTCGCATTGAGAATGCATGATATGATATGGTAAATGATTTATATTGAAAGCATGCGAAAATGAAATAGCATGAGTATATGTGATGCCAAAGGCATTATCGAAAACACATATTATAACGCAGGGTCTTTGAATTGTGGAATGGTCATGGATTTCGTTCGAAAAGAAGTTGCTTTCGCTTAATTAAAAGGTCTAAAATGGAATAACATAAATAAATATGTTTTGAAAAGATAATTGAAAACGCTTCTGAGTAAACCGGCCCACTGATCCAACAACCGGGTCAAGTCGATTCGGTCACACACTTTGAAAAATAAAAAATTTAATAAGACGAAATAAATGTTTTGATTGAAAACGCCTAGTAAACCGGCCCACTGATCCGCCAACCGGTCAAGTAGGGATTCGTCGCGACACTTTGAAAAAATGAAAATTTAATAAAACGAAAACTAAAAGGATTTAACCCGCATCCTAGATCATGAAATGTAATTCCAAAGGGAGTTGATTAATGGCTTCGCCGTGATAATGATAAGAGTCTAATATGTATCGGGTATTAGTTTGATTTGACTCGTATGAATTTAATATGACTTGATCCGTTTCAATTCGCTATCAGATACGTGATAAGTTTACTTGAATATGATTTGATCTATCATACATGTAGTAGATATGAGTTAAACTCTGGTGAAAAGGAGAAGACACAGTGGAAGTAATATGAACAAGATAATGATAAGGAATCTCAAGAATAAAAATCTACATGTATAATATGAGACGAAAGGAAGTCACATAAGAATAGTCATGGCATGCATAAGTAAAAGTAAATGTAAAAAGATAGTGATCGACATTTTGTTATCGGGTCGTTATCGTTTATATAAGTTCCCACTACGTAGTTTAGCACTCCGTGTTCAATCCGTAGGTACTGCAGAGATAAAGAGGACGTGACATTCCACACCAGCTAAGACGGCCATCTCGTAGATAAAGCCACCAAAGATCAAGTTTCCGCAATCTCGATGTTTGTATTAGATAAGTGTACATGTATAAGTAATTGTATAAATAATTGGACTTAGCATATGTGTAGAGATTTTAATGGATACCACTCCTGGGTGGTAGTTCCTTTTATATGTGAATGACTTTCGTTATTACAAAATTATTTGTATACCTACAAGTGGTGTTTAGCTCAAAAAAAAAAAAAAAAAGTAAAGAGTCCCAAGATACGGGTTTCGCACTCGAAATCGTTCCTGATTCCCAATCGGGTCGGACCGGAATCAGGGCGGAAGTTGGTATCAGAGCCTAGGTTTAGGCATTTATGGAAAAGCCTATGTTTAGGCGATTCTAGATAGAGTATAAAATAGAAAAGATAGAAAAGCATATGTATAGAAATGTGTTGGCCTTGTGTGGATGTCCTTGTGTTTGTATAGATGGATCGTCTTCCGAATCCAAATTTCTGAAGAAGCTTATTGAAAGTAAGCAACCCTAAGGAACAAGGGTTACCACTTTCTAACTTAGAATCATTCAGAAGTGAGAGTCACGCTCCAGCCGAGCTAAATGAAAAGAAAGTATAAGAAAGGTCATATGTAAAAGATATGAAAAGAAAGGACTTGACATAGAACAGACAAAGTGCATAGTATGAATTTCGAGGACGAAATTCTTATAAGGAGGAGAGCTAGGACACCCGTAAATATACCCTAGTAGTTTTCTGACCATTTAGGTATATTATAAGCTAAATATGAATTTTCTAAATAAAAATTTTAGACCAAATGGAATACTAGAGACAAGGAAAAGTGGTCTTTACCACTCAAGGGACATAAAAGCCATAAAAGCATAAGATTATATGAAATTGTGGAATTTGAGGAAAGATTAGTGGGTCAAATTAGAATATGGCATAGTTGAATTGCAAAAAGGGAATAACCTAAGGACAAAAAGGCAAATAAGGAAACTTAAAGCAAAATGGTTTTTCATAGTTCGCCAAACATGGCCTTAACAAACATGGATTAAAAAGACCAAATTGGTCTCATTTGGAAGGGAGAAAACCAAGAAAGGGAATAGTTAAGGCCAAGAAGAAGAGAAGAAGAGGAGGAGGGAGCCAAGCAAGCCAAGGTATGGATTCTATGATATTTGTATGGAACTACTAACCTTGAGTATGGAACTTGGATTTTTGGTATGGATCCTTGGTTTTGTTTGGTTAATGGTTTGCCCCAAACCTAGGGTTTGATAAAGTTCATCCCAACATGAGTTTCTTTGCTGGTGGATTTCTTTCAGGTTTGATGTGATTTCATCCTAACCCAAAAGATTAATGGGAGGTGACGGGGCAAACCCCAAATGTAAAAGAAAACATGGAATCCTCCCTTTGAGGTTGATTCATTGATTAATTGCAAGGTAAAGATCAGTGGAGAACAAACCCTAACAAATCCTTGCATTTGGTTTCAGGTATGGTCATAACCCATATTAGAGTTATTTGAGAGTAATTCATGGTAGATTTTTGAAGCGAAAAGAGGTGGATTGGAAGAGGAATTGAATAGAAAAGAGGTTACAAAATGAATATGAAATGGTTTTGAGGTGTATATGAAGTATGGAATTGAATCAAACAAAATATGGAAAAGTGTGAGAAAATACACATTCTGTGCAAATTTCATGTGTACCGGCACATGAACAAGAGTGCACCCAAGATAACCCACTCAAGCAAAAGGCACTAAGACATTGAATCAGCTGGTGTACCAGACACTCGTTTCGCTCTCCCGCCGACCGCCAGATTGGGCCATAAATTGCTCATTTCTATCCGATGGTGATTCAAGAGAAAATTAAAATACTTCAAGGAAAATCAAACCTAAACAAATATTATCGCCAAATTCTGATCCTAACTGGCCTAAAAATTTGCCTTCAAAGTAGGCCATGTGCAAGCCAAATTCGGTTCCAGCTTGAACATAGAGAGCCCGGTTGCTTTACTGCACTTGAGTTTGCTCAAATTAGGTGACTTTAATTGAGAAGAAACCCTTAGCACCTTAGCTTTAAAATCGTACAAAGAGATAGTGCCAAATATGAAGTTAAGATCCTGGAAAATTAGTAATACAAACTGCTCTAGTGTAACTGCAACTGACTAGTTTGGCATGAAAATGCCATAACTTTAGTTTGATGATCCACTGGAATACCCATCTAAGTAAAATAGATTCATTAAATATATTCATTGAGGAACAAGAATATGTGAATAAGAATATATAGAGAATACATTAATGAATATGTGAATGAGTATTTATGAATGAGTATACATGAATGAGTATACGTGAATGAATACGTGAATGAGTATTTATGAATGAGTATACATGAATGAGTATATGTGAATGAATATGTGAATGAGTATTTATGAATGAGTATACATGAATGAATATACATGAATGAGTATACGTGAATGAATACGTGAATGAGTATTTATGAATGAGTATACATAGACCAGTATCTACGTGAATGAATACATCGTAAGATAAGTATGAAATGAGCACATGAATGAGTATGTGAATGAATATATGAATGAGCATATGAAATGAGAATACGTGAATGAGTTTATGAAATAGAGTACATAGATTAGTATATCTTTGAAAGATAATCTGAAAATGATTGTGGAAGTGGAATGTGATATTTAAAAGCCAAGATGAAGGTGAGCGATAATGGGGCGGGATTCATCAAGCGAATCGAGTCATAAATGTGAATCTGAAAGTGAATATGGAATTGAAATGTAATTGTTGAAAACCGAATGATTATGAATGATGATAAAGGAAGCGGGATTCATTAAGCGGAATCCGTCATAAGTATGAATTAATTGATATGGCGAATGAAACGCGGCGGGATGCACAAAGCGGCATCGTCATGAAGGCACCGAAATTTTCAATGTCCCGCGGCGGGGGTGCGCAGTCGACATCGTCGTGATGGCGTATGGCATTGAAGAAATGTCCCACTTGGCGGGATGCACCAATCGGCATCCGTCTTGATGGCGTATGGCATTTAATTGATACCCGCGTGTCGAGTTCACCCAAATGACATCGTCGTGATGGAAAGATAGAATAAATGATACCACGTTATTAGGGATGCACCCAAAGCGGCATCCGTCGCCGATGGGAGAACGAATAAGTGATACCACGTGTCGGGGGATGCACCCAAGCTGACATCAGCCATGATAGGAGATAGAATAGATTAAATGTATAAACTTTGATAGGAATGATAATAAGGGTGGATTCATCAAGCGAATCAGCGAAATTGTGAATCGAATAGTGGGTCAAATATTAGCATTGCGAAGGTGTAATGGGATTGTTATGAATATGCTTAAATCTCTCATGAATTGATTGTAAAAATGGGTATTTATTGAGAATGCATGATATGATATGGTAAATGATTTGTATATTGAAAGCATCGCGAGATAAGATAGCATGAGTATATGTGGATACAAAGGCATTGAAAATGCATGTTATTAAGTGTAGAATGTTATGGGTCTTTTAATTTATAATGGTCATGAGTTGCAGAAAAGTGCTTTCGCTTAATTAAAGGTCTAAAATGGAATAACACTAAACAACATCTTTGAAAAGATAGTGGCATTCAGATGCTTAGGGCTCAGCTTAGATCCACCAAGCAAGGTGAGTCGAGTTCGGGTGCATGACACTTTTGAAAATAAAAATTTAATAAGACGAAATAAATGTTTTGATTGAGAAAGCGTCGAGTAAGCGGGCTCCGACTTGGATCAACCAGCGGGTGAAGTAGGGGATTCGGTGTGACACTTTTGAAAATGAAAATTTAATAAAGCGAAAACTAAAAGGATTTACTTGGGCATCTAGATCATGATATAATTTCTAAGGAGTTGATTAATGGCTTGACCGTGATAATGATAAGAGTCTAATTTGTGATGAGTATTAGTTTGATTTGACTCTGTATGAATTTAATATGACTTGATCACATTACGAATTGCCATTTAATATCTGTATAAGTTTGCTGAATATGATTTGATCTATCATACATGTAGTAGATATGAGTTACAGCTTTGTAAGACATGACACGAAGTAATATGAGCAAGAGATAATGATAAGGAATGCGAAAGAATAAAATCTACATGTATAATATGAGATGAGTTAGAAGTCACATAAGAATAGGCCGTTATATGCATAAGTAAGTAAATGTAAAAGATAGTGACGGCGATTTTTGTTATTGGTCGTTCTTGTCTATATATTCCCACTAAGCGTAAAGCTTATGCGGGTGTTGATCCCAGATGTAGAGTGCGAAGGAGATAAAGATGACGGGACATTTCCACAGTGGTAATCTCGAGAGATGAGTGCTCACCAGTGCTTTGTTTTCCATGTCTCGATGTTTGTAGTAGATATGTACATGTATAAAGTAATTGTATAAAATAATTGGGACTTAGCATATGTGTAGAATTTTAATGGATACCACTCGGTGGTAGTTCCACTTTAATATGAATGACTTTTGGTTATTACAAAATTGTTGTATACCAGAGAGTATAAGTTTAGCTACGAAAAAAAAAAGTAAAGAGTCCGATTATATGGTTTTGCACCCGAAGCAGGGTTCGGATTCTGATCGGGTCGGATAGGGTCGGCGTGACAACTCAGCCACCATCCGGTTGACTCTTAGCGGACCCGGCCTACCCGGTGACTCCTGGCGGGGAGTCTGAGTCCCAATCAGTGAGGGTAGACGAGATACAATTTGTTTCTATACCCTCTAGTATGGTCGAGAGGGACCGTCTCCGATCTAAGGTGCGGCTTGCAATCCGCATAGTACTTCACGAGGCAGGCCACATAGGCCCGAGTAGGCGTGGTCGGGTGGTCACGAGAGTGCAGTAGGGGTTCGGATCGGGTGGGCGAGGGGCGTGTTACCATTGCCACCGGCCCCGGGCATATGGCGAGATTGTCTAAGAGGCGGAGGTCTCATGGTGCAGATGCGAGCATTCGGATGGCGGGATATGTAGGTACGTTCTACTCTCGCGCCATTTGCCTAGAGTAGCGTTTAGGTGGATGCATCATGTTCATTCATTAATACATCTTGTGTGATAGGTTTGGACTTAGAGGTTGAGGCCTTTAGAGAGGTGATGGGAAATTCTTCCCTAGGATGTAGGGTGAGAGTTGGTCAGATGTGTCGAGATCGTGAGTTAGGGATCTCAATGGTTCTACTTACGATGGACCTTAGGGTGGTAGACATATTTGGTGTTGATGTTATTCTTGGCATGGATGAGTTAATGACCATGGGGTTATGTGAGTGGGACCTTAGCGAGAGTCATCTGCAGAGCACGGTCTTGGAGATGGGTGGGTTACATATGCGTCAGTTGAATACGTATGTCACGTGGAATTTTGGGACGAAATTCTTTTAAGGAGGGAGAATGTAGGCCAGAAAATCGAATTTTCTCGAAAAAGGAAAAATCGTAATGTGATAAAAATCCGAGAAATCTTTCTAGATCTGGGATGTCGAAGCAGTTTCCATAGTTGGAATCATCTCGCATGATGGCTAACCGTCGATTTTCGCCGAATTAGGAGCGTTTGGTGCCACTTTCGAGGAAACAAGGCGTGCGTGTAAGGTTTGTGGCGCATTTTGAGTGATGAGCTTAAAAAGTCATCTATTTTAGTCCATTTTATGTTCGAATTTTCATCTAGAAATGAATAATTAATATACCATAAATATGAAGAAACTCACCAAATTTTTATTAGAGAGAGAAAGAAAGTAGAAAAATACGGCTAATAATTGGAGGAGGAAAGGTGCGGTCAGATAGCGAGCATAAATGAAAAGAATTGGCTGATTCATTGATCACGATTTAGAGTTTGATCAAATTCGAAGAGTGTGACACCAAGAGAATTGAAGGAATTTGATGCGAGGTCGCGACGGTAAGTGCAGATCGGTGAAGGAGTAATCGGGGGCTAAGAGAGCGATGTCGCGTGACATTAATTAGCGACAGCGATTGATGTAAATTGACTAGGATAAGAGAGGTCGCGACAATGACACCTTTAAGCTGCGAGAGAGTTTGGGTAGTGAAGGCTACTTGGAACTTAAGTTGATGTCGCGACGTGTAAGTTGATGTCGCGACATCGATGATGTCCACGACAAGAGAGAGAAATTTTGAAGTCACGACATCAAGAACCATCAAGAAGGCGTAAGCCCGCGAGCTGATGTCGCGACATGAGATCAGTCAGCGACACGGACACCACTGATTGAAGGGGTGAAGTTTAAGTAGTGGTCTGATGGCGACTCGGTGTGGCGACGTGAAGGCAAGTTGAAGCGCCGATGACTTGGCGATATTCGCTGACGAAATGGGATCGAGGTGCGACGCCGAGGCGACCAGATCAATGATGCGGGCCTTCGAGATGTTGCGACCAGATATTGATGTCGCTGACAACGCGAAACTTGACTAGTTGAAACTGCGGTTCTTTGCGAGATGATGTGTGACGAGAGAGATCGATGTCAGCGACATAGAGACTATCGATTGAAGGCTGCGGATGACTTGAGGTGGTCGCGACAAGATATCGGCGTCGCGACATCGAGGGAAACAGTGAAACACGCGAGGCGTGAAGTATACATAGCGAGATGGTGATGTCGACACGGGAATGACTCAATCGAGCACATAGGAGTAAGGCGAGGCGATGTGGGATCGAGTCGCGACATCGATGATGTCGCGACAAGCGAAATTGGCGACTTGAGCGGTGAAATGGGCACGGATGCCAAAATCCACGGCCAGTACATTGGGATTAGGGCCCGATTGGGAACCACATAAAATGCGCGGCTATCCGACTCATGAAAAGCGGCAGTGACGCGAGACGAGAGTGCGGATAAATTTGAAGCTCGTTTTCTTTCTTTATTTTTTTTTCTTTTCTTTTCTTTATTTTTTCTTAATTTTTCATTTTAAGTCGTTTTAGATGATTATGTCGTATTTTATTTTTAGTGTATTTCTGAATCACGGATGTTATCGTTTGAAGTGAAGTGGATCACGAGGAATTCATTTTATTTTCAAATTACTACGAAATGTTTGGAAGTTCGGACAAATTTACGGAATTCGATTATTTCGATTTCAATTTGCAGTCATTCTTATGATCGGAGGAATCTTTGTATCGTGTAATTGATGGTGAGAATCCGACTTCCATTAAGTGAACATGATGATCGAATTTATCTTTCACATGGGTGTTTACATTGACTTGTTAATTTGGGTTAATGAATTTACTTCGGTTTTGGGTTTATTGTCTTGGGATCACGAATATATAGTTTCTTATACCCGTTAAGATTTCATTCGTTGCTACGATTTCAAGGAGGTCCTCACGAGTGACACGAGGAAGACATTCGGAGGAAGTATGTACATTTCTTTGAAGGTATATTAACTGTTATTAGGGATCTTTTGAGCTTTGTAAGTTCACTTAGATAAATCCACTTCTCTGAAATCAAACGAGTTGAATGAGTTATCTATTTAAACAAGCAAAAGAGTTCACCTCAATTCGGATAGTGAGGCCAATCCATATTGGCGAGATCTAATCAAGGAAGGTTGATCTGTTCTAATTTAGGAGGCAATCTGGAAGTTGTATATCCTTGCTTGTAGACAACTTGGGAGCTAAGGTTTCTGGAGTCCATAAAATGGGTATGAAGTATTGCAAAGAAAAATACCAGTTAAAGGAGAGTCCTTTTAAAGTAGTTATCTAATTCCACGTATTGAGAATCGGGTCATAAGATAGATAATGAAATGTGGAGTGTGGAGGGCAGGAGTGCACTACAACGCCTTGAATGATTTTGGCCAGGTTAATCAAGAAATTTTATTAGGAGTAACTACGAGAATCGATGAATTCGCTATCACTTGTTTCTATTGATGTGTCCTACGGGGATAACTATTCGGTATTCGATTCTTTATTAGAAATTCTTTATTCTTTATTCTTTATTTTCCGAGTATGTTGGATAGTTAGGTTAATTTCCTCTTGTTCGTTTAATTTTTCCGGCACCTTGTCTTTGGATCCTACTATCATTTTGTGGTCAAATAGTATGGAAATTGAGTAGTCGAGGGGTAGTTGATTTAAAATTCTTGAGATCTACGTAAGGATCGATATCGGACTTAAATCCGTTTTATTACTTGTCGACCTGTGCACTTGCAGAATATCAGACCAAAACCAATTTTGAAAAAAAAAGATTTACTCTAAGAGATTGGTGGTTTATATAGTATAATATCAACAAGTTTTAGCAGGCGGATTGCGAAGTTAGACAATAGTCCTTTGGTGATAACGTCATAGTCTTGCATGCACATAACTAATGCATCAAATGTGCAACATGTTTTGGTCACCAACAAGTTTTATGGCGCCGTTGCGGGTTAGACAATAGTCGCTGGTGATAACGTCATAATCTTGCATGCAGCTAATGCATAAATGTGCAACATGTTTTGGTGCCCGACAAGTTTTATGGGCGCATTTCCGGGTTAGGCGATAGTCGCTTTTGGTGAGAGCGTCGTAATCTTGCATGCATAACGATGCATAAATGTGCAACATGTTTGGTCTCAACAAGTTTTATGTAGCGCAGATTACTTGGGATTAGACAATAGTCCTTTGGTGAAGCGTCATAATCTTGCATGCATAACGATGCATAAATGTGCAACATGTTTAGTCTCGACAAGTTTTATAGGCGCGGATTCAGGGATTAGATAATAGTCCTTTGGTGAGAAACGTCATAATCTTGCATGCATAACTAATGCATAAATGTGCAACATGTTTGAATCTCGACAAGTTTTATAGGCCGTTCAAGTGGTCAGAAAATTTAAAGTAAATCGATATTCGAGATGAAGAAAGAAATACTAATTTGGATATTTTTTAAAAGAAAAAGAACAAAAATAAGCGTTTAATGATGACTCTTGTAGACAACGACCTTTAACAACCCATATTGAATATATTTTATAGTTTATTCAATCCTGACAATGGGGCATGTTTTGCTTTCGGAAAACTTTGATGCGTAGGAAACGAGAACAACGATGCGATTCAGTGAGACGGAAATAGAAAGGGCTCGGAAGCTTGAGAAAGACCAGAGCGAAAACTTCGACCATGGCGGATGAAGGCGGGATCGGGTTGGAATACATATAGAAAAAGCTAGAAGGCCTCCGATACTGATACAATGGAGGATTTACGGATACGATTATCACAGGGAAGGTACTCGTGATCGAGACGGCCTGCGGTAGATGCTAATAATTTTTTGAATTAAAGCCGGCCACTTGATTACAATGGTCCAGCGACATCAGTTTCCTACTTTGGTCATCCCCTTTGAAGATCCAAGCGAGCATGCAGATTCCTCGGGATGGCCAATCTTGTTAAGGCTGAATGGGGTGAGACCCGGAAGTCATCAAGCTGCGTCCTATTCCATTCTCTCTAGAATCTGTAAATTTATGGTATGAATCTTTACCATATGGTTGTTGATACTTGGGAGGAATTAGTGAACTGCCGGTAGATTCTTTCCTGACCCTCACCACGAGAAAGAAGGAGGGGAAATCACATTTTGTTGTGAGAGGGGAAGATGAAAGCTTTGTATGTAGCTTGGGAAAGATTGACAGTTCTTTGAGAAGATGTCCGATGCATGGAATAGATCGAAGACTCGGATGGACATTGTATATCATGCCATAGAATGATATATCAAAAGGGATCATTGATGCTTCATCTTGTGTGGAGCATTGAAACGAAAAAGTCTTTGAAAGAGGCCAAAAGAAGTGATTGAAGATCACGGCTAAATGTAACATGAAAACTCCTTACGAGGCTTTGAGAAGCGTGAGAGGAAAGGGGATCATGGGTGAGCAAGATGGCCTGACCGCCTGGAATGATTGGATGCCATTATGCACGGATTTGAACAAGCGAAAGAAAGACACACAAGCTCCTTGACCAGGCAATTGAAGGGAGTTAATGAAGAAGTCTTGGAAAGAGTGCTTAGAAGGACTTTATGATGTTGAAGGGGTTAATTTATTTGGTGGTGAGCTTACCATTTCAAACTAATCCTAACCTTCCCGGCTACATTATCACGGCACTCGGGAACCATGAGAACTACGTATGGTGGAGGAGACTTCTCAAGGCCAAAAGCGGGGGACAGGGAACCTCGACAAAGTGTGGCGATATGAGGTTCAGTCGCGGCGACGGAAATGAGCACGAAGCGAATATGAGGTCGAGGCCCGTCTTTTGAGGAACGAATCTTTGCGAGTTTATGGGGATAATAAAAAATTTGTTGAACCTCCATGAACAAAAGTTTGGGGTGGAAGCAGGCTGCTGCCAATTCTCGAATTTTCGAACACTGATGCATCACGAGAACACGGAACCTAGTAGGCGGCTTCTTTAATGCATAAAGTCGGAAGAAAGATGCCTTCCCCAGTGACACAAGGAAGAACCAAAAGTTTGCATGGGTACAATGCGGTGAGGAGTGGGAAGGAGTTAGAAGAGGAAAGAAAGGTAGCAACGACAAAGTAGCAAGACCGAAGGGAAGAGACAATGGGAGAATAAACAGAAGGAGTAGAAAGAGAAGAACATCAAGGAACAAAGCTGCGAGTCCCATTTCCACAAGGCTGCGAGAGAAATCAAGATGGAGGAAGCGGTTTGCAAGGTTCTTGAACTTTCGAGAAGTGGAGATCGTGTGCCTTTTCTTTGGAAGTGGTGACTCGAGATGCCAACGTGCGAAATTTTGAAGGACATGCTTGGAGCCCAGAAAGAAAATAGTAGAAGAAGGAATAGTGAATCTCACTTTTGCCATGCGGTCACGTGTCAGGAGAAAAGAACTACCGATAAAGATGAAGGACTGAGAGTTTCACAATTCCTTGTATTGTTGGAAGATGGAATTCCCGGGAAGCTCCGTGACTGGGAGCTAGTATCAATGATGCCTCTTCTGTTTGCCCAGGCTAAGTTTGGGGAGCTTAATCCCCAGGCTGTTGCTCTTCAAATGGCGGACGGATCGATGGTGAAACACAGAGGGTCATTGAAGATGTGTTGAAGTCCCTTTGTTGGGAAGTTTGTATTCCCGGTGGAGCTTCATCATTACGGACATGGAAGAAGATTCTAAGTACCCACACTATTAGGAAGACCGATTTCTAGCTCTTGGGCGACCTTGATTGACATGCAAAAAGGAGTTCTTATCTTAAGGGTTGGAGAAGAAGCTGTTGTGTTTAACCTGATTAAAAGTATGCAAAATATAGATAGGGAAAAGGAAGGCTACAATGTAGCTGATTTTGTCTCTATTCCCAACCACGATGTTAACAATATTGTAACCTCCAGTTTTATCAATGAAAAGAGATGATTCCCGATTATGCGAAGATGTCACAATGCAGATTTCCATGCGGCGATTTTCATGCTATAGAGGCGTATTTGAGCTTGAAGCTAAGCGAAAGGAAAGATAATGGGGAAGATAGTGAAAAGGAAATTCATCGAGACCAGTACAGAAGGTTTAGTTTTGAAGAGTTTGCCATGTCATTTTAAAGTATGCCTGCCAGAATTACCAAAGAAAAACCGGTGATCATTTCGGCCGGATTAGTGAGAATGAGAACAAAGATTCTTGGAATTATTAAGGGAAGCATAGGAATCGCTTCCAAAAGCTTGGTCCATTGAAGAGGTGAAGGGTATCGATCCATCGATTTGCATGCATAAGATTCCTCTTCCAGAAGAGACTTCAAAACCATCGTAGGAACACCGGAGGAGAATTTGAATCCGGTGATGAAGAGTAGTCAGGAAGGAGGTGCTAGGTGTTAAATCTTTGGTTTTATCTATGCTATCTCAGACAGTCCTTGGGTGAGCCCAGTTCATGTGGTTCCAAAGAAAGGGGGTTAAGCGTGATCGAAATAGAAAAAAATGAATTGATTCCAAGCAAAACTGATGACGAGGATGGAGGTATGTAATGATTCTGAGAAAATTGAATCGGCAACGAGAAAGATCATTTTCCTTTGCCTTTCATTGATCAGATGTTGGATAGGTTAGCAGGACACCCTCACTTTTGTTTTCTGGATGGGTATTCAGGATATAATCAGATTGCTATTGCACCAGAGGATCAAGAGAAGACCACGTTCACATGCCCTTATGGTACCTTTGCCTTCAGAAGGATGCCGTTTGGGTTATGTAATGCTCAGCTACATTCGGTGTATGATGTCTATATTCTCGATTTGGGTTGAAGGAAGTGATGGAAATATTCCTTGGATGATTTTCTTGTGTATGGATCATTTGATCAATGTTTAAACAATCTGGAAGCTTGATTATTCAAGATGCCCAGATAAGCAGCTAGCGAATTGGGAAAAATGCCATTTATGGTAATAGAAGGTATTGTTCTTGGGCATAAAATTTACACTCTTTGGACTAAGTTGATCGGTCAAAGTATCCATTATCAAAACTCTTGCACCACAGTTAAAGAGAGGTAGAAGCTTTTGAGGCATCTTTGGGTTTGGAGATTTATCAAAAGATTTTTCAAAAATAGCCAGACCATTATGCAGATTATTGGAAAAAGATACAAGGTTCAATTTTGATGACTCCTGCAAGAATGCTTTTGACGAAATCAAGCTCAAATTGGTACAGGCACCTATAATTGCTGCACCAGAATGGGATCAGGGATTTGAAATAATGTGTGATGCCAGTGATTTTGCTATGGGAGCTGTGTTGGGGCAAAGAAAAGAAAAAGTATTCAGGGCCATATACTATGCTAGTAAGACCTTCAATGAAGCCACGGAGAACTACTCAACAGTGAAAGGAAATGCTAGCCATAGTATTTGCTTGTGAAAAATTTAAGAGCGATACATTTTGGGATCCCATGTGGTAAATTCTGCTTGATCATGCGACGATCAAATTTTGATGTCGAAAAGGAAGCTAAGCCAGATTGATAAGGTGGAATTAACTGCTTTGTTGCAAGAGTTTGATTTGGAAATAAGGGACAAAAGGGATGTGACAATCTTGATGTGATACTTGTCAAGAGTAGAAAGAAAGCGATGATGAAGAAGAAAATGTGCAGTTAACAGAGAACTTCAGATGAGCAATTATTCAAGGTTTCCTTCAACTCCATGGTATGCGATGTTGTAAGATTATCGACTGCGGGTAATGCCTTGAATTCAGCTATAGCGAAGGAGAGCTTCGGAGTGACGGCGGATATTATATTTGGGATGACCCACTTTTATTCAAAGAGGTGCGACATGATAATAAGAAGATGTGTGCGGAGAAGGTGAACAAGGCAGCATTTTAAATGAATGCCATGCATCACCATATGGGGACATTTTTCGGGGAAATAGAGCAGTGCACAAGATACTCAATCGAGGGTTTTATTGGCCTATCTTGAAGTGCAGAGTGGGTAAAATTGTGTGATCGATGCCAAAGTTGGAAATATGACCAGAATGAAATGCCACAAGGTATTATGGTGATACAAATTTTTTTGATGTTGGGGGAATAAATTTTATGGGACCTTTCCACCATCATTTGGAAACCTATACATGCTGTGTGAGTGATTACGTCTCCAAATGGGTGGAGGCAGTAGCCTGTCCAAGGAATGATGCTAATACAGGTTGTGAGTTTCTTGAAAGAATATTTGACGAGGTTGGAACCCCAAGGAACCATCATTAGTGATGGGAACCCATTTGCAAACAAAATATTTGCAAAACTCATATGGCAGTATGGGATCAAGCATGTAATGAGTTTAGCCTATCATCCAGGAACCCGATGAGCCAAGCAGAAATTTCAGAGAGATCAAAAGAATAGCAAGAAAAGAAATTTGTGAGCTCAGCCGAGAAGGGGTAAGTCTTCCAAAACTGATGGTTGCCTGGGCACAAGGCGCATACAAGACCCCCATTGGAATGTCCCCATACGAGTTGTTTTGGCAACCATATCATCTACCTCTTGAATTAGAATACAAGGCAATGTGGGCCATTAAAAAGTTAAACTTCGATTGCAAGGCTGCAAAGGAAGAAAGATTGCTCAAGCTTGTTTGAATTGGAAGGCGAGTGAAGCCTATGATAATGCTAGAATATACAAAGACGAAACAAAGGAAATGGCATGATCAGAAAATCCTTAGGAAAGAGTTCGAAACAGAGGCAGGTCTTTTTAATTCTAGACTTAAGTTGTTTCAGGAAAAATTAAAATCGATTGGGTGGTGCTTCACGGTGGTATCAAGTACTACATTTGGAGCAATAACAACGAGTACGATGATGGGGAAGAATTGAGGTCAATGGATAAGGTTAAGCATTATAGCGGAGAGGAAAGTGAAGAACTCCAGGCTGGTTCTTGAGGGAAAGAAGAAGAACCTGTAGCCACAAAGTCCGGCCTAAGGACTAGCTGACGGTAATGGAGGCAACCCATGAGGATTTAAATTAAAATTTAAATTTTGAATTATTTCTTTTTTAATTCTTGATAGAATTAGGTCAGTTGTTTTTCCTAGGATAGATTTAATTTTAGAAATAGATTGTAGTTTAATTAGAATTTTCTTGAATATTGCGGTGATTTCTGAGCGGGTTAAAGACATGAATATGACGGCTACGGGAGTAATTCCGGCCAACTTGCGAGGAAGTGTGACATGAGAAGAGTAGCTTTTCCCCATAACCCAACTCTGTAGATATATTTGAATTAATTGTTAAATCTTTGCTTAAAATATGAAGAGACCACAGCGGGTTAGGAACAATAAGAGAATTCAAAGTTTTTGAAATCATTGAATAAAGGGCTTGGTCACGACAGCAAGGTTATGTCGCGACAAAGCTGTTGTCCTACAAAACATTGATGTCGTGACCACTTTGGAAAGAACAATTAGTGAGTATGGAAGAAGGGAGATGCATGTCGCGACAGTGAATTAAGTTTCAAAAAGAAGAAGGATTGTCGCCACATCAAACAAATCTTTGAGAACCCTGTATTGTCGCGACATATTAGGTAGGTCGCGACATTAAAGTGCGACATGTGCCAACCACTCACTTCAAAAAGGCCTAAATTTAATGACCTAAAATAAAAAGGCGGAGTGAAATCATGACAATTCTTAATTGAATCATCAACTAGCCCACAACATTGATTGAATTGCAAGCACATTGGAAACTATTTCATTCGCTCCAGCCCACATAGCAGCAAGTTATTTTCGTCTTCCTCCCAATCTAGCCTCGAAAACCCTAGCATTCCAAGCCAAGCTCGGAAAAAGCACTCTCTTGCTTCCAATGGCTGAAATTCCACCACGGTTCCTAACCTAGACGAGATAATGAGGAACACGAACAATCAGAAGAAGAAGAAACTACGCGAGAGAGCAGGTTAGATGAGATTAGGTCGGGAGAAGCGGCGGGAGAGATGCCATCAGCTCCCGAAGTTAAACGACTTCTCAGGAAATGAGAAGAGCGAAGGAAGGGAAGGAGAGAAAGAAAGAAGAGAAATAGAGGAATTTCCATATCCGATGAAAGCTTATTCCCAGTGGAAAGTACTATGCTAACAAGGTTTTATTCTGAAAGGAGATTGAAACCTGTGACTCCTTTCCGAGGAGATGATAAACTGAAGGATGGGAGAATCTCTGCACACCGAAGCGGGTATACAGTGCCAATTGAGAGAGTTTTATTCAATATGAGTAGGAAGGAAGGATGGAGCCGTTTATGTTGGAAGGAGTGCGGGTCTCATACGAAGCTGAGGCCATCAATGAGGCCTATGGGATGACAATACACAAACATGGCTCCAAATTCGGGGAAAATTTTGGAAAAACCGAGATTTTAGGAAGATTGCGAGAGAAGCTCAACGATGGAAGGGGCGATTAGACCCAAGGAAGGAAAGCCAGAACTGAGAGCAGGGAAGCCTCAGAGACGAAGGTGTGGACACTTCCTTAACGTCTGTGTTAGTTCAATAGAAAACATTTATACGAGTGGGGAAACGAAGGCATGTGTATGCCATGCTCGAAATTTACAAGATCAATATAGGAGTTATCATAGAGAACTCTATCATGAGATATCATGAAGGGAACAAAAGAGGTCTGCCTTCCCCCCACAACAATCACAGTTCTATGCTTGAAGGCTGGAGTGAAAGGAATTTGGGGTCGGAAGAGAAGTCCCGAGGCTTTATACCGACGGGAGTTAGCAGGGACCAGCCGGAGGAAAGGGAGTGCTTGTAAAGACGAAGTGAAACCCAAGCTGAAGGACCAGAAAAGGAGACCCAGGGGGCCCGCGATCGGGAAGCGAGCACCGAGTGAGCATCACGACCACAATGATTACATGTTTACGGATAATGAAGGGCGGGATGAGGCGACCAAATGAACTTCTCCGTCCCATAGCGGGTTCTCCTCTGTGCAGAAATAGAAATTTCCAACACGGAGAAAGCTCAAGAGGAGCACAAGAGGACAATTCAGTTCTGGAAGCTCTCAATTTGATCTGTGAGAAAGAATAGAAGAAAGAGAGAAGAGGTGGAACTTAAAGCAGGGAATTCGGAGAAGGGATGTATGAAAAGAATTGAAAAAGAGACCATGATGGGAAGAAGAGCTAAATAGAAAGAAAGGGGCATGAGGTGGAAGTCAAGAGGAACAACGAGTGGAAGAAGGCGAGCAGAAAGAGGAGCAGGATGGGAAAATGTTGAAACGCCCAGCAAGAGGAAAGAGTTCGAGAAAGAAATGAAGGAAAGAGATCAAGATTTATTCGAAACTCAAACTAAGTCATGGAAAACTTTCTAACAAAGCGAGTTTGGTCGAGATGCTCAACTCCTAGCATTGTTAGAAAAGAATAAAGAGCATGGCACCAAATTTGGGGCTTGAGATAAAGGTTTCAGAATTACTATACAAATCTACAGGAGAATTTGGAAAACAAATGAGCATTAGAGACAAAAGCAATGGAGGCTGAATCCTATAGAAGGAATGGAGTTTGGAAAATTTAGATTTGATCAACAACAATCTTGCCAAATTCTTAGAAGTGATAGTGAAATGGAAAACACAATGAATGGCTTGGGAAAGAGGCGAGGATGAGTTGGAGCGAGAAGGTTGAGTATCTCTCTAATGAGATTTTTCATTGAAACGAATGGAGAAGAAACCAAGAAGAGAAAGCAAGAAGAAATGAAATTCCTGAATTTCCAGCCCATCTAAGGTACATTGGACCTCGATCTTTAACATTTTTGCTCAGAGCTATTTCAAAAGAAAAAAATAAACCTTCTCCTTGCCTAACCATTCTTACCGTCCTTTTCCCGTCGCATGTATCAACGATTTGCAAATGAATCGAAATAAAATGAAAAATTTAGAAATAGAAGTGTTTATATGCTATTACACATTGATTGTTCAATGTTATGTTGCTTTGTGATTGCATGATTAGGAAGTAGGTAGAAATGGATTCGAGAATAAAAGCTGGCGAGAGGGGCGTTATCTTAATTAGATGACAGTTAGAGTAGAATGGCGAAATGAGGAAAAATTGCGAGAATAAGGACAAAATGCACCTAGTTTAAGTGAAACTACAAGGTGCAAAGTACTATATTTAAGCGATGATCAGATTAGAGGAAGAGTATCTGACAGATGGAACAAACATATTTTTGAGTTTGTAGTATGAGCGATGAGAATCAAGGAACTGTTGAATATCATTAACAACCACTCATAAATAAAAATGGGTCAGATACTCATATAGTTAGTCACAAATTTGATAAATCAGTTCTAGAATTTGTTAGATTATTGATTGAAACTGAAATCCACAAAATTAATTCGGTGACAAGAAGTAGTCACGGGCGTTCTTGGATGGTTTGAGCCATTCTATGCATCCATATTCATATCTTTGGGGGCCATATATAGTAGTTCAGAGGGTGAGCCAATAAGCCTATTTTTCAAAAAATAGACCAATGGAAACCCCCCCAGCTCATCTGGAACATCAATCCTTGATAAGAACCTAGATTGCCGAGGAATTCAAGAGGAAGAAAGAAATGAAGTTTGGGGAGTATATATTTTGAGGAACTCGAGGGAATGAAAAAGAAAAGGCAAGGGCCGAGAAAATGCAGCGAAGAAGAGCTTCTAGGGATAAGTTTTATCTTGTGGCCTAGCTCTCTTGAGCAATTAAGTTCTTAGAGGTGTTTGACACCCTAGTACCTACTGTCACCATGCGGTAATAGAATTCCTATTGGGTTAAGCTAAGGAATTAATTTAGAAAGCCTTTAAAACATTGCACTATCCCATAGTGGTAGCAAACTAAGGAAATTCCTCTGGTGAAATTATAAGAGTAAAAATAGGAATACGGGTTACGAGCTTGAAGAAATCAAATAGATATCCCGAACATGAAGTTTAGGGAGTTTACTAGAGAAACTATAAGAAAGAAGGGGTAGAAGAGAAGAAAATGTTCATGAGGGTGATCTTAACCTAAAAGATTGCTTCCATCCCTGCCCATTACCCAAACCTCACAATATAAGCCCAAAAGCTGATTGATCTGGAAGAAATTTGAATTCACCTACATTAGTGGAGATCAATATGAAAAAAACAAGCTAGATTTGGAAGAAAGGAAACAATCAAAATTATGAAGAACTTTAGGGAGTTAAATGACTCAGCCATAAAATGAGAAAGGAAAATAATTCATTATTCAACAGGATCCAATGAGTATATTGTTTGTAAAACAATTTCAACATGTTAGTTTGCATAGCATAAAAAGTAGAGACCAACCTTGAGCGGGCTTTGGCTAGATGTACGAAAATTTTGCATACCTTGCATTGCAATTAAATTGAATGAGCTACTTGAACACAAATCACGAAAAATGTCCTTAAAAATTATTTTGTTTGAGGACAAACAATTCTTTCTTTTTTCTTTGTGAGGGACAAGCAAAACTTTAAGTTTAAGGGGAGTTTGATGAGCTTAAAAAGTCATTAATTTTTAGTCCATTTTCTGTTAAATTTTCATCTAGAAATGAATAATTAATATACAGAAATATGAAGAAACTCACCGTTTTATTAGCGGGAAGAGAAAGAAAGTAGAAAACACGACAATAAGTGGAGGAAAGAATGATCGGGCTAAGCGAGAGCGAAATGAAAAGAATTGGCTGATTCATTGATGCAGTTTGGGGTTTGCACAGTCAAATTCTGAGGTCGCGACACCAAGAGAATTGAAGGAATTTGATGCAGGTCGCGACAGTAAGTACCAGATCAGCAGCTGAAGGGTAATCAGGAGCTAAGAGAACGACGTCGCGGCGGCACGTCGGTCGCGACAACGGGTTGATAATGCGTGACTAGGATAGAGTCGCGAAATGACAAAACACCTTTAAGCTATGAGAGGTTTGGATGATGCTGAACTTAAGTTGATATCGACATTGAGATTGATGTCGCGACATCGATGATGTCGCGACGAGGCTGAAGTCGCGACATCGAAGAACCATCAAGAGAAGCGTAAGCCCGCGGTGATGTCGCGACATGAGATCGGGTCGCGACACGGACTACTTTCAGTTGAAGGGTGAAGTTTCATGAAGTGAGGTCCGCGACAACATTTCGAAAATCGCTGACGTCGAAGAAGCGGATTAGCGCAAATGACTTAAGGCGATGTCGCGACGGGATCGAGTGCGACATCGAGGCGACGAGATCAATGATCTGAGCCTTAAAGAGATGTACGCGACAAGATATTGATGTCGCGACAACATCGGAAGCAACTAGTTGAAGCCTACGGTTCTTTAAGATGATGTCGACAAGAGATCGATAATCGCGACATCGCTTTGGCTATCGATTGAAGGCTGCGCGGATGACGGCGAGTGCGACAAGATATCGGCGTCGCGACATCGGGGAAGAGTGATGAAACACGCGAGGCGTGAAATCTTCGCGACAAGATGGTGATGTCGCGACCCCAGGTAACTCAATCAAGGCTACATAGAGTAATTTGAGAAATCGCGACGTGGGATCGGTCGACCTCGATGATATCGCGACAGGGCGAAGTCGCGACTTGAGCGATGAAATGGGCTGGATACTTAAAAATCCACGGCCAGTACGTAGGATTAGGGCTGATTGAGGAACCCTACTCATCTGGCGGCCTATCCAACTCATGAAAGCGGCTTGGCGGCCGTACCGGGCGGAAGATGGATAGATTTGAAAGCTCATTTTCTTTCTTTATTTGTTTTTCTTTTCTTTTCTTTATTTTTTCTTAATTTTCATTTCGGAGTCGTTTTAGAAGCTGAATTATGCTCTACGTATTTTATTTTTCGTGTATTTCTTTTTGAATGCGGATGTTATCGTTTATTTGGCCCGAATACGAGAATTCATTTATTTTCAAATTACTACGAAATGTTTGATTGAGACAAATTTACAGGTCGATTGTTGATTTCAATTTCGCAGTCATTCTTATGATCGGAGGAATGATGATGTCGTGTAATTGATGGTGGGGAATCCGGCTTCCATTAAGTGAACATGATAGTGAATTTATCTTTCACGTAGATTGTTTATTTGACTTGTTAATTTCGGTTAATGAATTTACTTACGGTTTTGGGTTTATTGTCTTGGGATACGAATATCGATTTCTTATGCGATTAAGATTTGCGTCGTTGCTCGATTTCAAGGAGGTCCTCTGGTGACACGGGGGAAGACATTCTTGAGAGTAATGTACATTTCTTTGAAGGTATATTAACACCTTTATTAGGGATCTTTTGAGCTTTGTAAGTTCACTTGGGTCAAATCCTCTTCTCACGAAATCAGAAACGAGTTGAATGAATTATCTATTTAAACAAGCCGAAAGAGTTCGCCTAGATTCGGATAGTAGAGGCCAATCGGGAGTATTAGTGAAGTCTAATCAGAAAGGTTGATCTATTCTAATTTAGGAGGAGCAATGCGGAAGTTGTATATCGCCTTGTGAGCAACTTGGGAGCTAAGGTTCTGAGTCTCAAATAGGTATGAAGTATTGCGAAAGAAAAATACCGGATTAAGGGAGATCCTTTTTAAAAGTAGTTATCTAATTCCTATTCGAAGAATCGGGTCATAAATTAGATAATGAAATGTGGAGTAATGGAGAGATCGGTACTTCTAGCGCTGGGCCAGTTTTGAAGCGGAGTTAATCGAAACATTAGGAGTAACTTCTGAGATCGATGGATTCAACATCACGTTTCTATTGATGTGTCCTCACGAGGATAACTATTCGATCGGTTCTTTTATTAAATTCTTTATTCTTTTATTCTTTTCCTTTTCCGGTATGTTGGATAGTTCGAGTTAATTTCCTCTTGTTCGTTTTAATTTTCCGGCACCTTAATCTTTGGATCCTACTATCATTTTTGTGGTCCCGAATAGTATGGAAATTGAGTAGTCGGGGTAGTTGATTTAAAATTCTTGAGATCTACGTAGGATCGATATGCGGGCTAGAATCCATTTTATTACTTGTCGACACATTGCACTTGCGAATATCGGACCAAAACCAATTTTGAAAAAAAAAATTTACTCCTAAGAGATTGAGTGGTTTATATAGTATAATATCAACAAGTTTTTATGTGGCAGATTCTTGCAGTGATTAGACAATAGTCCTTTGGTATTTTTGTCATAATCTTGCATGCATAACTAATGCATAAATGTGCAACATGTTTTGGTCTCCAACAAGTTTTTATGGCGCTATTTGCGAGGATTAGACAATAGTCCTTTGGTGAGAACGTCATAATCTTGCATGCATAACCAATGCATAAATGTGCAACATGTTTTGGTCTCAACAAGTTTTATGGCGCCGTTGCCGGGGATTAGACAATAGTCCTTTGGTGAGAACGTCATAATCTTGCATGCATAACCAATGCATAAATGTGCAACATGTTTTGGTCTCAACAAGTTTTATGGCGCCGTTGCCGGGGATTAGACAATAGTCCTTTGGTGAGAACGTCATAATCTTGCATGCATAACTAATGCATAAATGTGCAACATGTTTTGGTCTCAACAGGCACATAAGGTGCCACGTGTCAAGCATCAAGTTCAGTCAAGTTGAGCTCACGGTGGGGCCCACGTGAACACATGGCATAATGCCATTGGGTTGAAAAGTCAAAAATCAAGATAAGGGATATAAGTGGAATTTTGGAAATTGTTAATGAGATGAGACAAAATAGAGAATAGTGGTCTTCTTCCTTAAGGAGCCAAAAGAAAACGTGAAGGAGAAGGAAATTGATGCAGTGAGCTTAGGTTTTGATTTTTAGAGAGAGAGGGAGTGACTTCTCTCTAAGATCCCGGCCGATCGGACCGTCAGTTTCTTAAATTGTTAAGAAACAAAGTGGTTCTGCGCATCGAGGACTAGCGTGGGCCTTAGGTTTGGGGGTTTTGACAAACTCCGTGAGGTAGGGAGTTTATCCTACTTGAGTAACACTTTGTTTAAGTGTTTTGTTAATGATTAAGGTTGATTTGAGGCGGGTGAGGGCCGTTTGATCGTCCCGAAAACTTGGGGCCGGTTGAGATTTTGGAGCTGTTTAGGACAGTCCACGGACGGTTTAAGGCTTCACTGAGTTTACTATGGTATGCATTAAATCATGTTTTGGTGTATGAAATAGGAAATGGCCATGGATTTCGGGTTCATAAAGTGGAACCGATGTTGGGTGATTGGTCGTGAACAGTAACCCGAGGGTTTCACTGTTCATGTGAATAGTGTTCACAAAATATTTTTGTGAGAAAATGTGTTTGGTTGAGTAATTCAAATTGAATTGCTCGTGTTTGTTAATTAGCCCATGTGAGCTAATTTTTGGTGTAATGGATTGAGAATTAATATAACATGTTGTTGTGATTTAATTTATATCAATATACGCATGATGATGTATTTGTATGTGTTATATAATTTGTGTTGAAATGGCATAATGCATTTCATATGCACCGGGGTGACATAGAAATTAGGTGTGTGTGCATAGCATGAACACTTGAAATAAAAACGAACATGGTTGCGAAAGGAATTTCATAGGATGATGTTCTGGAGAATGGGGTTGGGAGACGGTCCAACAGATCATTTCGGATGAGGACCATGACTGTTTCGGGAAGTTCTCCAACACATTCGCCTCGGAGGGTAGTCCCATATTTTTACTAAAACTCGGTAGTGTATTTTCGAGAACAACAAGTTTTGTTTTGAAAATGGTATTTTCTCATACATGGCTTAGGCAAGTGTGAGGGAGTCGGTGAGGACTCAAGACATGGGAATGGGCATGTAGACATTCAAGTAGGATCACGTATTTACTTGGTGTGTGTTTAAGTGGATCATTGCATATGCGCTCGAATTTGAGAAGTAACCAGTTGAGGTGAAATTTTCTGCATAATAGCTGCCACAATAGAGATATTATTTAAATTTACAAGGAACGTCGAGAGGCGACTCAGTTTAGGGTTGATTTGAAGAAGAATTGAGTTTTGGCTTTGATGTTTTGGGATAATATGTATTAAATTGTAAAAATTTTAATATGTATTTTGTATTTAAAGAGTAATGTATAACTCTTGAACTATTTGGAGTATAGTTGGGGTTGATGACGGTGGTATATGGGCCTGATATTACATTTTATGAGTATGGGTCTCACAGGCAAACAGTAGTGAATTTTTCGCGGGTTGACGGGTAGTTAACGGACACCCAGGATTTGGGGCGTCACATAGCCGGCCAGCCCGGCTAGCCTTTCTACTTAGATAGTTCAGGGTAAACGGGCCATAACTTGAGCTACAGAGGTCCGAATAGATGAATTCAAAAGCCTAACATCAAGTTCACTGATGTGGCTACAATTTACTTGAAGGACTCACTGCCAAATTCATTAGTTTTGCTGCAAACCAGGTCTGATCCGGTATCACGTGTAGTCCATCAGTAACTATGGTTTCAAAATGCAGCAAACACTTCCCATAGGGAAAAGGTACCACCACGCAACCCTTATGGTAGAAAATAACCAAAGTAGGAGAAGACCTACCTCTTGGAGTTTGTCGAAACTCCTCGTTTCCGGTCTCTACTGGAAACTCTTTGCACGGGGAAACACTTTTCTTCTTAATCTGTCGGGACCCACCGATCCGATCGCTGGGAAAACTAGAGAGAAGGTGGAGCTTCTCTCTCTAAGCTTTCTCCCCCTTTTTTTCTTTTTCCTTCTTTTTCCCCTTCCCTACAGTATTATTTGAATTACAAGTCAAGATTTGGAGAGTACTCTTTACATGTCAATACCTTATTGAAAACTATTGGATTTCCACTTATCTTATCCATCTACCTTGGATTTCATGTCACGATCATGTGTTGCCACATGTCTCTTACGAGTCCCTTGGGCTCTTTGTTGACTTACTGCGCTTGACACGTGGCACACGAAGTGAACCCTCGACATGTGTCGAGTGTGCATACCTCTTACCCTCGATTGCCTTGAAAAATGTGAAATTCCGACTGTCACGGAATTCAACGTGGTAGCTAGATTTCACAAGATGATTCCAATGGTGAAGTCCGTTTCGTCATCCGAGATCTAGAAAAATTATGAATTTTGACCGAAATTACTGCTTTACTCTTTTTTCATAAAATTAGAATTTTCTGGGGTTTTACAGATGCATTTGATAGTAATATGAATATGACAATCTTAGTGAATACATACTATGAGAAGTTACCAGAAAAATGGAGTAATTATTTCCAAGAAGAATATGAAAAAATAAGAACAAAGGATGATGATAGGAGTCAAAATATAATTTTTAAAGAAAAGATTAACATAATTATGCACCCAAAGGTATATTATAAAAGGTGTGAGAAATGGAGAAAATATATTTTGTGATAAGATAGATAATATTCTAGGAAAATTGGGGTGTAAGGAGTATAAAAAAATAAAATTTGGAAAACAATTAGGAAAGTCAAGAAACAAAAATTTTAAAAATATAAAAGATTTAGAAAAGAATGGAGAAAACCATTTAAAAAATATTACAAAAAATGATTTAATTATAAAGAAGAAATGTTATACAAAATACATCAAAAGACAAAAGTAAATGCAAATGTTGGAAATGTGGAGAATTAGGACATTATAGTAATGAATGTCAAAAAGAGAAAAAGACATGTATCATATGGAGAGAAAATAAAGAAGATGATTTAGAAAGTATACTAAGTTTTGATTGTAAAATGAGTAGTGTTTATAGTGAGAATGATAATAGTTCCTTAGAAAGTGATTTAGAATGAGCAAGGAAATAATTGAGGAAGGTGTAAGACCCGAGAAATTCCAATTTCTGGAAAAATGGCAAAATCGTAATTTCGGTTACAAAATTGTAATTTATTCTCTGGATCTCGGATGACGAAACGGATTTCACCGTTGGAATCGTCTTGCGAAATCTAGCCAGCACGTCGAATTTCGTAGAATTTCGAGACAATCGGAATTAACACGTTTTTCGAGACATCGTAGTTCAGGTGTCGTAAAACGATTTTCGATGCTACGAAAGTCACATATAACACGTACTCATGTGCCATAAGTGGCATGAGTAGAGAAAGTATGAAAATGGACGGCCGAGATAGTGCCGAATGTCAAAACTAGGGAAAGAAGGGACATAATGGTCATTATTTAAATTCTTAAGTTATAAAAAGACAAATTAGTGCATAGTGTTGTCTTCCCCAATTTTAAAGAGACAAAAAACGTAGAGAACGAGAAAATCGAGATCTCTGATGGGCTGAGTTTTGTATTTTAGTGAGAGAGACATCCCTTCTCTCTAGATTTGCGATAGATCCGACCGTCGGCGGTCATCGAACGAAAGGGGAAAGGCGCTCTGCGCGGAGGAAGCGCGTGAATGCCCGGTTAAGGAGTTTAGACAAACTCCTTGAGGTAGGAAGTTTCTCCACTACTTGGGTTTTATTCTTTTGTTAAGTACTTTTGTTGTGTTTTGAGTTGAATGAGGCCGTTAGGGGCCGTTTGATCGATCACAAACCTTGGAACCGAAATGTTAGAAATTTTTTCTAGCCATTTGTGTGGTCTGTGGCAGTGCATGGCTATTTGGGTTAGAAATTGTGTGAATTGTGAAATAAATCATGTTTTGGTATGTATAGGGTCGGTGTGTGGCCGTGAAATTCGGGTTCTAAAGTGGTTGAAATAGTTGGTGATTTTCGGAATAGTAGCCGGGGGTTTCACTATTTCGAGAATAGTGTTCTAAAATAAATTTTGTGAATTAATGTGTTGTCGAGTAATTCAAGTAGAATTGCTTGTGTTTGATCGTTGCTTGCGTGAGTTAATTTTGATATGATGAAATGCGAAATTACATAACATGATTGTGTGATTTAATTTTTATGTGAATATATGCATGTTTATGTGGCAGCCACGATCTGAAATTAAGTTGACTACCGATCGACCACGAATACTAGTGGATGTCAGATTTACCCGACGTAATCATGAAAATCGGGGCGAGTCTCCTTTGTAGGGAGCTCTACCCAAATCTCTTTACCTGTATATAACTTTGTCCCAATATACACAATGACCACCACGGTCTCATATACAACTATATTAATTAAAAATGACCTCTTGGGCCCCTGCATTATACTCCTGACATATATCCCGACTACCCTGATATGATGCAACATGAGTAAGCAGCCACTTAAACCCATAAACAATACTCATAAAACATACCAACTATATATCATAGTTACAAGAGTTAATGATCTACTCTTATACAACACATATATTAAAATGAAAAATATTCTAATACATGTAAAACCATCAAAGCCACATTTCGGCTTTCTTCTAAACGACCTCTATGATGAATTGTCTCCTTGCACGCTCCCTGTACCTGTAAAATAGTATCCCTCGACAGGGTGAGCTAATGCTTAGTAGTGGAATCACCCTAAGTGGGCTACTCTCCACCTAAGTGCATATGCAATGCTCTAAAATAAACACACATTCAAGCAAATGCATGATCTTAGTTGAATGTCTAAGCGATCATCATATCCAGGAGTCCTCACAGACTCTCACACTACCTAAGCCACGTATGAGAACCTTAGTTTTTATTTGTGGACAACCCTCCGATATATATATATATATATCAATTGGGCCGACTCCGACGATTGATATTATGTGTGGACTATCCTCCGATGTATATCAATTGGGCGAGCTCCACTTGATTGATATATTTTATATGCCAGACTACCCTCCGTCATTATTATTATTTGGCAAACCCTCGAAACATTCTCTCAAGAATCACCTCATGCACTCACTCCTACGTCTAAGGTGCCCTGATTGCATATGGAATGCATGATGTCAATTCCATTTTAGAGTTCAATAACACATGCGGAAATATATATAATCGTACATATATACACATGATTTAAATCGCACAGACATGTTATGTAATTTCACGCGTTTCATACATCAAAATTAGCTCACATGGGCTAATGATCAAACACGGCGATTCAACTTGGTGCTCGACCAAACATATTTTCACAAAAATTATTTTGTGAACATAATACCGAGGTAGTGAAACCCTCGGTTACTATTCCCGGCAAATCCCCAATCATCGGTTCCTTAGTGAACCCGAATTTCACGGCCATTTCCGACCTCATACACATCAAAGCATGCATTAACACATAAATGCAATTAACAAGCAATTCAGCCGTGGATAATCACAGAGTACACCATTGGAGTTTCAAAAATTATAACAATTCGGTCCCAAGATTTGGGACCGATCAAACGGCCCCTCACGGCCTCATTCAACTCAAACATTAACAAAGTACTTAAATAAAGAATAAAACCCAAGTAGGGAGAAACCCCTACCTCACGGAGTTTGTCGAAACTCCTCAAAACCAGAGCCCACGCGTAGGCTCTAAAGGCGTAGAGACAACTTTCATTTGCCGAAGAATTGAAGCGGTCGGATGTGAAATCTAGAGAGAAGTGAAGCACTCTCTGCAAATCACTAAAAAACACACTACTGCATCTAACGTTTTCTGCTGCTTGCTGTCCGGTTTTTGTGTTTTAATTGTTTGGAGAAGACAACCACTATTGGCTCTTTCGTCCTATTATCATTTAAAAATTTCAAAATGCCATATATGTCCCTTCTCTTGAATTTTTGACACTTTACACTATCTCGGCCGTCCATTTCCATCATTTCTCTACTCATGCAACTTATGGCACATGAGTACATGTTATATGTGACTTTTATCACATCAAATATCGTTTTACGGCACTCGATACTTGGTGCCTCGAAAAACGTGCAAATCCGTATCTCGGGAATTCCAGCGAAATTCGACGTGCTAACTAGATTCAGGAGACTAATTCAGCCGGTGAAATCTGTTTCATCATCCGAGATCTAGAGAATAAATTTCGGATTTTTGACCGAAATTACGATTTTGCCCTTTTTAAGAAAATTGGATTTTCTCGGGTCTTACAATTTATATATTTGCATGTGTTATAGATTGTAATGGAATTGGCATCATGCATTCCATATACACTGGGGCACCCTAGGACGATAGTAGTGAGTGCATGAGGTAATTCTTGAGATAATGATTTCGGAGGGTAGTCTAAAAATGATAATTATCAGAAGGTAGTCCATACTAAAATAAAAATATCAATCGTCGGAGACGACCCAATTGATATACATCGGAGGGTAGTCCATAAATAATATCAATCGTCGGAGACGACCCAATTGATATATATATATACATAGGAGGGTTGTCCACAAATAAACATAATAATTCTCATCGGGAAGCAGGCGAGTGTGGAAGAGAAGGAATGGAGTGAGGACTCGGGGTATGAGATGATTAGTTAGACATTCAAGTAGGATCATGCATTTTCTTGAATGTGTGTTTATTTTGGAGCATTGCATATGCACTTAGTTGGAGAGTAGCTCACTTAGGGTGATTCCACTACTGTGCATTAGCTCACCCTGTCGAGAGATACTATTTTAAAGGTACAGTGAGCGTGCAAGGAGACGGCTCATCATAGAGGCCGCTTTAGAAGAAAGTCGGGTTGTGGCTTTGGGTTCATTTTGTATACATGTATTAGAATGTTTTTCATTTTAATATATGTTGTGTAAGAGTAAGTAATTAACTCTTGTAACTATGGTACATAGTTGGTATGTTTATGAGTAGTGTTTTCTGGGCCCAAGTGGCCATTTTACTCATGTTATAGTTATCATTGGATAGTTGGGATATATGTTGTGAGTATAAATGCAGGGGCCCAAGAGGTCATTTTTACTCAATATAGTTGTATATGAGACCCTGTGTGGTCATTGATGTTGATTGGGACAGGTTATATACAGGTTTTGTATTTGGGTAAAGCCCCCCGTACAAAGGAGACTCTGCCCGATTTTCGTGAGAAATATCGGGTCACCCGATATTCACGAGTATTCCGCGGGTTGACGGGTAGTCAACGGACCCCCGGGATCGGGGCGTCACAGAAGGTGACATTTCTGAATTTGAAGTTATTAGTGCTAAAGAAGATCAAAAATGACATAGACTAAAGGGCACTTTTGATAATAGGAAATTATAGAAAAACCAAAATCTAAATTTTGATCTGAAAGCCCCAGGAGAAGGATTACTAAGATACCTAAATAAAAAATATATGCAAAGAAAATATACAATTCATGAATACCAAAAGATAGAAAGAAGTATAATAATTAACAAAGTTAAAGGAAACATAAAGCTTAATTTATTGACAAATGAGACTATAAATGAAACATTAAATAAAATAAAAAAGGAAAAAGTAAGAGAAAAAATAAAGTATGTATATTTAGCAGGAGTACATATAATAATAAAATCGTTATTCCTTGAAAATCTAAATACACCAATAGTTCTAAGTTTACATGATAAAAGACTAATACAAACACATGAAAGCCACCTAGGAAGAATCCAAGGAAATTTAGCATATACAAAATTAATGTTCACATATTACCCAAAATATAACATTAATTTAGGAGATAAAGATTTTGATAATAGTCTAAGCTTATATTTCAAATTTTTAAGGAATGATTTTATGAAAGAAGATACTATCAAACTTAGTAATGTTTTGTACATACTTAGCAATGACAATGTATTATAATGTTTTGTACATACTATCAAACTCAAATTATGGAAGGATTTACCAAGAGAAGCCATTTATAGAAATTAGTGATGATTGTAGAGAAATTGCCGAGATAATAGAACCTCAAAAGTTAGATATAATAGAAATTCTAGCAAATTACATTTTAAGTCTTGAAGATGATATTCTTGAAGAAGATTGTATACAAAGAAATAATTTACCCCTATTTAGAGGAAATTCCTTGATAAGAAATAGTATAAAAAATAATACAAGGAGAAATAGTTTTCAATGAATAAGAGAAGATATGCATTCACCTTTCCTGATAAAAGGAAATTATTACAATGGAGAAAGAGAAGTCGAAGAAACAAAAATTTTAATAGACACAGGTGCTAGTTGTAATCATATCTAAGCTGATAAGTGTGAAATAATAGGGAGTATAACAGTCCCGTATGTTTATAAAAATTATGATGGTCAAACATTAAAATGTAATTTAAAGGTAGAAATACCCATAAGATTACAAGGAATAACCTTTTTGGTAGATTTCTATAAAGATAACATAATGCAAGGAAATTAACACTATGATAATCTCTTAGGAAATAGTTTCCTAGATAGACTAGATAAATATAAGATTACAAAAGAAGGAATATAAATATATGGTGAAGACATATGTATTTTCCTAGAAAGACATATGTTTTTTTGGCTACATGACAAGTTTGTTGCGACAGAGAAATCTCTATCGCGACATAATGCCTCGGCCGCTTGCGCAACCCTATTGTGCGCGCGCCCAGGTCCTCCTGTCGCACACGTAGCGTTGTGTCGTGTGCACGCCAGGTCCTCCTGTCGCGTGTGCAGTGTCATGTCATGCGCGCGCCTAGGGCACTGTCGTTGCGCGCCCTAGCCCTGTTGTGTGCGGCAGGGCTCTCTGTCGTGCACATTTTCTTGCCGTGCACACCCAACATCAGCACGCCAACCCTGTCGCGACATGGGAATCCCATGTCCTGGAATTCTCTATCGCAATATGAGATACTCTGTCGTGACATGAAAATCCTACCCTGGGAAAACCCTATTGTGACATAGAGTAATAATCATGACACTGAGAAACCAGGCCTGACCAAACAATTACTTGACGAGGAAGAAGCCATGTCGCGATATTTTCTATGGCGTAAAACTGGAAACTATGTCTCGACACAAGGAAAACCATGTCGCGACTTAGAGCTAGGAGGCTTTGTCGCGACCAAGAAATCCTTGTTGCGACCCAAAAATGCCCGGCCCAGACTAAACTTGTCGCGACCTGAGCACCATTGTCATGATAGAGAAAACCTATCCTGACATAAACCTTAAAGTAGACCAGTAGCCTTTTACCTCTGCTCTCACTAGTACAATAATTTTCATACTGTTGCCTCTATACACATTTTGCATGCACTATAAAATCTGGAAAACCACTAACACTACACCAAACAAGTGCAAAAGTAAGTTTTGATTACAAAACTTCTCATTTACATATACAAAAACTGGGTTCTTTGCTCAGAATTTTACAAAAACAGGATAAATGTTCAGAATTTTACATAATACATGAACAAGCCAACTCCTGGCCTTTTTCACGACTAAGCTCTTGGATGTGTTTTATCCCCCAGTGTACCTCCAATACCTGAAAATATTTTCCCACGATGGGGTGAGCAATGCCTAGTAGATGAATTCTACTACAAGGGCTACTTCCCACCTAAGTGCACATGCAATGGCAAACACACACACATTCAAGCACAAGTATGCACATTCCTACTCGAATGTTTACATGCCCTGCCCCATGCCTTGAGTTTTCACCGACTCCCTCACACATGCTTTTTTTTTTTTTTTTGCCATGTATGAAAAATCTGTTTTCAAAAGAAAAGATTTTTGTTTTTGAAAACTCATTGGTCAATCTCCGATATAATTTATTGGACATACTCTGATATAATTTGATGGACAACCCTCCGATATAATTTGGTAGACATACTTCGACAAAATTTTGCTAGCTAACCCTTCGATAATATATAGCGGACATACTCCGACAAACTATTAGTGAATATACTCCGATATAATTTGTTTATTGGGCAACCCTCCGATATCAAATTGATTTAAAACCCATGTCATGAACTCACACTCGTTTCACGCGATGTCCCTGTGCATATGAAATGCGAAAGGTCATTTCATGCCAATTCATGTTACATGAATTATGAGAATGACATGCAACATAATATATCATGGATAATTATAATTTTTACATATAATTTACATCCATCAAAAGTTCCATGTCAATACATCCATAAGCATACATTAACATGATTTCCCCAAGCCAACATGTTATTAATTTTAACAATAACTGTGACACCTTGTCGGTACGCGAGGAAACGGTCCAGGAATTCCAGTGTTCGAAAATCCCGAAATTTTGGGACTGAAACGGTCGATCCTCCACGGCCAAAGAAAAACCAAAGCCATTTAAATGGCTCTTAGACCAAAAGTAACCAAGGTATGAGATAAACCCCTACCTCTCGTAGTTTCTCAAAAACCCCGGATTCTCGTCCCCACGTGAAGCTCTTGTCGCGTAGAAGAAATTTGCCTCTTGCTCCAACGAAACCGATGGTCCGATTTCCGTAGAATCTAAAGAGAATGTGGAGCTTCTCACTCCTCCTTTCTTCCTCTTTCTTTTCTTTTCTTTCTTTTTCTCTTTCCCTCATTTTTTCCCTCACCCCACCGAATTGTTCCAATTTGCTCAAGTGGGAAGTCTCCTCCTTGCCACATGTCTCTTCCTCATTGGCTCTCTTTCTCTCACCTTATCCCCTTATCCAAAGGCTTGGATTTCCTTCCTCTAAGGGCTTGATACATGGCCTCCATGGGGACCCCCTTAGACTTTCCCTTTCTTTGTTTGACTCATCTCTCCATTTGACACATAGCTCTAAATGAGCCATTCAATCAAGTGTCATTCATCACTTGCTACACCTAGTGCCTCAAAAAACGTGAAATTCTGACTATCTCATAATCCGACGAAATTCGACTGCGCAACTAGATTTCACGAGACAATTCCAATGGTGAAATCCATTTCGTCATCCAAGATCTAGAAAAATTCCAGGTTTTCAACTGAAATTACTGTTTTACCTTTTTTCAGAAAAATTGAATTTTTCCTTGGTTTTACAGAAAGAAATCACATTCCCTACTATGGTATTTCTAATGGTAAATATTCCATAAAGTAAGTTATATACATGTGGATTAGTAGACACATGATAAGAAATAACAATATTTAAAAGCTTTTTATTAAAAAAACGGAAAGATACTAAAATCTTTATAAAATGTGTGACTAGAAATAAAGAAGAGATTACAAAACAAAAAGAAAATGTGGAAATAATTATCCATAATAAAATATTAAAAATAGGAAAATTTTATCAATATGACAATATAGAATGTGATATTATATTAGTAAATGACTTTTTATAACAATTCTCAATATATCAACAAACAATTTATACTATAATATTTAAAACACCTTGTAGCCACTGGATAAGAGTACCTAGATTATTAAAACCTTTTAAGATAAATTATGACAAAAAATCTAGAAAATGGAGAACATAAAAAATAAATACATCTATCCCTTATAAAGTAACAGTCCATGTGTAAAACCCGGGAAAATTTAAAATTTTCTGAAAAATTGCAAGAATAATGACAGATGTTTGGAATGACTAGGATGGAAGAGATTCTACAAGATCTGATGGCTGAAATGATTCAGCAGTTGGATTAAATATGTGAAATCTAGTTAACAAAAAAATTTTCGTCTAATTTCGAGACGTCGGGTGTCCAGTGGAACTCAAAAACGGGATTTTTGAAAAAAAAATCTCAAAAGTGAAAAATGAATTAGTTAAGTTCATTTAAATTAAATTGAACTTGAACCGGGACGAAAATAAATTGTTTCGGGATAGGAACGGATCCGGACGAGGATCGAGTGACACGTGGAGCATCAAGAGCCACTCATCAACTTAAGTGGGGGGCAAAAAGGGCAAAGGAGGGAGAAAATTTTGATTTTCCCCCTCCATCAGTGGATGAGAAGAGGGAGAGAGGAGAGAGAGGCTCTTACTTCTCTCTACAATCTACGGAGATCGGGTAGTTAGTTTTCGTCGGGCTAAGAACAAAAGTTCATTGCATCGACGAGGCCTACGCGTGGATACCAAAAAATCCAAGTTTCCCCAAGGTTTCACTCGGAAGGTTCGAGAAGTCGAAAGCTTCGAGTTTGAGAAGTGTTCGCAGAACTTCCTCGAGACGTTGCTCAAGCTTCAAGAGGTAAGGAACCTTCCTACTCGGGTTTATTTTCCATCTAGGAGTCGTTTTGGTCTTGGTTGAGCCCTAGGGCTGTTTGGATGGTGTTCCCGAGAACCAAGGAAAAGCAAGCGATTTTTTTGTTATGTTCTGATCTGCGTGAGACCTTTGTTCATGTAGGGCCTCGACTTTGGACGACCATAACTTTCTCGTCCGAACTTTAATTTGCATGTTCTTGGACTCTATGAAAAGCCCTTTGAGTCTAGAATCCATCCATATATAGTTTAATGCAGTTTGAGCTCATATTATGTCTTAAAATGAAATACAGTAGCCTCTACTGTTGCAGGGGCTGCCATGCTGCTGCAGGTGCTACAAAGCTGCTGCAAGTGTTACAATGCTTCATGGCTTGCAACTTGCATAACTCCGTCGTTATGACTCTAAATTTGGTGTTCTTAGACTCTATGGAAAGATCTTTGAGTCTAGAATCCATACATATGTATCTTAATGCAATTTGAGCTCATATTATGTCTAAAAAGGATGAAATACAGTAGCCTCTGCTGCTATAGGTGCTGCAATGTTGCTTATTTTCTTCATGGATTGCAACTTGCATAACTCCTTCGTTAGGACTCCAAATTTGGTGTTCTTGGACTCTATGGAAAGCTCCTTAAGTCTAGAATCTGGCCATATGCCTGTGAATAGAATTTGGTGCCTACCTTTGTTTCTAAAATTTGATTGTAGCACCAAGTGTGCAAATTGCTTGGTTGCGATGATATGTGTAGTTTAATACATTGAAATTGGTGTATGTTGTTTGGTAATTATATGCATGTTGATATAATTATCCATGAGGCTTAGAGAAATGCATGAGTTTGTGTATGATTGAGGCCATTGCATGGCTTGGTTGTAGGCTATTTGTGGATATGGTATCACAAATTGGAGCCTAGAGGATAAAGTAAGTCATTGCATGATTGGTGATGACTTGTAGATGTCAATGTATGTGTGTTAGGTATGTTGGCATGAATTGGCATGATTTAAATTGGAATTTATGTGTTCAGTGATACCAAATGTTCAATTGATGTAGGTTAATATACATGAATAATAGGCATATGTGGCATGGTATGAATAAACGATAGCAAATTTGCATTGCATTTCATACTACTGAGGGACATAAGTTAAATGAGTGGAGTTATGCATTCGTTTAGCCAGATATATAGACTAAACCTTTCAATTTTTATACCTCTACTGGAGCCTTACAATTCCCCTGTGGTGGTACCAAAATTGGAGTATTTTTGTTTAAAAATTAGAAAATGATATGATGTTCTTGACATTATAAAATGAGTTTAGTCTAAGACACTGCAAGTGCTCAGGTCATACAAGTAGTACAAAAAAAGGATGTAAGTCCAGATATCATTCCCTCAGAGATTGACAAGGATTTTAAAATCAACTACCCTAACTACTCAATATTCACACTATTTTCACTTGCTTGTAACAATTTAAAAGCTAAGGTTGAAAAGCAGAATTATTCTATATGATGTTTCTCTATTAAGGATAAAATTCAAAATAAAACAAATGAAATAAACTGGACTGAATTAGTTCTCTGTTAGAATGAACACTGGCAAGGAACTGCTGTGAAATTGCCAATTTCGACATCATAACATCTTGTGGCTTCTCTCTCGATTAAGTTTGGATTTGTCGAGACTCATAGTAATATAACTTGGATTCTCCTTAGCATCACCAGTGCATCTCCTGCTTCTTTCAAAATTAAGGATCTGATCAGTTACTTATATTCAGAACACTCTTTCTAAGATCTGGGCATTTTTCTTTTTCAATACTTCATACCAATTTCTTAGGACTGCAGATTTCTTACTTCCCAAGACAGGGCCTTTGCAAAACTTCTACAAAATGGTTGATGACTCTTCTTTTAGATCTGATGAAGTTTTCCCTTGCCTTGATTAGATCTCAGCTAACACGGGATCAGGATCTTTCCATCAGATCAAGGAGAAATCTCTGATGGTTTAAATTGATAAATAATCCAACTCAACTTCAAACCCTGAGTGAATTGAAATTTATCGAAGTGAACTCTCAGAGCTCTTTTGGACAGCTCAATAAGCTAGTCTAGCATGCCCCGATTACAGATGCTCGAGCTCTTAGGAACCTCCGTCTACAGCATCCCGATCGGAGGGTCTCACGGAAATCGGGCGGGATACGAGTCCTTTGGAGGGTATTCGATACTAATATTGGGAACAATTCATTTCAAGAACAACATCAATCAAATAAATTCCAAATCCAAGGAATTCCCTCTAATTTATGCAGAAAAGACTATAACTAACAACATATCCATTCCAGTGGAAGCTGCGCTTCTCAAATACTGAATCATAATCGACAATGGCGTATTGATCAACACCTCATTTATGCTTTGTAATAAGCTGTAAATAAATGAATTCGGAATTTGTCTAGACTTCATTAATTCAGCGTGAGTGGAAAGGATTAAACTGTTGATCATTCACGATTCAAAGCGATTCTAGTTCAGTCCAGGAAGAAATAAAAAAAAATCTAACTAATTCTATTATAAAAATATACAAGTAAGTCTTCTTCAATTCCCCAAATATCTGGGTTTCGGAAGAGCTGCTTAATCCTGACACAAGGACGCCTATTTATACACTCCCAACAATTGGGCACGGTCGAAAGCTTGAGTGGATTTTCCCGGTCGATGGCCCGACCCACACTATTCGGTCGCAACCTAAAGGGCTTGTCGCGGTGAGTTGCAATTACGAGCTTGCTAAGTGCGCGTGACTAATTAACAATCGCAACCTTCTTTGTTTTGTTTTTGGCAATATGGAGTCGCGACCTTGTGTCTTCTGTTACAACACTATTCTTTACAGCTTCTTCATTTGGTTGTCTCGACTAGTTTCTTTGTCGCGACCCAATTTCTTTGTCGCAACTTAATTTGGTGCCCATCCCCTTGATTCTTGTTGCAACTAAGTTTTCAGTTACGACATGAGTTTTGCATAGAGTTTCTTCTTTCTTTGGAATCTTTGTCGCGACATGAATTTCTTTGTCGCGACTAACTTTTAGCTTCACCTCTTTTGTTTCTTCAAGTGTGTGTCGCAACTTGAAAATCCTTGCTGTCTTCTTTTACTTAGCTTTTTCTTGAGAATCATCCTTATTCAGTCGCGACTTGTATTGTTCTGTACCAAGTTCAGTTGCCATTAGTCTTGACTCTTGCTGCAATTCTTGTCTCGGTATTTATGTCGCGACCAAGTTTCCATTTCGCGACTTGGTTGTCCTTCCCTTTATTGAGTTCTATGAGTTTTGTGTCGTGACATACAGAACGATGTTGCGACACTATTTTTGTTGTCAGCCAATTTGATTCATGGTTGCACCTTCCCTTTTATGTTGTGACATCGCTTAGTTGCCTTTTGCTTCATTCAGGTTGCGACTATAAGCTACAAATCTTTTGAATTCCTTATCGTGACTTACAAATTAAGTCGCGACCAGGCCATTTCTTTTCTTGATGCAATTTCTGTCACGACATAAAAGATAGGTCGTGACCCAATTATATGTTCTTACTTCTCACTTTATCGCAACCTCATTTTCTCAGTTACAATAGTTGTTGTGTATTCAGCTTCTATTTTCTGGTTGCGACTTGGGAATTATGTCACAACTAAATTGTTACCCCTTTCACCTTGGCTCTTATTAAGTAGTTTGCTCCAAAACATAAGTAGCAACATGGGGTTATTGTTTATTGCCTTTTTCATGTCACGAAGGCTGAAGCTAGCGCTGCTCTCGAATGATATCGTCATCTTGTCATCATGTCGCAACATCGAATTCCTTAGTCGAAACTTGGTTAGTTCATTAAGCAATCATTCCTTGTCACGACATTGTTTTTCTGTCGCGACAAGATCCTTCTTTGAAGCTTTTTCTCTGTCTCAACGTCCTGTCTCTTGTAGCAACATCCTTCCCTTAGCCCCCAATATCACTTCTTAACACGACCTTGATTCTCTGTCGCAACCAAGTTTTGTGCAATCTTCATTGTTTTCTCTCACGACAAATTACAAACGTGTTGCGATGTACTTTAGGCTTTTATCTTGTAGACCTTGTAACAACATCATCACTCAGGTCGTGACTTAGCTATTAGTTTCTTGAATCATTGATCACGACCTCAAAGTGCATCCGCGACCTAGCTACGCTGGATTTTATATTTTCTAGGTCTTTCTTTGTATTTTCAATTCTGCTTTGTAAAAACCTGCAAAACATAAATTTGGTAAGGTTTCCATATTTCTGCATAAAAATAAGCAATTACATTATAACAACAGGTCAGAAAAATGGATTAAAAGTCGATGAGTTTTCGACTCATCAGTGTGCATGGTTGTTGTCATTCACCATTCTTGGTGAACGGGTGGTGGACCCGATACATTGGACGATGTCCAATGGAGCTCCACGGTCTTCATGGTTGTAAATCAACACTGTATATGGTGTTGATGGTGCGGGCTCGGTCTAGGGACAATGTCCTAAAGAGTAAAGCGGTTTCGAAGAATGTCCAAATGCTTTTGAATAAAGCTGTTTATTGGAGATTGTCCAAATGCTTTTGAATAAAGCTGCCTATTATGTGATTGATTGAAGTGTCACCCCTTAGTTAAGGAATGGCATGTGGAATGTCGATATGTGTGCCCACACATATTAGATCGAGATGAAATGTTTGCGTGTCATTGTGTGATAATTGAGTGACACGTTATTGAGTATGAACAAGGCCATTACATGGCTTGGTTGTCAAGGCTGGATTATTGGGCATGTCGTGTCCTGACTCGGCTAGAGGTCAAAGTATGTCAGCTACTCAGTGGTAGTGGTTTATGATGTCAGCGTATGTAGCCTTGATATGTTGGCATGGATTATTATGACTTATTTGGAAATTGTATGTTAGTCTGATATGATTGTCCAAATGATGCATAGTTATAATGCATGGTTTAAAATGTCTACATAGTACTCATGATGTATTGAGCATGGTACAAATAGGCAATGACATAATTGCATTGCATGACGCACTAAGACATCGCATGACTTGGGTGTGAGTGCATGGTAGATCGACACCGTGTTTGGTGTTTAATGGTATGTCATGGGTACATGGTAGATCGACACCGTGTTTGGTGTTCGATGGTGGGCTCGGTACTTTGGTCTACGTCCAATGGAGTCTCACGGGTGCATTTCTTATCGGAGACTATCCAATGCTTTTGAAATAAAGTTGTTCATCGGAGGCTGTCTAATACTTTTGAAATAAAGCTGTTTATCGGAGACTGTCCAATGCTTTTGAAATAAAGATGTTTATCGGAAACTATCCAATGCTTTTGAAATAAAGTTGTTTATCATTGTCCCTTTGTTTTTAATAGCTGTTTATTGGAGATTGTCGATGTTTTGAATAAGCAGTTATCGGAAGCGTCACGTGTTTTTTAATAAAACAGTTTATCGTAGATTGTCCAATGTTTTTTAATAAAACGGTTATCGGAGCCTATCCACTATTTTTGAATAAAACTGTTTATTGGAGATTGTCCAATGGCTTTGAATAAAAAGGTTATTGGAGGTTGTCCAATGGATTTGATTTATAAAACAAAAAAAAACTTTTGCTTTAGATAAAGGGTCATTGGGTGAAACACTAATGACAAGTGGTTTTCACACTTGGCATATGCATGTGTGAGGGAGTCGGTGAGGACTCGGGACATGGGATAGGGTGAGTCACATTCTCATCCATGACATGTAGACATTCGAGTAGGAACATGCATGTTTTTGCTTGAATGTGTGGAATGCCATTGCATGTGTATTCAGGTGGGGAGTAGCCCTTGTAGGAATTCTTCCTTACTGGGCATTGCTCATCCCGTTGTGGGACCCCCTTTCAGGTACAGGGAGTGTACAAGGAGATGACGCTCTAACAAGGCCGTGATTATGAAGAAAGCCGGATTGTGGCTTTGATTATATTTTGTAAAACATGTATTAGAATGCTTAATTTTGATATATGTTTTGTATAAGAGTGATGTAATTTAAAATCTTATGGACTATGATTTTATAAATATGTGATTATATGTTCGGTATGGATAAATAGGTCTCTACATGGCCTTTTTTTTATCGTATAGGACCCTAAGGAGGTCGCTGGTATTAATATCACATGATGTTATGTAATTGCATAGGTTGTATTTTTGGGCAGAGCTCCCCACAAAGGAGACTCGCCTCGATTAAGTAAACTGAGTCCGGTGTGCGGGACTCAATGGTGTGGTGTTCGGGTTATCCACATCCATGAACCTTCCGCTGGTTGATTCAAGTTGTCAACGAACCCCCGATTCGGGCGTCACGCTTTGGTGGTATCGAGCTTAGGTAAACGATTACCTAGGGAGCTTGGGTGTGGATATCCACAAGTATGGTCCTGATACTAACTCGTTTCAGCTAGGTATCAAGGCTAAGGTATGTGAATTACCTGGAAATCAATGTTCGGTACAAGCATCACAACTTGGTATAGCTTGGTGTTAGGACTTAGGTTTATGATTACCTAGTGCTCGGTATCGGATGCTAGCGTCACAGTTTGGTATTGGGGTCTAGGTAGGTGATTACCTGGGAGTTTATGGGACAGGTTTAGACCACTGCATGCATTGTATGTTCCATGATTGTGATTGCATGATTGTGTGTTACAAATTACGTGAAAAGAAAAAAAATGAACAGTAGGTTAGAGAACATAACCTTGTGGGTTCTAAACTGACTTGCTAATGTTTAATATGCACCACTAAGGAAAAAATGGGGTGGGTGGGAATGAACGGTGTAGTTCATGATGTTAAAGTCTATTAGTGATTAGCTTATGCACTACAAGTTAGACTAGAAAATGAGATAACTCTATTGCTATCTAACACGTGTAGATGGCTAGTAGAGGAAGAGGATTCAGTGGTGGCCGAGCACAAATCTACCCACCACCTACTTTTGACTAATAGACCTTCACAGGATGTTGTTGTCGTGGATCGCTACCCTTACGCAGTGTGTTGTTGTTGCCACCATCGCACAAGCTGGTGCAATTGGGAACGAAGGGGGGGGGGTTCAAGTAACATCCAGAGGTTCGAGGCCCATTATCCTCCGACCCTCAAGGGAGGAGGAGACCCGATGGTGGCAGGTCATTGTTTCTGACTAGTCGAAAAGGATACTAGCTATAGTGATAAGAGGAAGGAGAGCCAACCTTCTTCTAGCTCCAGGAAGAAGCAGAAGACTTTGCTTCGCACGGACCAGCCGGGGCAGATGAAGTGTTACCATTGTCACCAACTTGGACACAGGAGACGGGATTGCCCTCGGAGACAAGGATCCCAGAGTTATGAGACACCACAGTCTCAGGCGTCAGTGGGACACACACCGATGCAATTTGTTCTTCCTTATCCCAACATGGGCCAAGGGAACCAGTGTTAGTCCTAAGGCATGGATCGGAGTAGAGGCCAAGACTTCAGACAAGACTAAAGACCTAAAGATATCTATCGTCATGATACCAGATAAGTCATATCACTTTGATATATTGTGGTATGTTTCTACTCGCGCCTATGGGAAAGAGTATTGTTCGACATGTATATGCATGTGATCAGGTGTTAGTGTGTATGAATTTCTGTGGACGAAATTCATTAAGGGGGAAGAATGTAAAACCCAAAAATTTAAATTTTCTCGAAAAATAGCAAGAATAGTAAAATTGTCGAATGGCTCGTGAAGCCTAGAAATTCTCAGATCTCAGAGGACGTAAACCGACTACGTCGTTGGATTTGTCTCTAAACTAGTTACCAAAAAAAATTTTCGTTGAATTCCTCGAGACATTATATTTTTCACTTTCTGACACGGTGTCCGATGAAACCCCAAAACGGGATTTTGAAAAAAATTCTGAAAGTGAAGGCGCTGCTGAACGTCCTGAACCGGGGCAAAAAATAAATTGTCTTGGTAGGAACTGATCCGACGAGGACGAAAGGACACGTGACGCAACAAGAGCCACTCATCAACTTAAGTGAGGGGCAAAAAAGGCAAAGGAGGGAGAAAATTTTCATTTTCCCCCTCTATCAGTGTGTGAGAAGAGGGAGAGATGAGAGATAGGCTCTTCCTTCTCTCACGACCATGGAGATCTGCAGCTCCGCTTTTGTCGTCAAGAACAAAAGTTCATCGTGATCGACTGCGGGCCACGCTGCGGATACTAGAAACCCTAAGTTTTGCCAAGGTTTCTCGTAAGGAAGGTTCTGAAGTTGAAAGCCGTGTTCGTGTGAAGTGTTCGCTGAATCCCTCGTGGACGTTACTTGCAATTCAAGAGGTAGGGAACCTTCCTACTCGGCTTATTTTCCATCTAAGAGTCATTTTGGTTTTGGTTGAGCCCTAAGGGTTGTTTGGATGGTGTTCCCAAGCACCAAAAAGGAAGGAAAAAAAAAACTGATTTTTTTTCTGGTTCTGTTCTGATTCTACGTAGGACATTGTTCATGTGAGGCCTCCAACTTTGGACGGTCATAACTTTTTCGCCCGAACTCCGATTCGCATGTTCTTAGACTTTATGGAAAGACCTTTAAGTCTAGAATCCATCCAGATTAATGCAATTTGAGTTCATATTATGTCCAAAAATGACGAAATACAGTAGCCTCTGCTGTTGCAGGTGCTGCAATGCTGCTGATTTTCTTCATGGATTGTAACTTGCATAACTCCTTCGTTGGGACTCCAAATTTAGTGTTCTTAGACTCTACGAAAATCTATTTGAGTCTAGAATCCATACATATGTAGCTTAATAAAATTTCAGCTCATATTATGTCCGAATGACTTTAAATACGTATTCTATCAAGTACAAAATAATGTTGGGGTCGATTTTCTTCATGACTTGCAATCCTGCATAACTCCTTCGTTAGGACCCAAATCTGGTGTTTTAACCTCTAAGTGGAAGCTCCTTGAGTCTAGAATCTGGCCATATATACCCGTGAATGGAATTTGGTAACCCACTCTATTTTCCTAAAATTTCACCGTAGCACCAAGTGTGCAATTGTTGCTGTACGATATACGCGCCTAATACATTGAAATTGGAGTATGTTGTTTGGTAATTATATTCATGTTGATATAATTATCCATGAGGCTTAGGGAAATGCATGAATTTGTGTATGATTAAGTGTAGCGCCCCGTTTCTAGTCCGACCCGTTTGTCGAGTCCGAACCGGATCTGGGATGCTCAAATACCACTAAACTATGACGTCCTCAACCCGGCATTCGGTGTCGAGCGAAGGTGTCATATTATTATTATTATTTTTTCTATAAACTTATAAACTTATAGCCTTTAAGCTTGTTCATTCATATAATGTTAAACAATTAACTTGTACTATATTTTGTAGCAGCGGATTACAAAATATATATACAAGCTTCAATATATGGAAGTGTTCAACATTTACAATATTTACATTGTTTACAAAAGAAACAAAAATACATATACATTAGACTAAAAGGTCTTCCAAGGCATCTTAGCGATGTGTGGCCTTTGACCATTGATGGGATTGTCCTCGCCCTCTAAGGTTTTCAGACCTTACACGGATGAAAACACCCGTGCTAAGCTTTACGTTTAGTGGGAATTAATACATATGGATGACCTCTACTGAGGGTCACCACACTTCTATACAAATGCATATCCTTATGACACATATAACAATTACATATACTTATCATTTCTCATTTATATACTTTTCATGTCATCTTGTACTTTATTTCTGCCTTCTCAGAATCAGATAATTATCATCGCATAGAAGTGTTATGCTTCTCATATCATGTCATATATTCTTTACATTTCATTTGCATATACTTGTTATTTTATTTTATGTTTCATGTCTGCAAATACCTTAGAAGCGGATACGGGAAATAATTGTATGTACCCAAAGGTACTATCACTGTACGAGACAGTGATCTCTATCTGTATATACCCGAAGGTATCATCACTGTACGAGACAATGACCTATGCCATGTAATATGTGACCTAAACGGGCCGTATATACCGGCTGCATCATCACTATACGGCACGCTGACCTATGCCAGCGTATGATCCAACGGATCTATGTCACGACCCAAACTAGGGCTCTATATCCGTAAACCGTATGTTAGGAAAGCAATCGATCCCCATAGGCATGCTCCATCTATCCTCTATCGTTCTAAGCGACAATCCATGTGTATTTTATGTTCCGCATATCCTTATATTCTAATAATTATGGTCATTCCTAATCATATGCAATATGTACAATCATTTATTCAGATTCGTGATTTTCTATATCTCATTATATGCATGAATAACTATAAGTACCATGTATTCTTACTTTGTTTTCCTTATTTCTGGACCTAATATGGGTTCGACTTTTATCATACTATATATGGCTGGATTCTTGACTCAATGGGCTTTCCATAGAGTCCAAGAACACCCGAAACGGAGTTCGGACGAAGAAGTTATGGTCATCCGAAGTTGGAGGTCATACATGACTAGCCAATCCTAGCCGAGCTTACCTAGAAAAACCTAGATTTCAACAGGGTTATATTCACCTACTGTGACTCCCCAAATCCCGGGGGTCCTGTTGACAACCCTTCAACTCGCGAAAACCTGTGAATATGGGGTATCCCGATATCACGCTCATTTGTCTCATATATGGAGACCCATTTCTGTATAATTTTCTTACACATAACCCATTTCTTATAAATATTCGCAAGAGTTTGATGTACAACTCTTTTACACTTTTTACATGCCAAAATATATTAAAGCTAGTTTATTCCAATATATTTTACAGTCATGCTTATCAAGGCCACAACCCTACTTCTTCAGACTCACCTACTCGAAGGAACGCGGCCGGTCTCTCGTGTACCCGAGTTGGGTCCCAAGACGGTGAGCAGTCTAAGAGTGATAATCCACGAGGGTTACTCCCAACCCAGGTACATGCAATGAAAATGCACCACACATTTAAGTAAAACATGCAAGTTTCTTAATTAAATGTCTATATGTCATGGATGAGAATGTGACTCACCCATACCCACATCTCGAGCCCTTACTGACTCCCTCACACATGCCTAAGCCAAATGTGAGCAAAACATCGTTTTCAAAACAAAAGCTTTTTGTTCTCAAAAACTTACTACCGAGATTCGACAAATTATACTGACTACTCCCCTCCGAGGCGACATATCGATACTCCTTCCAAATGGGCCACGGCCCTCATCCGGAATCGGAACCTGCTGGGACAACCCCAACACACTCTCTGTAAAATATTCCCTTGAAATTCCTTTCACAATCCTTTTCCATTCTCTTTCATGTCATACACTCACACCTATTACTCTAGGTTCCCCAGTGCATATGAAATGCAATATGCCATTTCACAATAATTCATGTTAATATATTATGCATGCATATATTAACGGAGTTTATACTAGACAATCAATATGTTGTTCTATTACCATAGTAATAACATAAATTAGCTCATTACGGGCTAGTCAGCTACACAAACCAGTCATCCATCTTGGAATTGCCCAACGCATCACACCAACAACACACAATTTGTTACTAAACAAGCCACATGGGCCACAAACAAGTGTCAATTATCTTACCCATCCAACCGGTACCCCACTGCCCTTCACAAACATGAACCATTTTGGTTCCAATCATCCATACAACATCAATAACCAAAAACCTAGAAACTTAGATTTCCCGGCTCAAACCTCAACCCACTACGGGGCCTTGAATCAGGAAAACCGGCCAGGAAATCCTTCTATCCTTCGTCCCAAGTTTTTGGAACTAAACCATATGGCCTCTCATGGCCTCCCATAGACAGCCCTACCATACCCAATACAGTATCCTACAACATGCCATGCAATGGTCATGTTATATCCCGACTATACACATCAACACAACTAAGCAAACTAAATGCTTGGTACAAAAAATAGAATTCAGAAATGTTGTGATCACCCATTGTCCCCCACAGGAACAGGCTGGAATCTTGACTCAATGGGCTTTCCATAGAGTCCAAAAACACCCGAAACAGAGTTCGGACAAAGAAGTTATGACCTACCGAAGTTGGAGGTCACTAGTAGTTGACCCAAACGAGTCGAACCTAGACCGCCGAGCAAGACTAATCTGGCCGGTTTCTGGCCTGACACCCATTGTCCTTCACATGCATAAAAATGGAATCTTGACTCAGTGGGTTCCATAGAGTCCCAAGAACCCCAAACGGAGTTCTGGACGTAAGGAGTTATGACCGTCAAGTTGAGGTCATACGTAGGTCAAACCCAAACAGCCCCACCTGAACTGGCTGAGGTGTCCTGACCTGTCCGAGCTGAGCTGACCTTGCTGAGCTCTTCTACTGCCCTCCACAGGCACATTTCTAGAATCTTGACTCAATGTTCTTTCCATAGAGTCCAAGAATACCCAAAACGGAGTTCAGACGAAGAAGTTATGACCTTCTGAAGTTGGAGGTCATACGTAGGCAAACCCAGCCGAGCTAACCTGACTTGGCCGAGGTGTCCTGACCTGTCCGAGATGATCTGACATTTATGAGCTCATCTACTACACTCCACAGGCACATCGATAGAATCTTGACTCAATGGGCTTTCCAGAGAGTCCAAGAACACCCAAAACGGAAGTTCTGACGGCCAGTTTACAACCTCCTGTTTCATGTCATTAATGAATAAACCCCACTTGAGCCGACCGACTAATTGAGGTGTCCTTGACCCGTCCGAGCTGGATCCTGACCTTCTAAGCTTATCTAATGCACTCCACAGGAACATGGATAGAATCTTGACTCAATGGGCTTTCCATAGAGTCCAAGAACACCCAAAACGGAATTCGGACGTACAAGCATGCACCTCTCTCAAGTCGAGGTCATATCGTAGTCAAACCAAACCAGATGACCCGACTGCCGAGTGTCCCGATCATTGAACCCACGAAATGAATGATCTCTCATTGGAATGACCTCTAGCTGAGCTGACCTTCTAGTCGTTGACTCCTGGCAAACTGACCTCACAAGCCATCTCTACAGGTCAACCCTCCTACACCGACATCCGCCATTAGACTGCTTCAGTAAAAAGAATCATAACTGGTCTGCTGGGATGTCCGAATTCAGAATTCAAAAGCCTAACATCGAAGTTCACTGGATGTGGCTAATTTCTACCAGAAGGCACACTGAAAAATTTTTCTTTCTCTCACCCAAAAACCGCTTCTAAAGTCCGTTTATGACTACCACAATGTGGCGCCTTCCTCATGGTTCAAAATACAACCAACCATTCCCTTAGGGCAAGACAACTACCACACAACCCTGGGGGTAGAAAAATCAGGTGAAGAGAAGATCTACCTCTTGAGTTTGTCTAAACTCCCCGATTCACCCTATATGAAGCCCTGCCGGGAGGGATCAACTCTTCCTTCACTGAACCACGGTCCGATCATTGGAAATTTAGAGAGAATGTGGAGTCTCTCTCTCTAAAACTCTCTTTTAAAATCTGGTTTACCTTTTCCCCTCCCTCTCTCCCAACCGGTTGGGAGAAGATAGAAGTCAAGTAAGATGTCCTCGCACTTGCCACTGTCCCGTTCTGGCGGCTCCTCGATTTACCCTACCACCTTATCCATCTACCTTGGATTTCCTCCATCAAGGTGTTGCTACATGTCCATGTGGGTCCAGACATTTGAGCTCAAGCGACTAATTCAGCACCTGACATGTGGCACAACGTGGGTTCACCAAAATGCGTCTGCGCCTTCACGCCACGCCAGCGTCTCAACTGGTAAATTCGGTTTGTCTCGACCGACGAATTTATCGCAGAAGTTAGATTTCGCAAGACCCATTCCAACGGTGAAGTCCATTTTGTCATCCGAGATCTAGAAAATTTCGATTTTGACCGGAACTACTTTTCATATTTTTTTAAAATTGATTTTCGGTTTCACCAACGTTTCTCCACGTGCATATGGATGGAATCGAATCTCGACTCAATTGCTTTCCATAGAGTCCAAGAACACCCAAAACGTGGAGTTCTGACGAAGAAGTTAACACCTTCCTCGGTTAGAGGTCACACAAGAAAATGAGCTAACCCGGCCGAGCTAACTTGTCCCGCCGAAGCCAACCCCGACCGTCGAAAGTCAGACTCGACCGCCTCGCACCAGCCGAGGTGCACCGGCCGAGCCAGTACTAGCCGAGTTGTACATTCAAGGTAAATCCGACCATAACTCGCTACAGGCGCCCAAATTCGAGAAATTCAAAAGCCTAACATCAAGTTCAATCGATGTGGCTACGCACTTACCAGAGGACTCACCGCCAAATCTCTTCTTTCTTACCAAAAACCAGTTCTAAGGTCTGGCTAATGCGTGCATGACTGAAAAAGGAAATTTTTTGGTTCAAATTGCAACTAGATCTTTCCTAAAACACATATATAGGAGTCTTAGTGCTCTTCTCAACTCAACCCTAACAAGAAATAAGTTTGGGAGTTTCCAAACCCAACCCATACACAAAATAGAGGGTTCCAAACCATGTATCTATACTTTCTATACTAGAATCCATACCATAATCCATACAAAAACACTAGACTTCCATACTAGAATCCATACCTGTGATCTTCTTTTTCCCTTCCTTCTTTCTTCTCTTCTCTTCTTCTTCTCTCTTATCCGTTTTTTCTCTCTTTCTCTAAGAGCAAAATGAGATATTTATTTTGGTCTTATCCTTATTCGATCTTATCCCTTTTTTATTTCACTTTAGTCCTCTAACTCTCTAATATTTGCCAATCAATTTATGATATTTTTACAATAGCCTCTCATATTCTTTATTATTCTTAACTTATGCATATTTTTACTTTGGCATATGAGCTTATTAAATTATGACTTTACCCTTAACTTTTGTATTAATTCCTGTTCTGCTTATTTTATTTTTATCTTTATTTTAAAATATACTTTCACTTTTATTATATCCTAAACATGTTATAAAACTGTTAGGCTATAAGTTGGGGTGTTACATTGAGGTCATTGCATTTCTTGGTTGTAGGCTATTTGTGGATATAGTATCACAATTAGACCTAGAGGATAAAGTAAGTCATTACCCGATTGGTAAAGTAAGTCATTACCCGATTGGTGATGACTTGTAGATGTCAATGTATGTGTGTTAGGTATGTTGGCATGAATTGTATGATTTAAATTGGAATTTATGTGTTCAAAGGATATAAAATGTCCAATTGATGCATGGGTTAATATGCATGAGTAGGCATATATGGCATGGCATGGTATGAATAGGCAATGGCACATTTGCATTGCATTTCATATGCACGAGGACATCGTGTAAAACCGGTGGGTGTACATGGTTGTTGTCATTCACCATTCTTGGTGAATGGGTGGTGGACCCAATACGTTGGACGACGTCCAATAGAGCTCCACGGTCTTCATGGTTATAAATCAACATTGTGTATGGTGTTGATGGTGCGGGTTCGGTCTAGGGACAATTTCCTAAAGAGTAAAGCGGTTTCAAAGAATGTCTAAATGCTTTTGAATAAAGCTGTTTATCGGATATTGTCCAAATGCTTTTGAATAAATCTGTCAATTATGTGATTGATTGAAGTGTCACCCCTTGGTTAAGGGATGGCATGTGGAATGTCGATATGTGTGCCCACACATATTGGATCGAGATGAAATGTTTGCGTGTCATTGTGTGATAATTGAGTGACACGTTGTCAGTATGAACAAGGCCATTATATGGCTTGGTTGTAGGCTAGTTGTGGGCATGTCGTGTCACAACTCGGCCTAGAGGTCAAAATATGTCGCTACTCGAGTGGTAGTGGTTTATGATGTCAACGTATGCGTGTATGATATGTTAGCATGGATTGTATGACTAATTTGGAGATTGTATGTTAATTTAATATGATTTTCCAAATGATGTATGGTTATAATGCATGGTTTAAAATGTCTACATAGTACTCATGATGTATGTAGCATGGTACAAATAGGCAATGACATAATTGCATTGTACTTGTGCACTGTGATATCGTATGATCTGGGTGTGAGTGCATGGTAGAGATTGACACTGTGCTTGGTATTTAATGGTATGTCATGGGTACATGGTAGATCGACACCGTGTTTGGTGTTTGATGGTGAGCTTGGTACTTTGGAGTACTTCTAATGGAGTCTCACGGGTGCATTTCTTAACGGAGACTGTCCAATGCTATTGAAATAAAGTTGTTTATCGAAGACTGTCCAATGCTTTTGAAATAAAGTTGTTTATCGAAGACTGTTCAATGCTTTTGAAATAAAACTGTTTATTGGAGACTATCCACTGTTTTTGAATAAAACAGTTTATCGAAGATTGTTCAATGTTTTTGAATAAAACAGTTTATCGGAGATTGTCCAATGTTTTTTAATAAAACGGTTATTGGAGACTGTCCACTGTTTTTTAATAAAACAGTTTATCAGAGATTGTCCAATGTTTTTTAATAAAACGGTTATCGAAGACTGTACACTATTTTTTAATAAAACAGTTTATTGAAGATTGTTCAATGTTTTTGAATAAAACGGTTATTGGAGACTGTCCACTATTTTTAAATAAAACTGTTTATCGGAAATTGTCCAATGGCTTTGAATGAAACGGTTAAAGGAGGTTGTCCAATGGATTTGATTTATAAAACAAAAAAAAAAACTTTTGTTTTAGATAAAGGGTCAATGGGTGAAACACCAATGACAAGTGGTTTTCACACTTGGCATATGCATGTGTGAGACAATTAAGTATGACTCGACATAAAAGTGATATGAAATACATCATCCATGACATGTAGACATTCGAGTAGGAGCATGCATGTTTTTGCTTGAATGTGTGGAATGTCATTGCATGTGCAGTTAGGTGGGGAGTAGCCCTTGTAGGAATTCTTCACTACTGGGCATTACTCACCCCGTCGTGAGACCCCTTCGGGCACAGGAGTGTATGTGAAGACGACGTCCGGCTGGGCGTGTGGATTGCAGGAAGAAAAGCCTCTGGACAGGGCTTTGATTTATATTTTGTAAAACATATATTATAATGCTTAATTTTGATATATGTTTTCGTATAGATATGCAATTTAAATTCTTATGGACTATGGTTTTATAGTCATGTGCTTATATGTTTCGAAGATGGATAAATGGGCCCTATGGGCCATTTTTTTCTCGTATGTGGACCCTATGAGGTCGCATAATATCGTATCATGTCATTACGTAATTGCACAAAGCTTGTTTTTCGGGTGTAGCTCCCACAAATGAGACTCTGCCTACTCTTTTCATTAAATCTTTGGTCTCTGGTGCGGGACACAATGGTGTGTGCTCAAGCTACCCAACATCCACGACCTTCCGCTGCCGACGGTCAGGGTCAAAGGACCCTGGGATTCAAGGTCACCATGACACATGTGAAAAATTGAAAGAAAATTCTAGTAATAACCCTTTAAAATATTAGGAAAAGACAAAAATCTACTGTAAATTATAAATGATAGATCCTGGTAAGGTTATTAGAGTAAGACCAATAATATATTCACAAGAAGATATTGAAGATTTTAAAATACAAATCAATGAATTAATGCAAATGAATCTAATAAGAAAAAGAAAAGCCCACATAGTAGCCCTACTTTCATGGTAAGAAAACATAGTGAGATAAAAAGAGGAAAAGAAAGAATGGTGATAAATTATAAGGAAGTGAATAAGAATACTAAATTTGACAGATATTATATTCCAAATAAGAAAATATTAATAAATTTGACAAGAGGAAAAAATTATTACAGCAAATTTAATTGCAAATCAGGATTTTAGCAAATAAAAATGGATAATGACAAGATACCCATAAAGTTTCACACACCCAGAGGTCATTATGAATGGATGGTAACGCCGATTAAAAAACGCCTCAAGTTTTCCAGAGAAAAATGGATAAAATATTATCTGATTATTTATCTTTTATAATAGTATACATTGATGATATGCTAATTTGTTTTGATAATGAGAAAGATCATGAAATTTTTTTAAATATTTTCATAACACTCTATAAAGAACATGGTATAGTTCTTTCAAAAAAGAAAGTTGAAATCAAAAAAAAAAAAAAAAATAGAGTTTCTATGATTGATAATAGACTCTAAAGGCATAGAATTACACTCACATATAGCCGAAAAAATAAAAGATTTCCCTGAAGAATTAAGAACCAGAAAAATGAAGCATAAATTTTTAGGATGTTTAAATTACTCATCTGATTTTATAAAAGACTTAGCTAAAGAAATACATGAATTACAAAAGTTGTTAACAAAGAAAAACCAAATAGGATGGAGTAAAAAAACATACCATGATAGTCAAGAGATTAAAAGACATATGTTCAGATTTACCTAAATTAAGATTACCAAATGAAAATGACAATTTAATACTACAAACAGATGTTTCAGATAAGTATTGGACAACAATTTTGAAAACAGATTTAGGAGAAATATGTTGTTGTACAAGTGGAACCTTTAATAATAATCAGCTTAATTATGATATGAATGAGAAATAGTTACTTTCAAGAATAAAAGAAATTAATAAATTTGAGGTATTCTTATTATCTAAACCCTTTATCATAGAAACTGATAATACTCAAGTTACAGGATTTATAAAAAATAACACAGGAAAAGGGGTACAAGCTAGAAGATTGTCTAGATGGCAAAATCTTCTTAATTATTATAATTTTAAGATTGTACATATAAAAGGTACTGACAATTTTCTTATAGACTTTTTGAGCAAGAATGTTGAATAACATCTAGGAATTGCGTGATATCGCCATCGATATGGTTGAATGAATGAATGTAATCTTTTAAAATTATAATGATCTTATATCAATCGAAGAAAAAATGATAAATTTACAAAAAGATATTAATAATATAAGATCTAAGTCATATATTTCATAAAATCTCCTTGAAAAATGTTTTGAAAGATTAGGAGAAATGATAATGAGGACAGATGATGTTTCCTCGGTCTCCTCAAAGATAAAAAACATCAATAAGGTAGGCTTGGATATGTCGTCCCATTCAGGAAAAAGCAAGACAACAACAATTGCTGATAACATTAAGACATGAGATATATCCTTGTCTAAGGGTAAAAATATTTCAAAGGGTATTCAGGAAATGTTTATCATTCAAAATGATAAAAGCCTGAAAGATAACAGTCCCCCAAAGGACAAGCTCCTCTTAAAATGAGAAAATTCATATGAAACCCTCTTCTTTCCCAAAGAAAAATCATAAAATATATCCATAATCTCTTCAATGACATTATCTGAAATGGAAAGAAAGTATTTGACTTTCTCCGAGTTTATCTATAACAACCCTAATGGTAATGGGTATTACCAGACCTCTATCGAGTCTATCTACCAAAGAATAATAATCACAAAAAAGACTGATCCTTTATTTGTCCAAGGTGCCATGAATTTTGCTTGTTGACCTGGACTCATTTAAGCCCTAACTATGATGAAATACTTAATGACACCCTTAGAATTCAATTATGTAACATGACAGGACATTAGAGTTTCTACATAAAATTCTTTACCTTCAGTCTAGAATATAATGAAGACAACGGAATATGCATCAAAGCCTATCATCTCATCACAATAAATAGTAGTGAAGAATTAAGGTTTCAAATAAATGATTCTAACCCAAAAACAAGGATATTATAAATGCATAAATGGACAAAGACAAAGAGAGCATCAGATAAAGTAAAGGTTTCGAAGAATGACGTATACGTAAAAAGAATTTCATTCCAATCGCAACAAACAACTAGATAATAGTCCTAAGCGATGGAAAAGCTAGAGGACAAAGAATGATAACATAAAAAATCAATGAGCTGGACTAGCTATTATTGCCCGCCAGTCATATGACAAAAAATGAAGCCACAAGGTTCATGAAAAAGACAAAAAGTAATGATGAAGGCTGGATAACTCTTTGAAAGAAAATGTAATCCCAGCTTTCCAAGTGGCCTGACAAGACATGTCTGCCACTATAAATGTAAATAATAAAGTGATCTGACAATGAATGTCTATCACTATAATTGTAATAACATATGATCAAAAGAAACAATGATAGCAAAGATGAAGGTGAAGCTGACAGTTGAACCAAATTCAAAGCAATTGGAAAAACATGAAGAAGAAGACAAAAGAGAGGGAATCAAAGAGGACACATGTCTTTACAAATGACAGTTGGAAAAGACAAAAAGAAAGAGTTGAACGTCTCAACAAAAAATAAGACAGAAGATAAGAATGACAATTGTATGGCCAAAAGCAAAAGAAGAATGACACGTTTCTCAAAAGATAAGAGGGAATCCAAAAACAGTAGAAAGTTCCTCTATAAATTGAGAATGTTTCTCAATTAGAGGATCATCATAAAGAAAACCCATATCCATCTTTGTATTTATATCTTGTAATGAAGTTCTAAGCTTTCCTTAAAGAAGCTTATATGTAAGATAAGAGAGTGTTTTTATGAATGTGTATCAATCTATGCAGTGAGTGTCTTTGGTACTGACTTATCCTAATACCGTGAAGCCAGGAGGGCGTTAGGGAAAAGGGGATTTGTTGTCGATAAGATGGAACGGTCATTGGATTGCTACATATAACAAGTAACTGAGGAGACTATGTTAACTTTTACTATTTAAACTCTTATCTGCATAAAAGTATTATTTAATCTGATAAATTTCATCTCTTTGTGATTTATTTGTGCTATTCCGCTGGTTACCCTCTATTGATTTTATAGAGCCCTACTATCTTTATATATAGAGATTTTAGAGCAAAAATCATGCTCCGAAAGTTCTCCATTTTGATCTCTAAAATAGAGACATGAATAGTGCATCTCCATTTTTGGATATTCACCATTTACATCTCTAAGAGCATCTCCAAAAGAGCTCTATTTTTTACTCTATCTCTATATATAGAGGTTTTGGAGCAAAAATCATATTCTAAAAGTTCTCTATTTTGATCTCTAAAATAGAGATATGAATAATGCATCTCCATATTTGGAGATTTACTATTAACATATCTAAATATAGAGATAATAGGGCCCACATCTTAATAAGCATTATTCTCCTATTATTTTATTATTATACTACTATTCTTTCATTATTTTATTATCATAATAATAAAATTGTTATAAATATTGTATAAATATTAGATTTTGAATGACCATAATGACACACTGATTACAATGTCATTCATTTATGTAAAGGCTTTTGGCCTTCTCACTATAAGCCTATAAATAGGCCTAATCAGCATGAAATAGAAATCATCAGAATTTCCTCTGAATTCTCTCTTTGTCTCTTCCTTATCTCTCTCTAAATCTTTTGATTTACAACACGTTACGCATCGAAAGCTCGCATTAAAAAAGGCGTAAAACCGAAAAGGTATATTTCTTAATTTTATTTTATTTTATTTATTTATTTATTTTTGATCAATCTTCCATAGCCTCAAGCTATGATGAAACCACTCGTCGATAGCTGAAACCATCTTTAAGATTAATACAAATTTCAACCGGAGCACAGACCAATCTTCCATGAAGCTATCCAATATTATTCCTTCAGAGCTCGAAGCTAATATTCAAGCCCAAGCTCAAGACAAAAAAACTAAGTCACCAGCTCGAAACTCAAGCAAGGCTTATCATAGTCAAATACCTCAAAGTTCCTCAAGCTCACAAAATAAAAAAAAAAAGAAAAAATATATAAAAAAATTTATATATATTCAAGCCCTAAGCCCAAGACAAAGAAAAAGTCCTCATACTGTGTTCGAAGCTCTTCAAATAATAATAATAATAATAATAATAATATTTCGATATTTTATTTGAATATACATATATACATAATAATAATATTATTATTTTTTATAATACACATAATAATAATAATAATATTTCGATATTTTATTTGAATATATATATATATATATATACATAATAATAATATTATTATTATTTTTATAACTTTTAGAAGGATAGTTATACATAACTGCTTATCTGAATAAAATAATAATCAAATTTCAGAGCATTCGAACCTTGATCTAAAATTGATCTCAAAATGCTACCACTTGAGCTCAATTACTTTATTAAATAAATTTTAACTTGTAATTTCTTATATTCTTTTACTTATTAATATATTAATTATTTCGTAAATGTCCAACATTGCCAAGCTTGAATTTGTCGCCTTGACATTTCGCAAAAATTATTTATCTCTGATTCTCGATGCCGAAATCCACTGATGCTATAAATTTGGGAAATACTATCAAAGAAGGAAATGTCGCATCCCAGCAGGATCGCGCCAAGGCCTTAATTTTCATTCGCCATCATATTGATGCAAGTCTGAAAAGTGAATATCTAACGGTCAAGGATCCATTGATCCTCTAGACGAGTTTGAAATAACAATACCTCCAACAACCAGAAGTTGAACCGTTCAGAAAAATTATCTGGAAAGGCAATAGGGCCACATAACAAAAGGTTTATGAAACTGAATGTTACATATGTGGAATGAAAGGTCATTGGTCCCGTACTTGTCGTACGGCCAAACATTTGGCTCGATTCATCAGCTCCATTAAAGGAAAGAACAAGCAAATTGAGACAAATTTTATTGACGGGTAACGACATAATTAATTTTAATTTAATTCCCACGCTCTCCCAAAGAAGATGGCAACTCAGAGTAATGCAAAATTCCTTGATGATGAGGGTGCAAAGTGCCTTTAACTAATTCTTGATATTTCGATTTTCGAGGATTCAAGTGAAAATCTAGACCATTACTGGTGGCAAAAATGTTTACTATGATTGACGATAAGACTATTATATTACTTTTATTGCGTTATTTTCATTCAATGCAAACTTTGATTTTATATCTAGATTTGCTTTTCTTTGAAGATATATGGATTTCTCTTCCAACTTGATCAATTATATATCATCTCATTGGAGATGAATGTCTTGTTGGATCGTGCCACAACCCACACAATCCTACTAATAAGAAATATTTTTCAAACTTAACATTAATTTCATCTAATGTCCAAACTATCTCAGTCCGCTGACCTAATTAAAGGTCTTAAGAGCTACAATCGCCTTCGCTCTAATGGTACCAAGTTCCAAATTAATGCCCTTTATTCTAATAAATCTAATAGAAATTTACTTAGTTTCAAGGATATTCGCAGAAATGGATATCACATTGAAACTATGCATCGTGATGGAAATGAGTATTTACTCATTACTTCTATTATTTTTGGGAAAAAACAAATCTTGGAACAAATGGCTTCTTTATCATGTGGGTTATATCAAACAACTATATAGCTTCAATCCCATATAATAAACCGGTTCAATGACTCTAAAGCATTTATATTATAAGATGAAAGGCTTTGACATCCTGGATTCTCCATGATGCTACAGATAGTTACAAATTTAATGATCCACAACAAGCGCACAAATTCTTAACATCTCATGATTTAATTGTGCTGTTGCTCAAGGCAAATTGATCGTTAGACCATCTTACTAAAGTTGTGTCCGACTCCCCGCTTGAACGTATTCAGCGGGATAGTTTGTAGCCTATTCACCACCCAAGGGACCCGCTATTTTATGGTCTTAATTGATGCGCCCACCGATGGTCTCATGTATGCCTTCTTTCTACCAGGAATGTCGCAGTTGCTAGGATTACTAGCTCAAATAATTCAATTAAGGGCCCACTGATCACCCTATCAAGCAATTCGCCTTGATAATGCCGTGAATTTCATCTCAAGCTTTCTTAATTATTGCATGTCAATTCGGAATAGATGTTCAATAAACGCAATTGCTCATGTTCATACTCAGAATGGGCTGGCTGAACTATTAAACGCCTACGTTAATTGCTAGACCTTTACTTTTGAAAACCAAATTGTTTTATCTACGGGGGCATGCTATTATTCATGCGGCGAAGTTAATTCGCCTACGACCTACAGCAAATCAGGATTTATCACCATTCCAACTTGTTTTAGGTTACCAACCTAATATTTCACATCTACGTGTTTTTGGTTGTGCTGTTTATGTTCCTATCGCTTCCCACACACGACCTAAACTAGGTCCCTCAACGCCTTGGTATTTATGTTGGTTTTCAATCCTCATCTATTATCACCTATGTCGAGCTTCCTCACATGCGAGGTTTTTATCGTCGATTCATAGATCATTATTTTAATTAAAATGTTTTCCCGCCATTAGGGGGAGGAAAGCCAATTCCAGAAGAATGGCGAAAAATTACATGGAATGAATCATCTTTATCTCATTTTGACCCTCCCACAAAGCAATTTGAACTAGAGGTTCAAAAGATAATTCATTTACAAGATCTTGCAAATCGATTACCTGATGCATTTATTGATTCAACAAAAGTTACAAAATCACATATACCACCAGAATATCCTGGAAGACGAATTGAAATTCCAATGGAAAATTGAAATATAGCATGGCTAATGAGCCTAAGCCACAATTAAAACGTGGCTAATTTCTGGGCTCAAAAGACACACCTTGTGAAAAGAAAAGTGTTAAATTTAATACTTCGAAGAGGACGCCTCCTCGAAGAGCATACAAATGAAAAAAGGATTGACAATTATAAATAATGAACTATCAAATTTCTCGGCAGAGGCATCAATTGATCAGCTTATCTCATGGTTTGTACCTAAGACATAACAATGAAGAAATTTAATAATTATATACATAAGGGTAAAACTGAATCGAAATACTACCCTTATAGATGATGCTTTTTCTTTCCAAGTGGCTACGCATCATAAATAATGATGAAGATCAAGAGCCACAAAATATAGATGAATGTCGATCATCGAAATGATCGTTAAAATGGAAAGAAGCAATTCAAATCGTAGTTAAAGTCCCCGGTTAAACGAGGTATTTCCGACCGTAGTTCAAACACCTAAAGACATAAAACCTATCGATATAGACGTGGTCTTTGGTTTCGAAAAGTTTAAAATGAGCAAATAAAATACATATAAAGCACGCCTCAGACCCAAGGTTTCTCACAAAGACCGAATTGATTATGAGGAGACATATTCTCCCGTAATGGATGCAAACTACATTTCGCTATTTAATATATTTAGCGCCTCTCAAGGGACTTGATATGGTCACGGATGTAGTCACAAACTTAGCCGGTATGGATCGATCTCACACGTATATATGAAAATCCCCGAAGGATTCAAATCACCAAGTAATGAATTCAAACCACGGCTATTATATTCAATCAGTTACAATGATCTTTAGTGGATTGAACAAATCAATAATGTGGTATAATCGTTGCTTCATTATTTACTCAAAGAAGGATATGTGAATAATTCAATTCCGTCTTACGCTTTTATCAAGAAAGTAGCAACCGACTTGTACTATTAAGCGATATGTGACGATTTGAATTTAATCGGGACTCTCAAGAGCTCATCAAAACAAGCTTGACTACTTAAAAGAAGGAATTTGAAATAAAAAGACTCGGGAAAACAAAAATATCGTCTCGGCCTCGCAGACGAGTATCGTTTCAAACGGTGTATTAATCCATCAATCAACATATACGTAAAAGTCCTAAGCGCTTTTTATATGGATAAATCACATCCCCTTAGTTAGTTCCCCATCATTGTTAGGCCATCAAAGGACTAAAGATCCGTCTGCCTAAAGAAGAAAATGAAGAATTACTTGGTCCTAAGTACCATATCTTAGTGCAATCGGGGCACTAATGTATCTGCAAATTATAACACCACATTGCTTTTCGGCTAATTTACTAAAGAAGATACGCCTCATCTCCAACTAAAAGGCACCTGAATCGAATTAAACATGTATTAAGATATCTCCGTGAACGTGTGACATGGGATTATTTATCAAGACATTGGAACCACAATTGTTGCTATGCAGACGCAGATCATCTTTCTGACTCTCAAAGCTCGATCACGCATGTGATATATATTTACTTATGGAACAAGTATATCCCTGGAGGATCGTGAAAATAAACTATGGTGGCCACCTCCTCCAATCATTCAAATATACTTGTCGCGCATGAAGCTAGCCGAGAATGTGTTCGGTCAGATCCGCGGATACAACACATCGAGAATCACGCTGATTATCTTCTATTGGGTTAATAAAAACCAACAAGATATGCTTAAGATAATGTCGCATGACAGTAAGTCAAAGGAGGATATATTAAAGGCGCATCGAACTAAACATATTTCACCAAAATTCTTCTATACCTGCGAACTCAAAGTAGCGGTGAGATCAATGTGCAAATGATAAGGTCCAATGATACCCAGCGTATTTATTTACAAAGACCGCCACGCAAAGTTCAAGAAACTTGGGCGCTGGGCCGGGACGGTAGATGCGCTAACCGAAGATCTCCAATCAGACACGTCACTATCGTGTAGCATCATAGCATATTAAGATACTATACTTCTTTCCTTCGCCCGTGCTTTATCCTACTGGGTTTTACCGGCAAGGTTTTAATTTATAATAAGATTCAATAATCTTATGCATGGTCATTCAAGGGGGAGTAAGAGCAACATTGTATAAATATTGATTTCGAATTCCACCATAACGACACACACCGATTACAATGTCATTCATTTACGTAAGCTGCATTTTCACTATAAGCCTATAACAGGCCTAATCAGCATGAAATAGAAGAAATCACTAATTTCCTCCAATTCTCTCTCTTTGTCTCTTCCTATCTCTCTCTAAATCTTTGATTTACAAATAAAATAATTATTTTTATTATATTTTTTATAACATTTTTTTATTTCGATATTACTTATATTTATATTATTTATTAATATTGAATTACTTTTCATATATAATATTGTAAAATGATTTTAAAATATTGATTTTGTAGTATTAATTTATTTTAATAATTTAAATTTTTCTTAAAATAAATAAATTTAAAATAATTTAATTTTATTAAACTATTTTTGACAATGATAGCAATAAATTTTTTATTATTTTCATTTATATTGAAAATAAAGATTTTGGTTGAGTTGGATATAATAAAACATTAAGATTTTAATTAATTAATGCAATAATTTCTTAGAAAAAAAATACAAATTCATATTGAAGAAAAAAAAGAACATAAAAATTATATGACATGATGTTTTGTATATCATTTACTTAAACATTAACTACAAAAAACATTGTATGAGGGAAATGATGATCAAGCTCATGTTGACATGCAAACTAATTCCTCATCTAGCTGTATGAGGAATTAGTTTAGAAGTTGAGAAGACTCATCTCCTTGCCAAAATGTATGAGGGAAATAATGAAATTATTGAGATATTCAAAAGAGGAGAAAAAGAAGAGATGAACGATTTGCCGAAATGACCAAGGAATCGGAGAAACGTTACTAATTAAAGATGCTACATGTTAAAAATGAATGCAACAAATACATTCGAACGTGTTACAAAGAAGAAATTCATGAGAAAATCGACTCATTTTCCGATCCATTTGAGAGTGAGGTATTTCAATTTTAAAAATGTAGATTATTGAAAACGACTGCAAATCCAATAAAGTGGATCAAGCGGTCCTAATACTTTAATTTTAAGAATTACAACGAATACGACTTCGCTGAAATTACTGAGGCGCATTTACCACCTTATTGGCTTTTATATCAGACTTTTATCATTCGTTAATGTAGTTTTAGTATGTAGTTTTTATTAATGTTGCTTTATTTTCCAAATGTAATATGATGGTCTATAATATAATATTTATTAGTTTAAAATACATTTTTAGGTTTTTAATATATTTTTATTTATTTAATATAATTTTATATTATATTTAAATATAAATAAAATTATTTCATATATCATATTCTTAAAATATTCTAATTTTAAAAAATGAATACTTGAAGAATAAATAATGATTTGAAGTTGAAAATAGAGATTGTTTTTTGAAATTAAGCCTTTAACATATGGGTTCTATCATCTTTAAATATAAAAAATTATCAATTTTAAATGAAAAATAGAGATTTTCTTTTGGAAATCTCTAACGAGCTTTTAATCCTTCACAAACCGCTCCAAAGGTTTGTGCTGTTTCTTGGGTCGCATTCCACATCCCTTGGTCTGCTGCAGGCTCTTTTGTTTCTACTTCCATATCACCCCAACTCCCCATTAACCACAACAGAAACGCAGCACAGTCTGCTGCTGCGGCTTTACCCAGAATCGTGAAGTCATTGTTGTGTGAAGGCGAACTCGATGTGGCTCTTTGCCATCTGACCAAGTCAGATCCACTTCTCGCTTCCTTGATCAGTACTCACCAGCCCCCGACTTTCGATTCTGTTCACCCTCCATATCTTGCCCTGTCAAAAAGCATTTTGTACCAACAACTTGCATACAAGGCCGCGACCTCAATCTACACTCGCTTTGTTGCGCTTTAGGCCGGTGTTGTTCTCGTCACCGTGCTAGCCCTCTCGCCGTCCAGCTTCGGCAAATTGGAGTCTCTGGTCAAAAAGCTGGTTATCTTCAATCTTCATGACCTCGCTAGCAAGTACAAGACTGGAATTCTATCTGATTCATCAATTTTGGAAATGGATGATAAGTCGCTCTTCACAATGCTCACCATGGTTAAGGGAATTGGATCTTGGTCCGTACACATGTTCTTGATTTTCTCGCTCCTTAGACCAGACGTTCTCCCAGTGGGAAATATGGGTGTGCGTATGCAATTTTTATATGGGTTGGAAGAATTGCCACGGCCATCGCAGATGGAGCCGCTATGCGAGAAGTGGAAGCCTTATCGGTCGGTTGGACTTGGGTCATGGTACATGTGGAGGTTTCTTGAGGCAAAGGGTGCCCCATCAGCCAGGGCAGCAGTGGCATTGGTCGATGGTTCTACCTCGGAGTCGCAACAGATGCAGCAGCAGCAACCACAACAACTTCAGCTTGTGGATCCCATCAACGACATTGTGAACCTCGGGTAGTTGTCCTTGGCTCCTTGCGCTTCAGATTACTACTATGTTTAATCTTATTTATCAATTGTTTTTTGGTATCTGTATGTTTATAGAATTGCATTGCTTTATTCCTATGTCTTATATTATGCAATCCTGTATATTTACATAAACTTGTCTTTTCTCCACTGTGGATTATGCATTCTGCCACTGTTTGTCATGTTTCTAAATTGGGTGTGATTGATAGGGATCTGTTTTCTGGAATATATGGCGGATAAGTTCTTACATCCTTAGAAATGTGACTGAATCCACTATTTTCAGAGTCTGCAATTGCAGGATACATATTGTTCCTGGATTTTAAATTACAAACCAAAAAAACTTTCTGAGCTATCAAATGGTCACTTTCATGATCCTTTCATCCCCTGAGTTTTTTGTTGTTTGAACTTTGATCTGAATGGTTGGATTGTGAACAGGAGAAACCACTTATCCATTCTGATAGCAGGCCAGTTGCATGTGTTTCCAAATAGGCACATGATAATTCAATTTCCCATTTTGGCTTTCTAGGCCACAATTTTCTGTTCCCGCACGGGGTCTCAGAAAATGGTATATTCTCTTTCTGTGCTCTATGTGAATCCACTAGTTTTCTTTTTGCCCTTAACCAAGATTTCCATCATGTCTCTATTCTTGCTGGTTGTAATAGGTAAGTCTAAATGGAAAGGTAGAGGCTATGCGTGAGAAGCACAAACATTTTATTATCCTACTATTGTCTTCTTCTTTCTATGGAATTTTTAACAAATGGTATACCTTTGTCAAGATTTCACTTTACATCTTTTAATCTTGAATTTAAGTTTCCCAGTTCCTTCCTTTTGGCTTTTTGTCTGTGAATCATTGTACAAAGTGGAGAAGGGAAAGAATTGCAGCATCAATAGTGAACATGGAATTATTTATTTATTATTATGGATAGCTATCCTATATCTCTTGATTTACAAATAGTTTCATGAACAAAAGAAACACTTTCATAATTCAGGATGCAACATTAGAGTACATGATTATCCAGGAACTTTGACCTCCTATATGTACTTGAAAAGGCTGGAGTGGGGGGAGGTTAGGTTTAGACTTTTTTGTCCATGCATGACTTCTACACTATTGTTCTCTGGTTGAATTTATGGAAAAATAGCAGGTGTCAAGTTGAAGGTGGTAGGAAATGGGAAAACCAGAACCTGGGTTGACAAATGCCTATCTGGAGTTTTCTCTTTACCTCTTTTATTTATTTGAAGAACATTGCAATGGGGTCAAAACAGGGCAGGTTGCTTTATTAATCTGCCACTTAAACAGACCGATAGCTACCACTACATTGTGCCATGCACCACGTTGCCCACCTGTTTCTAACAATCATGATCATGATCCTCGGCTTTCATTGCTGCAGGTTGGCACCATTATTGGAACCCTACCACCTTGTATGAGTGATTTGTGCCACCCATCTTCCAAATTGTGTCACTGTTACCCTGCCACCTCTATTGCTTCTATTATGCTCCAACCTGCCAATGGTGCCACCCACACATTCTTCCACAATTATTTCCCCATTGTTCACCTTTGACAACCAACATGGCATTATTGCTCCATTTTAAGGAGTTCAAAGTTTTTTCATGCCTGAACAATTGAATTTCTAACATCAACCTCCACCTTCTTTAAATGCTGATTTTAGATATAAAGATTTCTAGTGTGACCTTGACTTCCTTAAATCTATAACTTTGATATTATTGATCAGAGAAAAGGCCTTCAGAAATTTCTTAATTCTATCCTTTGTAAATTTACTTATTTCTTACTATAATGTGGTCATGAAAGCGGTCCTTCTGAAATTGCATGTGTTGTGGTTTTACCTATGTAATAACTGCTGAGCTCCTGGGGTGGTGCCTCATATATTTCAAAGTCTCATTGTAACCTTGGAAACAGGAATTTTTTTTGTAAAAAGCTGTGGTCTTCTTCCCTTGAATTTTTTGTATCTCTCAGGACTTTGACTGGTTAAGATCCAGGTGGTTTAAGCTTTGACCCACCTTTCATGATTGAGGTAGGCGTGAGACAGGGTATGATTATGGCTGTTTGTGGTAGAGCTTTAATCCTGTGTAGGAATCAAGACAGGCTTTATATTTTCTCTTTTCCTGTTGCTGTCCTGAGTCCTTAGGTTGATCTACAGCCATGTGAAATATAGTTGTTTTCAATTGCCTTGTTTTCAACCAAGGCACATATTTCGGGAGGATATGCATTATATTTTCACATCGAATGAGAACATGTATCCTCCAAGTACTGTTAAAGAACCCATGCAAACATCCTCGAAGGAAATGCCATATGGGTTTTCTCAGAAAAATGATTATAATTTTGTGCACCATATAGTGAGGACACACATGGGAAACTTTACTTGTTAATATATCCTTGCTGGTATCTTTATGGATGATATATGGATGGATTTGTACTGTTTGAACATTAATTTTTGGGTCAGATTTGTGTAATGGCAGCCGCAGAGTATTGGATAATATGGATTTCAACCCACATTGTCCTCATCTTTACTGCAGTTTTTTAATCTGTTTGAGACTCAATTATTCATCTCAAATTGGTATATCCATCCACGATCTTTAATTTATTCAATATTTTCTATGCCATTGACAAACCTATGCGGGTAATTTTGAGAAAAGCACTTACATGCATCTGTGCACATACAAACTCTCAAAAACTGATGGAAGGGTGATTTTAAGTTATGCTTCCTGCTGTCTGTTAACTGTTGCGGGAAATACTGATAAATTCATGCTATTTGTTTTAGGGCTTGCATTTGGGGACAATACGCTGGAAGAAAGATGTTTTTTTAATATTTCCGTCAATATTACTGGCATGCTTTAACCTGAAGAGGCAGATTGTCCTTGCAGTTTGAGATACCAGGAAGGAAATTCATGAAGGTGTAGCGAGCTTCAAAATCGAATTGCATCTATCTGGGTTTTTTATTTTTAATTTCCAATGTAATATAATCCATATTTCTGAAATTCTTAGAAGCTAGAATCTATTCATGGAAGTATCCAGGTTGTCTATAGCGCCACCCACATAAAGCAGACAACTCCATTCATGTTGAGTTGAGTTGGGTTTTTTACCCAAATTATTTTTACAGCTGCACTTCTAATTAACCGAGATAGTAAAACTGCGTTGATTAGGTGAATAATGTATTTGTCTTCTAATCTATTGTTGAGGCTTCAATGACAGAGGAACATTATTTTACTTTTCTTGGAATTTCTGTTTTATTTATGATTGGGTACAAATTAATGGCCTGAAATTTCTTTCAAAAGAAGGAAATTTGATGTGGGTGGAGATGGTGTGTGCGCCAACGTAGCATTTAAGGACGAACCCAAGGAGGTAGGAAGCAATGCGATGCCTTGTGCCCTGTGGTGTGGACGGCTGAACAGAATCAGTTTCTTAATGATATAATGATTGAACCGACCAAAACTCAATAGTTGAGTTTGAGAGTTATGTCATAAGAGTCAAAGTAACTTGTTTTTGAAAATATATATTTATATTGATTTTAGCCTATTCTGAATGTCACATAGGAGCGACGATCATTTTGATATAAAACTGTTAAAACCATATTTGCTAATTGTGGCTTCATTTTTTAACTAAAGGCCCAGTTAGGAATTGTGGCTTTTGTTAAAAAAATGAAGCCCTAATTGTGATTTTTATTCAAAAATTAAACCGTTGTTATCATATGTGATTTTAATAATGATTTATATATATAAATAAATGGGAGTACCTCCTATGTGACATTCTTACATGGCATGGGGAGGTTAAATTGAACATAAATTTGAACGATCAACTAAAATCATTTTTTTTTTTTTCTAAAAATGTTACTTTGACACAACTCGAGTTTGAAGATTCAAAATCTGGAGCAGAGCTTTAACCGAACATTAAATTGCTGAGAAGAAATGGAGGAAATGTTTTGACATACTGCTGAAGGTAAGTGACGCTGACAAGTAGCTGAACAACCACGAGCTGCATAATGCGTTTTTGGTCAGAGTGTAGAAAGAAAGAAACATGGAGGAGTTTAGTACCTGAAAATTGAAACGATGGAAGGTTATCACCTTTTGTCTATGTTTTTGGCGCTTTTCTCTCGAGCATCACCGGAGCCTGCGGGCTGCCGGACCGACCACGGCGATCATCGGTACCTCGCAACCTTTAATGAACCGGATGGTTTAACGAGGCGCACCGCCGCTTCTACGTCGTCGGCTTTCTCTCGGCCAAAGAAAAGAATTCAACCGTTGATGGCGTTATGATCACGCACCTTCTTCGCCGATTACTTCGCAGATTTATATAGCGGATAATCATAATGCATTGGCTGGACGACGATACGACATCTTCCTAATCGATGCGATCTTCTTTTTCCTTATCACTAACCGGATATTAGGATAATTGTATATTCGCAATCGCGGGTAGATCTTCTTTCCTTAAAGGGTAGATACCGGATCATGAAGGTGGGGTGCTTTCCTTTCTTCGGGGTCGCTTAGGCTGGCCAACTGATTGTCCTCGTCACCAATTCTACCACCGGCTTAGTTTTCAATTTCCGGGCCCAAGCTTCCTGGGGAACCCGAACATCACTATGGGTAAAGTTCCCTAATGAGGCTTTTCACGCCTCTCTCGAGGATACCCGCCATATACTGCTTCTCCGCCCCATGCCTGGCCCAGGTCGTTTATTTTAGGCGCCACAGTTACTTCACCTCACAAGCGTAGGTCGGGCAAGGTCGAATCGCTTCTCGGGTTCCGAGTGGCGTTCCATGTGGCCAGACAGGGTTTGTTGGTCTAGGCTTGTCGCCGTCAATTGCTTTGCGATAATGATGGCCTCTCTCGACTTTCGTGCTCGTTTCGATTGACATTCCCGTTAAACGCCTCGCAGCTACTCTGGACCGTGATTTTCATCGTTTCAATCCTTCACGCTCTTCCTCTTCCTTACTTTTTTCTCGCTCTTCAACCCTCTTCGCCAGGACTCGGATTTTTTTGCTTCCTTCTCGAACTTCGAACTATCACGTAGGGACCTGCTCGGGTGTTTTTATCGCTCGCCTCGCCGAGTCGCCGTGTCCCTATCCCTAGTGTGTCTTTCTTCTTCTTCCTCTATTTACCTTTATTTGTTCTGGAGTTCGTGGGTCCCTAGTGGCCGTTGTTTGTCCCTTCTTTCCTATTTTCTGGTCGAAATTCGTTCGCCTTCCCTTACACTTGCTAGATCATGCATCTCCCTCCCAGCCCGCCGGTCCCTCGTGCCTGGCACGGGGGTAGTCTACCATGAGGGACTTAGGCGCATAGAGGGGGCCCCACCGGTCCCGCTATTGTTGTCGATCATGTCCCTTTAGTGGGTCCCCCTTCCCCTCATGGCAAAGGCGCTGATAGCTGCCACGTAGACGTGATCCCGCGCCCGCTACATGAGGACTTATCACGCACGTCGGCCGGGCCTTACCGTCGAGCCCTCTTTGAACGTAATTTTGCTCGCACGGCCCCTTCTGTCCCGATTCGCGTCCCGACTTCTTCACCTCCACGCCGCTCACGTGCCGGGCGTGGTTTCGCTTCGAGGCGCCGAATGGCCTCCGCTTCCCTCTGCATCCTTTTATCAAAAGTGTTTTAAAGCATTTTAATGTCTACTGGGCGTTCTGGTCAAGTGCCCAGTGATAACCGGCAGGATAAGATCTTAAAGATTTCTTGATTACTCTTGAACTGTTTGTTGAGTCATAAGGCGTCTGTATCTCAGTATCCGATGCCGGCTAATCATTTCGGATCTCAGTCTTCCCGAAACATTGAAAAGTAGTATTTTTTTTAATGAATTTCTTGGTGGTAAGTGGGAATCTGTCAGGCTGGCGAGGATGACTGGCTTGAGTATCCGGTGCTGGTGCCTGAGAATCTCATGAGCTTTTTGTTGTGATTCTAATTTAATAAGTCATGAGTGTTTATATCTTCTGCTTTTGTTGTCATGGTCTTGGTGTCGCCTCGAGGCCTCGACCAGGATGAAGAGGTGAAAGTGAAGTTGGTCAGTCTTTGCTGTGGGTGTACTCGAGCTAATCCAAGTGGACATTCAAGACTTTCTGAGTGTGTGTCTCTCCTCCATGGTGGCTTGAAATATCTCCTTGTGAGGATAGTGAAGAAGGGCCTGATCGTGAAGCTACTTAGGAAGAGCTCGAAGCTGAGAGTCAAATCGTTATTAGAAGAAGAGGCGTTAAAGTGGCTCAGCTTATAAGGAGTAACCTGGGACTGGTGGAGTCAAAGTTAAGTGCCTTCTGCGTGGCATTAAAGGGTGGGTGTGAATGGGGAGTTCGGCGAGGGTGGCGCCTCCATCCGTGGTAGAAGTGTCAGGTGGATGAGTTCCTGTGGGGAGGAGCGCCAGCTTCTCCATGTACGCTATTTGATGGTCACGAGCCTGGCCGAATGCTGTTCTCTGATGGAGGCGGGAAAGTGCTTTGGGCTTGGAGGAAGACTGGCGCGCGGTGGAAGCATCGTGGGTGTGTCAATCCGTTCTAGGGATTTGATCTTGGGAGGGTGGGTATGTCTCGTTGAGATGTTTTGGCCTTATGCAGCCCCCGGGGAGTTGTCCGTGTGTCGACCATGCTGTTTGTTATCTATCTTTTAGTTCAGATGTTGCACACCTTTGTCTTGTTTGGTGGCTGCCTATATGAAGAAGGCTGCGGCGAAGGGACTGTCTTTCGAGGGGTTTGCCCGGGCGGCGGGCGATATAAAGGCGAGTCTCACTCACGACCTGGAGAAACGGGACCTCAAAGCAGGTGCGCATCTGGCGGGGATCTTGCTTGATCGCAGATGGAGCACAGGCATACCTTGAAACCGTCTCAGAACAAAGGCAAAGAGAGAAACCGGATGTGAAATTTCTTCAGCGGTAACGGATGGTGAGGGACAAAGGCTGGATCTTTGAGGAGCTTCAAGGAAAACGATGGCAGTTCTGGATGATTGTTTGAGTGGATGGAAGCTGGCAGTTGGGACATTGCGATCTTAAGACCATGACCTTGGCCAGAGTTTTTCAAAGAGGTCTGGCAGAACAATTGAAGGCACCTGACAATGAATGTCGCGGGCCATGATGACCTTTCGATGTTGTATCAGTGAAACTAGAGGAAGGGTGATGCAGTGAGATAAACATGCACCTGATTTCGGTTGGCTCTCTAACATTGAGACTGTTCTTCTGGGTTGTGCTTGATTTTCAGTTCTCAACGGGTACAATCCCAATACCCAAATTTTTTTTTATAATTATATATTAAGTTATAAATTGACTCTTGGTGTTTTTAGGAATTAGAAGATATTGATTAAATTATAGCTCAAACTAATGCAAATAAATATAATATGAAATTGATGGACATTTGCAAGTGTAAGGAGTAAATTTATAAATTTATAATAATTTAAAGTTCAGTTATGTAAATAAGTTTGCCAATAATACGAAGTGTAAATATGAGAGTTGAAGTGCAAATAAAATGAAATATAGACTATCATGAGAATAGGAAAACTTAAAGTGAAAATCTTTTTTTTGTGTGAGCAGCCTTACCTTAATGGCATAAGGCCAAGTGATCTGGAGCTGAGTGTAGGCAAATCCGTTTTTGAGAGAAGGAGAGGAAAAAAAGGGGAGAAGAGGCTAGGAGCTAGGAAGATCGAGTTCTAGGTGGGTTTCTTCCACTTCTTGCTCACTTTGTGATCAAGCGGCTTAAGTGGAGATTTGAAGAGGCTAAGGTAAGAAAAACAAAAGCCAGTAGCTTCATCTTTCATGGATTTTGTTGAGAGCTAAATATGGATAAAGAGTTTTGTTTTAGTTAAAATGAGTTTTGGGGTTGTGTGTTGGTTGAGTTTGAAGAGTATTGTTGAGTTGAATTGGTTTTTGTGTAATGTTTGTAAAGGGAAAAATGTTGGGTTTTCAAAGAAATGCTGTCAAAATTTGTCAAGACCCTTTTGTTCTTGTTTTAATTTATAGATTAAGTTATAATCATGATAGTGATTCAATTGGGAAGAACTATGAGATGGTCTAAAAGTTATAGAAGATACCGGAGGAAAATGTGATCTAAAGGCTTACCAATCTAATGAGACTTAAGGTGAGCTCGGGTAGCTCACAGGTTACTCACCTTTGGTGTATTATAGTGTTTGGCATAGTTGAGTTTCATCCTTCAAATTGAGTGATTCAAAATTCTGGGTAAAATAGACTATGGAAGTAATTTACTTGAGAAGGAAGTGTATGCAAATTGTAACCCAGAAGTACCCGGAAATTTGTCAAAGTGGGCTACGTGTAGACGGTGGTCTGCCTTGCAAATTGGAGTGATATGGATGTAAATAATAACTTGAGTTTTGGTGATCAAAGGTGGATGATTCTAATTGAATAAGAAACCTTAGAACCATAGCTTCAAACGGTAGAAGGGACCATTACCAATTTATGGGTTAGACCCTGGAATTAAGAAAAATGGTAAATAGCAAGTGAAATTTAGGCATCTCACCAGGCCAGTTTGGCATTAAAATGACGTAACTTGTGTTTGGGTGATCCAAATGATATGATTCCAATTCCTACTAAAAATATACTCATAGAGATAAAATTTTCTTAGAAACTAGGCAAATTATGAACTATGTCTTGAGAAAATTTTGCAAGTGAAAAGTTCTTGGTGAACATAAACCCTAACAAAAAACTTCTAGAATAACCTACTAATATGTGAGTGTCATTGTATTTGAATAAGGGATGACGAGGAGGAAAGCCAGCATTGAAGTCAAGATTCCGAAGATCGGAATCAAAGCGACGATTTTGGTTTGTTCTATCTTCTTCTATTCTCGTTTCAAGATTTGAACTATTTGTTCTAAATGCATAAGAAAAGCATATTGAATTGTTTTAATTGATTTAAAGAAATTGATTGTGAAATGTTTGGAAGGTATTAGAAAATTACGTGAGTATTGAAAGAAATGAATCGTTTTATCTGAATGTACGCTGTTATGCTTTATTATGTTCTTATAAAAGATTTGAGCGTCCTTCAATTGAATGTTGCTTAGTTTAGTTCGTATGAAGGATGGATTGGTATCTGATAAATTGGCTCATGATCTTAGGCAGTTGTATTGATGTGTCGCCGATCGTGGCCCAGGGGCGGGGCCAAAGTATCGGTAGTGTTCACTAATTGATTTTTTTAATAACCGATCCAACAGCCCGGCGGAGACGTGCGTATTGCAAACCGTTTTTATCTTACAGGCCTGCGGCTAGTGGGCCCATGCCGGTGATTCCGATCTCCTGTATATCGAAAATATAGGTTAAATTTATTAAAGAGGCGAGAAACAAAGACAGATGATTTGTGATTGAAACATATTGAATTATGAAAAGTATGATTAAGATTGAAATGAAAATAGTATTGTGAAATGCATGATTTGATTTTCAATGACTTATCGTATATGGGAAGTGTATATTAGTTTGATCGATGAGCCAGTAAATAGTTGTATATAGAAATAGAGTATATGTATTGTATTGACACTGATCATGAAAGATGCGAGTTTGTTTAGTAGCGCATGATTTGATTTATTTTGCAGAGTGAGATGAAATTGTATAGAATACTAAGCATGAAAATGCTTCTGAGTGTAATTTTATCTATCTGCGAATGCTTGATTAGGCAGGAGAAAAGCAAGATTGAGGACGTCGAGTTATAAAGAAAAGAATTGAGGTATGTTAAACGTATGCATTCACCTATATCTCTTTTGAACAGTGATATTTGTAAAAACAATTTCAACTCTGAATATATACATTTTATAAATCATTTGAAAAGGCAGTGTAGCTATAGTAATTGTACTTTTGCATGAATGAGAGTAAATGGGCTTACCCGCTTTAAAAACACTTCCATATTTGAAAATGATTTTATACTATTTATGGAAGTGTAAACTCTGACGTGTTTTATAAGGTGATTAGGTGACGTGAAACGGACTTGGTTTGGACTTGCCATCGGTGTCGAGGCTAGAAAGGTGCTACGAAGGGTGAAGATGGAGGAATTGGAATTTGGCCAGGAAGATGACGCCCAGGGTGTCCTCGTTGCCATAGCTCTGCTTTTCTTCTGGCGACCGTGGTCGGGTACGCCCAGTATATCTTCAGATACTTAGGCTTTTCATCGTTCCTCTTCACTTTAGTGGCCTTTGGCCTTATGCAGCGGTTTTGACCTTTATTGAAACGTTAATTCGTATATTCATGCTCTCTAAGTCTTTTGCCTTTTTTCACCCTTTTTATGGCTTCTAAATGAATTGAATTCTAGGATTCTTGCTGCAAGTGGGGCCACGCGGCCCTTTGATGGCAAAATTCTTCTGGGCTCAGTTGGGTCATGGTTCTTTAGACGAGTATGGCTTCATGGGAACTAAGGCTGCGTGGGCTTTTATGGCCCGACTCCCGGGCTCGTGGTGAACTTTGAGCCGTGTCTCCTTTGGAATTTGGTTGCATGATTTCCCTTAGAGTCCCGAGCTCTGTGTCTCTGTGGTAGAGGCACACTTTGGCGGTTCTATTATCAGTATAGCTCCGTGTCCTTTGGACTTAATTTGCTGACAACCGTCTGACTCTGTGTCTCTGTCGTGAAATTTGCATGGTTCTCCCTTTCGGTTGTTAGTGTCTCTTTTGGACTAAGTTACATGGCTCTTTGAAGTCGAACTCGTGTCTCTGTGGTGTTGCGCCAGTTCATGAGTTTGAGCTTCGGTCTCTCGCTGGACTTAGCTACATGGCTCTTTTGACGTCTGACCATGCCTCCTAGTGATTTGGTTGCATGGTTCCTTCGAGTTTGAGCTCAGTGTCTCTTTGGTGACTACTGTGGCTCTTTCAAGATCCTAAGCCTTGTCTCGTGAATTTGTTTTGCATGGTTCATGAAGTTGAGCTCCGTGTCTCCTTTGAACTTAGCTACATGGCTCTTTCGAAGTCTGAGATTCGTGTCCCCTTTGGACTTGGCTACTTGGCTCTTTAGAAGTCTAAGCTTCGTGTCTCTTGTGGGTATTGCATGGTTTCCTTGAGTTTGATATTCTCTCTTTGGATTGAACTCTTGAGCGACATCTAAATTCTCCCACATTTATGTAAGTGTGGTGATGGATCGAGAAAACATCGACACAATTTATAGTGTACAGTTATTATCTAATCCCGACAATAATGCCGTGAAACTTGTTTATTTTATATTTCTTGCAATTATATTGATTCAAAAGCGGTTTCCTTAGAATATTGAGATTTCTTTACGGTTTGATCGCTGATTATGAGTGGGCCAATTCGAGCAATAGTAATAAAGTGGTTTAAGTCGGTCTTTCGATCCACGAATCTCGAAATTCTCGATCAACTACTCACGACTACTCAGCTCTGTACTATTTGGACGATGATTTGATTGATATACCCCCAACAATCTTTAAAATAATGAAAAGATGATATATAAGCCCAGAACAAAATGAAATCTTTGCCCAAAATAAAAAAATAAAAGAAATAGGCGGTCGGTTAGCTTTAAAGGGCATTGAAAATACAAGCTGTTGTGAAACATGATTCTGAACAATATTTGTAGCTTTACTTCACTGATACAGATTTAGAATCGAGTCGAGGAGGCTATGGTATCACTTGTGGATTCGTAACATACATTCATCATCAGTCTTCCTGTATTTACTGCTGAGACCAGGAGGATTAAATAACTACTTTTAATCGAAGTTTGCTTAATTACGGAGTATTTTCTTTTTCAATACTTCATACAGGGCATGGGTATAAACCTTTTTAAGACATAAATGAAGCATGGGTTTTACCTTGCTCTTGGTTTCTCATCCTCAAAGTGGAGCAGTTCATTCTTTCATGATTGAATCCCTTCTTGGCACGGGATTGAACTTCTTGTTCGAATCAGTTGAATCTGTTAATTTTAATTGATAAGTCATTGACTCATTCTGATTTCAAGTGAGAAGAAGATTTATCGATTAAATTCCATAGCCCGTAGATCTGATATTAGGTTCGCATGCCCTTGAGGATATTGTTCGATACTCTCGGGGAATGCCTTCTCTGTGTCACTCCCGAGGAGGTACTTGTCCAAGGCATGAAACGATCTCATTACAGTGCCAGGACAACGATATTTGGATCAGATACAAAAAAAAATAAACAAAACGTAAAAGCAAATTCAAGCTGAAGTTCGGTAAATTACATTAAATTTAACGGGAAAATAAATTCTAGCAGAGTAAATTCAACGGAGAATTTGGGTTTCTAAATTACTTAATTACACTAACGGTAGCTACGATCGAAGAACTCATGCGTCAGTAGGTTCAATTCGAATTTGTTTGGACTTCAAACGAACCCGAGCGATAATTTTGAAAGGCGTGTGTTCTACATTCGGCTTCAACTAGAACTAACATCAGGTCGAAATTGATGCAATAGCAATCTACTCTAATCTAATCTAAAATAACAGCAAACTAAAGAAAAAACAAAAATTAAAATAAACGAGCCTTGGCTACCCAGGACTTCTCTTTCGAGCCACGAAATTTGCTTTTCTTCGATAGCGGTAGCGTATTTATAGGGTTTGGAAGTTAGGCCCTAACGATGCACACATTGTGGATTTCAAAATAACTGGCCCATTTATTTCACATTCTTCAGCGGCCATTTACGTAGTCGCGACGACGCTGATATCAGCGACCTCTCTTTCCGCGTCGCGACTTCCAGCGACTCTGCTTATGAATTTATTACGATGTCGCGACTTCAATCATAAGTCGCGACTACCTTCAGTATTGAGAACTTTTTGAGGTCGCGACTTCAATCAATACGTCGCGACTTACCGTTTTACATTCATTCGTAAAGCGGGAAGCTTTTATGTCACAGTTGCGACTTGTATTTAACATCCGCCGAGTTATGCTGATGTAGCGACAATTAAATGGCGTCGTGACCTTCTTTCCTTTTTAATGATCTGACCAGCGAGATGACTTATGACTTCGCTTCTTTATGTGATGTGGCGTTGATGAAACCTCATATTCCGCTACCGCATTGAGGCTCTTTTGATGTCGTGGAAGCTTTTCTTTTTGTTGTGACTTGTCTTGACACCTCACGGGATTTGATGTCGCGACGGCTAAATGATCTTCGCGACCTCCATTCTTTATAGCTGTGTGACTCTTGGCCAGTCCTTGCCACGATACCTTACGGTTGATGTTGCGACCCTTTGACTAAATCGCGACATCTTACGAATCGATGTTTGATGTTTCTCTGTTACAGCGTGCGACCTGCATGTTCGATCTCTCGAAGATCTTTTGTCATAACTTCTGTCGAGTGTCACGACCTCCATGTCTCACGCCTCAAACAATTCATGACCTCGAAGTGGTATCGACATCATATCTGCTTCATCATTAATTCTTGGTGTGGTTGGAGTTTTACGTTTGACCTCCTTTGCTTGATTCTGTCGGTCGACCTCGAGTCTTTTACGTAAATTGGTTGCGACTTCATTTTACTTGAGAAGGTTGTTCTTGTGGCTGTGGTCGGCTCCTTTGTCGTGACCTCATGGTGCGGTATCACGACTTCATTTATCTCAGTTTGGTGTCGACGTCCTTGATGATGTTGCGACATGGACTTCTTCATTTAATTTGCTTCTTTTATTCTCTGCGAGTCATATTTTCCTCGACTCCTTCTTAGCAGGTGACAAACACAGCCAATCTTCAGTTTCTTCTTGAAGAAGCCAAATTTATTTGAGGTGACTTGGAATTGCTGAAAACTACACTTCCTGTCGCGACTTAAGTTCGAGTTTGACTTAGAATCTGGCATGAGGTGATTTCTTATGATTTTCTTTAAGAATTTGCTTTACTGCTTTGTATTTTCTATGAGTGGAATTTGATTCAATTATCGGTTTTACTGCTAGACAATTCATCATTATTCTCATTATAAACTCGAGAAAAATGGATTAAAAATCTAATGAGTTTGGACTCATCGGCTACATGGCTCTTTCGAGTGAGCTCAGGTAATATCTATGGGTGAGTTGCAGTTTCAGCCGAGTTTGAAGCCGTGTCTCCTTTAATTTGAGCTATATGGCTCTTTTGAGTGCGAGCTCAGAGTATCTCCTGTGGACTAAATTTTGCATGGTTCATGATATGACCGTGTCTCCTTTGGATTAGACTCTACAGTGGCTCTTTTCCAAGTTTAATTTCAGTGTCTCCTATGGACTGAGCTATGTGGTTCCTTCGAAGTTTGAGCTCCGTGTCTCCTTTGGACTTAGCTACATGGCTCTTTCGAAGTCTGAGCTCCATGTCTCTTGTGGACTGAGCTACATGGTTCCTTCGATATCTGAGCTCCGGGGCTCCTGAACTGAGCTACGTGGCTCTTTTGCCTTCCTTCCCTTGGGAAAGTGCACGCGATTTTAATGCGAGTCTATGGAGAATCGGAAAAAACTGCGTGGCTTCCCCAGGTGCCCAGGCTTCCTTATAAATAACCGCCTTCCTTCGATGGTGTGTGTTATACTCCGCTTTCAAATTCCTTCTCTCTGCGTGGTGCTCGAGGTTCGATGCGTGATGAAGCCTCGAAGGTCACGATCGCTTCTTGAAGTACGTTGGGTGGTCGTAGGGTGGCGTTTGCTTTGTCGTCGCTACTTAGTTTGTTAGAGTTGCGCGTTGTTCCTGACCGCTAGTTGCAGTTAGTTTCACCAACCACTGCCATTTAGTGGATTTAGGTCGAGGGTCGCTTGGAGGCGGCGTGCTTTGAATGCTTGAGGCCGTTCATGCTATTCCTCCTCCTCTTTCATCCTTCTCCTTCTTTTTCTTTCTCTCTTTCATGTGGTTTTTGCCTTGATTGGCGGGTTTGCTACTTATGTAATTTTTAAAGATGTAAATTTAGTGTTGCTATTTGTATTTTAAAGATGTAAAGGACGGTTTGCTATTTATCAATTTATGAGATGCCAGATGAGATTTTCTTGTTGTAATTTTACGAGATAATTGTAATAAAAATGCGATCTTTTAGGCTTGTATGCTTGTCTAATGTTCTTTGCTTCATCCTTCGGAGGCCCTTACGAGTCCGAGTGGATTTACGACGAGCAGGACCTCTTAGCCGCTTCTTTATGATTCACGAAAGTTAGTAGGCCAGAAAATGAACCGCAAAATTGTTATTTGAGCGGAGTAGAGAGCATTGTGCTTTCTTGTGATACAATTTGATGTTTATGGGTAAAAGCGCTTGAGGTGTTCAATTCGAGTGTGTTGAGGTCTTTCCCTCCTACTGTTTGGAGCTCATGTATTTGCCATGGGACGGATTACCATGATATGATAGGGTCCTTCGATTGGGTCTAGTTTCCGTGAGTAAGTCATTCTTCTTGTGGTTTCACCAATTACTAGGTTGTCGGGCTTGAGACTATTAGGTCTGACCTTCCGATCATAGTATCCCGCTGTTTTTCCTTGGTAGTCCTCGGCGTGTTTCAGAGCTTGCTCACACTTCTCTTCCAGGAGATCGAGGTTCATGCAGAGAGTCTCCTGGTTGCGCTCGGCATTCGCGAACCTGACCCTAGGTGACAGGCTGACCTCAGCCCGGTGAATCTGCCTCGGTCTTGATGCCAAAGCGAGCGGGTTTCTCTGATTCGCGGGACTTGTATTGTAGTTATGTATGCCCGCCCGGTACCTCTGGGTGTTACCCATTTTCCTTATGGTCCTCGACTTGGTCTTCAATCTTGCCTTGGGAGTGCTATAGTGACACGCGTCAGTTAGGCTAGCAGTGGATGGACGGATAGTAATTCTTGATTCTGAGCTCGGCGTAGAAGTTTTTGAATTTCTGGTTGTCGAACTTCTTTTCCATTGTAATATCGGCGTTTTAGGATCTGAGCACATAGGTGGACATCAAAGCGAAGTTCTGGCACTTTGCCGGTGATTGTCACAGTAAAAACCGGCCTCGGCCATTTAGTGAAGTAGTGAACTCTTCATGCGATTTGCATTGACCCCTTCCAGTGGGCAGGGCGGAGTATATCTAATCCCATTTCTTAAAAGGCTGGGAGGCTTATGATGGTCGGTGGCTCGAATGGGAGATGGGAGATCTTGGCATGTTCTTGGCACTTCCTTGCGCTAGTTACGTCTTTGAGCATCGTGGGCGGTGTACCACTTGCTTGGGGTTTTCTGTAGGGCAGGAAGAACTTCCGATATGGTTGCCGCAGATGCCTTCATGCACCCTCTCTAAGTACGTAGTTGGCATCTTCCTCTCCTATGAATTTGAGGAGGGGTGCGGAAAAACCCCGTTTATAGAGGGACCCCTATAAAAGAGCAAATTTGGCTGACCTTGCTCTTAGTTTAGATGCTTCCTTCGAGTCACTTGGCAATATCCCATTCAATAGGTAGTCCGGATGGATCCATCGGTTTCGGTGTGGTCATTCTTGCCAGGAGGACCTTTATCATTGTCGGCGTGCGAAGGTTCCATAGGGTGCACGATCGAACGTCTGTCGAATCTTCTTACGGTCTTTGTCATTTGGCTTCATTAGGGCATCGCTCGTGAATTCTTCGTCGCTTGGGATGTGTCGACTGAACCGTCTGAATTTTTGAAACTGACTCGCATACCTTCTTAAGATAACATATCATCTTTAGTCTTTCGCTAGCAGTGTCTTACCTCATTTCACCACGATTGAGAATCACGCATACCTCATCCCGATCGGCCTCCATAAAGTTGGCGAGGGGTTTAGTCCAGTGATAGCTGACTTCATATTCGACAATTGTTAGGGCACAATCAGAATCTGAGTGCATATTCCGCGTCGATCCATTCAGGAGGTCGAGGAATCAAGCTGCTCCACTTAGTGGGCATTGGCGTACGTCCCAGGATAACCTGCAGATGGGGTCGGTCTTGTTCAGGTGGTTTCGGTGGGCTCTAGAGTGAATTCCATGATGAAATCTTCCAAAATTTGCCCTTTGATCATTGTTCTTAGCTTATAGCTTATATCGAACTCACTCAGCTTTATGGCCTATTTCACCAGTCTTACAGGGTTTGCAGTTTGTGTAATATTTTATTGTGGTGTTAAATTGGATTTGATGAGTGTGGAAGCTGGAAGTATGGCGAAGTCTTGCGGTGGTCGCAATGTTAGGACAAGCTTTTCCATCTTGAACCTTTCCTCTACTCCCTCTGGCTTTGGTTGTAGTAGCAGGCTAGGGTACATTTAACGTTCTAATCAAAGCATCAGGCCCGAGGGGTGACACTAGTCGAGAAGTCGGAAGCTTGACTAAGTGGGGTGTGAGGAGTTCTCCTCGGAGGGACTTACCGAGGAATGGGGGGAGGCTCAGTAGGTTTTCAACAGCTGTGAAACGTATATACCGGTAGGTATCCCATTGGAAGGCCTTTTTCAGAATTCGAAAGAAGGGCTGACACTTGTCACTGTTCCCGGACATCGCGACTGTATGACTATTCTCTCGGTCGGGAGCTAAGCTTCTTTAGTGTTTGAGGTAGTGCGCATGTCGAGTGATCTCTTTTTATCTGGATTGGCCTCATTCGTGTTGTTGACTATAAAGAACCAAAGGCCTACGGAGACTCAGCACACTTCAGTTGGGTTCAGCTCATCATGATCCTTTAGGTCTAAGATGCCTCGTGGGATGGCTGATGTGGAGCCTTGCCTTGGCTGACTTTACTAACATGTCATCCCATATACACACTCCATGGATGTGCCCGATCTTGTTTTGGAACATCTTGTTTCGCCCAGCCTCGATAAGTGGCTCGGTCTTTCAATCCAAGGGCATCACGATAGCAATATATCCCTATCCGAGTCACGAAGGAGGTCTTCTCTAAAGTCGTGGGTCCATCACGATGCGGTTTATAACGGGCGTCAGTAGGCTAAGAACTCATGGCGGTGGAGAAAACCTCTTTGAGGCGGGCTGGTTGACGTCGATAAAATCGTCACCCGAGTCACGGAATTTCCATTTGCCTTTTTGATGAGAACTACGTTAGCCATCCGATCGGGGTAATCTACTTCCCGGATAGCTCGTGCTTTCAGAGTTCTTGAAACATACGCCGTTGATCTCTTGCACTCTACGAGTGAAGCTTCTTATTTTATGTTTGTGGGGTTTGAAGGAGGGGTGAGACAGCTTGTGGGTGATGACTTCTGAGTTGAAGTTCACTCCCGTATCCTCCCCTGCTTTCCTAGCGAATACTTCACGTTCGAACCTTAAGTGGATGAGAAGGTCTCGACATCTTCGGTGAAAACATGGATCACGATGTGGCGGGGTAATTGCGGTGAGTCGTCGAGTTGTCTTGGTTCCAAACTCTTACGAGGTGTTAATTCGGGTGTTGATTCGTCTCTCATGTCCCGACTCCTTATGGGTTGTTATCGACTATTTTACAACTATCATATGGTGCTCAGTATCATTTGGTCCTCCTCGACCTTTTCTACCCCATTCTCGTGGGGAATTTGGCGACCATATGATAGTAAAGAGGATGTACTTTATGGCATTGAGGGAAGGCACCTTGCAGTAACATGTTATACCTTGGGTGCATTTCCGATTAGAATTTTATTCATGGTTGTGGCACGGCATGAATAGTCTCTGAAGTGGTACGGATTGCTATTGATCGAGCGATCAGTCTCTCGGATCATAGTAGGCGTTCACTTAGGTTCGAAACTTCCTCTCTTCCAATGCCCGTTTTGTCGGCTTGCCAGCGAAGATGATGTTGGTGAGCTTAGTTGGTGGACCAGAGTGGAATTTGTTTCCCACGACTAAGCGACACCATCGCGTGGTCATCATGGGGTGTTAGCGACCTTACAAGTCGGCGTCAAGAGAAGGTTATGGGTGGTATCGACCGAGGGGCTTGGTTGGCTACACCTCTAGTGTCTCCCCGGATGAAGCTGCGTAGAGTGGGCTTTCCTCGTTATTGGATATGTAAATGGGGCTGAAAATCTATGTGGTCTCTCACAGGAGTTATTGATACTAAACGAGGCGATTTGAAGAGGTGGTGGAGTAGGTGCGACTCTACAATCTTTGGGGCCATGTAGCAATCAAGAAGTGTCACATGGGATTAAATTCAATTTCTTTTCAATTGAATATAGTCATTTGTCGATGTCGTGATCTTTGAAAGTATGTATGGTCCATGTCTTTGGTTGGTCAGTCCTCATGAGATGGCCATCTTAAAAACTTCTCATGATGTAGCTCATATAGGACTTGCCCGAGCTCTGGGTAGTCGGGGGAATTGAGCCGGTTGAGGTGAATGCGGCGGCTGCGGCATCGAGTACAGGGTGGACCAAGCGGTCCCACGACGTTCTCTTCCTCTTTGGGGATCGATCATCTTCCCCTACCCTACGTAGGGATACGTCTCTGTCTCTTCGTCCCACAGGGCTTCGGTCCAGCACTTTCTCATCTTCACTTTTCTTCTTTCGCGGAAGAGCCCCGCAGACATGGGGCTCTCGCCGTTGATGTACTTCGGCTTTAAGCGAAGCACCTCGACCATGCTTTGCACGAGGTTCTGAATGGAGAACGGTGGTCTTTGGGATTGTATACTAGCCCATTTATAAAGAGCGGTGATGGCGAATTTTCATTCGGGATCTCCACCCCTTGTGACTCACGGTGGTGAACCTCGTAGACCTCAGGTTTTCTTAAAGGCCTTGCTTTATGGTCAGCAGGTGGTAGCTAGGCTTTCGGTATTTCCGGGCTCCGATGAAGTGGGACACGAAAGCAATGGAGAGTTCCTTGAAAGGATGGACTAATTGGTAGAACTGTTGAACCATGCAGTGGGCCTTTGTGTAATGTGAAGGCTACACATCTCACGGGGTCTTGATATCCATGTATCTATCTGGTTCTTGTAGGTGTTAAGGTGGTCTACGGGGTCCTTCGTTCCATCAAAGCTGATCTGGCATCTGGAGCACAGCATAGGGAGAGGGAAGTGCAGCGCCTCGGTCGTAGCAGTTTGTTTGTTGTACTCGGCGATATGGAAGCTTAGAGGCTCGAACTCTTCACGCCTCTCACCGTGGCTGAGCTCTTGTTGGATATCACGGAGCAGGGGTCGGCCCTTCACCTCGTCTTCATGGCGTTCCTTCATTTCGTTAGGTCTCAGGGTGCGTTGGGATCATGCCCTACAGGTAGGCTATTTTCTCCTCTTTCTTCATCGTCTCAGGGGGCGCCGAGGTGTTATTGCTCCTGCTGTGGTATGGTATTGCTGCACCTCCCATGGGCACAATTGTTCTAAATCCATTAATTGGCGCACTTGTCTGGTGGTTTGTCAACTCCTCGTGACGCTAAAATTGGCGAACGAAGAGCCTCCATCCGTTCTTTAGCGACGTGAAGAACTCAGGGAACATCGATTCTTGGTACAGTCGGCATCGTCTGTTGATCTTGCACCCTGGGGGTTGGCGTGGCTCCTGCTCATGTTGAGGATTATTCATGATCCTAAGTGAGTTTATTTGTAAGGCGATCGTTCCCACAGGCGGCTGCTAAGTAGTCGCGGCACCTGTCTCTGGCGGGGCCCATGGTGCCCAGGCGATCGCCGAGGCTGGATTGCCGTGTACCTGGGCTACTGATGAGCGGATGGCCTTGGTGCGCTTGTTGGCTCTCCGATGCTTAAGTCAGTTTCTCTCTTATGGAAAGGAAAGAATTCAACTGTTAATGGTGTTATGATCGTGTACCTTTCTTTGGTGGGATTACTTGGTATTTATAGTAGATGATCATGATGACTTTCCTTGTTGAATGATGATACGGCATCTTCCCAATTAGGCAGGGGATCTTCTTTTCCTTATCGCTAATTGGATATTAGGGGATAATTAGAGAGCCGTAATCGTGGGAGATCTTTCTTTCCTTAAAGGGTAGATACCGGATCATGAAGGTGGGGTGCTTTCCTTTCTTTGGGTTGGCCAGTTGTCTGCGTCACCAATTAGAAGCACATAGAGAGCAGTTTCGACGCTTGGCGGCGCCGGGGCGGGACAATTATGGGCGGGTTCCTAGTGAGGCTTTTAACGCTCTCTTGGAGGATACCAGTTTGCTTTAAGGCTCGTTCCTTAGGCCCATGTTCTGGGCCTGTGGGTTGCTTTTATTTTAGGCATCATCAGTTTTAAAATTTTTGTCCAAGTTTTAAAAATCATACCTAAGATTGAACTTGACTTAGCGTGTAACGTGATTGATCAATACACACAATTGATCAACAAGACCAAATTCTCAATCCAGATAACAAAGTAAAGAAAAAGTTTTGAATTTATTGATAAATTGATAAAAGTGATAAAAGTCCCTAAAACAAGCTCTAAAACATCTATTTATATCCTAAAAATAATATGGGTATAATAGAAAATAAAAATAATATTTCAAAACAATAATATGAAAGAAAATAATACTCCTAAAACAATAATAAGAAATAAAAATAATATCCAAAAAAGTAAAGATAATATCTCAAAACAACCAAAATAAGGATTTTTGTTGATTTGATATAACGTCACGCATCAAACACCTCCACTTATAAAGAACTCGTCATCGAGGATTTCCAAGAATCATATATGGCTGGAACAAGGTAAAATCAGTAACATTGAAGATATTCGAAGTCCACATCCAACTTGGTAAGTCAACCACATAAGCATTGTTGTTGATCTTCTTAAAAATCTGAAATCTGATCACTTTATTTGTGGAAACTGTTATGGTGTTACTTATGCTTTGAATGATGTCTTGCATCCATTCTGCAGGCGTATTACGATTTGATGATGGTTACCCCTCAAGTCAATCTTGCTGACAACGTGCTTCAACATTGGTATTCGACCATATCATCCCGACAGGACCGAAATCTATATCTGATAATTTTGACAATCGCCTTATTGTGTTTACATCATGACTTCCATCTTTCTTGAAGCATCGACAAAGTTGGTATAGCATATGTGTTAATGTTGAAACTAGAATCTGCTTTGTAACAACTCTTATCTCCATGATTTTGTTGTCCTTAAAATTCATCCTATAATGAAGCACATTAGGAAGAAAAACACTTGGAATTAGATCTCTATGATGTTGTATGTTACGCATAGGAGGTAACTCTGTCAGTAGATTATCAGGAATCACATCATCCAAACCATTTGTAAAGTCACACATCACAGAGTGTTTAAGCTAAAATATTTTCTCATGTATTCCACAACCCATCAAATTCACTTCTCGAGTCTCCTTACACTCGTCTATAAGTGAGGATGGGTCATGAACAATAGTTAGAAAGTTCCTTCCCCCCGCTTGTAAAGCCTTGGGTTGGTTATCACTTTTTGATAATCGATTCCTCTTTGTCAATTTAAAAAATTCAGCAGTATAGTCATTCACCCTCTTGCCATCATGTGTACATCTCTAATAAGCATAAAAAATATATTGTTCATAGTCCAAAGGCAAAAATCTACCTCGTAATAATTGCATCATCCTACGTCATGTTTAGACTTTTGGACCATGTATTCTGGAATTCTCATCTCCTCGATCTATCTCACCATCACCCAATGCTCTTCTTTTTAAACACAAGCGACAAAATTTAACTTTTTTGTCCTTGGGAAACTCGGTATATTCAAAGAACCTATCTACCTCAATCAACCAACCGAAAAACCCAACAATGTCAAGATCACCACTGAAGTTAGGGATATCTACCTTTAATTGGTATTCGTTGTTTCCTCTGTAGTTTGGTTGCCACTATCTTCATTCTCTTTATCTACCACGTGGATTCACAAATTCACTAAAGTCGGCATCTTCATTTGAAGTGTCATCATTAAATCCTATGATTGGCCTTATTTGATTTCGTATTTTTGGAATGTGGTTAAAAGTTGGTCTAGCGAGGCCAAGTCCTTCTTCTTGTTCCTCATTATCATTTATACGCCTTTGTCCATTAATCCTCAATAACGCCTGTAATTGGGGTTGTATTATTTCCAATTACTGAGTTAAATTTTTGATTGATTGTTACTGTTTGTTAATTGATTTCCAAACAGCCTACAATCCCTGATCACCGTCTTGGAATTGGTTGCCATCACTAGCACTGGTGTTAGTCATTGATTAGAAGAAACCTGCTCTGATACCACCTGACGTAGCGTGTAACGTGATTGATCAACACACGTTTGATCAATAAGAATAAGCTATCTGTTCCAAAAAAAATAGAATTCATTCAGATAGCAAATAAAGCAAAAGCTTTGAATTTATTGATAAATTGATAAAAATGATAAAAAAAAAAAAAAGTCTTTAAAACAAATACTAAAACATCTATTTGTACCCTAGATATAATATGAGTATGATAGAAAATAAAATAATATTTCAAAATAATAATAAGAAAAAAAATAATACTCCTAAAACAATAATAGAAAATAACAAAAATATTAAAAATAAATAAAAATAATATCTCAAAACATCCAAAATATGAATTTTGGTTGATTTGATATAACGTCCTATGTCAGAATTTAAACAGTTATTGATTCATGATCGAATAAGTGATTAAATTGAATCTCAAATAATTGATTAAACCGGATCTTAAAGGTGGGATTCCATTTTTAAAACATTGAATATTATCATGTAGCAGTAACCGGCCCATTTGGGGCAATTGGGCCATAATGATACATAAGAATCCCTCCCTATGCTGTGCTTGGTGCATGATGACACATCAAGAGATGAGGGGCCAAGCCATTAACCAATCATCGACTTCTTGTTCTTCTTCTTCGACTTCATACACGCTGGAAATTAATCTGGCCTCTCTCTCCCTAAAATATAAAGGATATGCCGACACTTTTCCAAATTCTACGTTCGTGATTTATACCCTCCATTGACTATTTGACTCTCCTTCTACCTTATTTCAATTTTTTTAACAAATTCCAAATGAGAAATCATTCTCAACCCATAAAAAATTAAAAAAAATTTCCCTTTATCGTTGAATAACAGGCTGTGATTAAGAAATTGTAGTCAATATCCAATTATCCATCAACTTCTCTATCGCAAAAGAATATGTTCTATTCCTTTCGGTGCTCAAGTCTGCCCCCTTCCTTTTCTTTCAGTTCGTCAACTCCACCACCCTATCGTTGGGACCCATCTCTGGCTCAATTGTTTTACGCTTTATCTCTTACGTTTCTAACGCAGATTTAAGCTCCCCAGGGAGGCTCGTCTATATCCAGCATCACGACACGTGGTTGGGATAAAAAGTTTCCAATAACAACCCGACAACGACCCCTTTTTTAATTTTTTCTTTTATTTTTTTTCCTTATATTTCTCAATTTGTTGTAGATGATAACATAAAATATACGAGGTATGGCAGTGAAGTCATGTGGGAAGTAGGTGTAGCTGTTGCATGCTGACGCTTAGGGGTCTCTCTATGTATGTAGGATTGTAGGCTTATCGGATGTCAGCATGCATGAGAAGGAAAATACCAACTTATGTTGTAACTGCTTATTGGCTTCAAAGACCCGCAAAAGGGATGGCAATGAAAATTTTGCCTATTAAAGATGCATATGTTATTAAATGCGGGCAGTTAATATAAAATACATTTTGCATAATTATGTTAAAAAAAAATTGTGGACAATTTGTTTAGTGGTTGATCACAAGTAATTTCCAGTGAAATCAAACTAGAGCTATCCGATTTGAGTCATTAATTTCACCTTTAAAGAAAAAATTTCAATGGAGGCAAGCGCCATCTGAGCGTTAGATGGCTCTGCCATCGAATATGACACCTTTTATTTTTCACATTTCCTTTACATCTTCTTTTTTTTTTGGGTGAAGGAAGACTACAAACAAGGTATTCTATAGATACGAATAAAAGGAGTTCCATAATAATCTTTATATGCAAATTTTCTAACATTTTAGGAAACTTTGATCATCAAACAACTGAACTAATATTGTAAATATCTTTTTTGATTAAACAATCCGTTGTTTTATGTGTTTTTCTATAGATATGATAATAAAAATATTTAGATTTTGAGCAATTCCCAAAATATCCTTATGTAACACCCCAACTTTGAATGAAGGGTATTACTGTTCATTCATATATATGGTTCTAAAATCCCACATTTAAACCATATTTTTTAAAATTTATGTTTATGAATCTTGTTTGTCTTAAATGTGCTCATAAGAAGAATTCAAATAATTTCATAAAATCAAAATCTCCAAAAGGCATAAAACATTCCAAAATATAACAAAATATTATTGAATCAACGTCTTCCAACATGATAAAAATTTTCAAAACTAATAATCTTAGAATCTAACATTCTACCAACATAAAATCCTTCAAATGAAAGTTTGCAAACATTAATTTTCAAAGCATTAAAGTAGTCCAACAATCCTAAGTCTTTCTAACAAATAGCAACTCAAAAATAGTTTTTGAAACTTTAGTTCTACCACTTTACCCCAAAATTACTCTTTGCGAATTTAGGAGCCTTGAAAGTATCAATAATAGAGAATTTGAGTTAAAAGCCCAAGAAGGAATATTAATACATATTCATGGATCAAATATTTTAATTCACAAAATTGGAGAAATAACATATTTTTCTTTTCCTCACAAATTTCATGTTTCAAAATGATGTTCATCATATTTCATGTTTCTCAAATAATTCCATATCATAATCAAACCCACAAATATTTTAAAACTCAAATATTCATGGTTCATAAAAGATTTGTTTCAAATGAAATATTAATTATTTTAACCCTTTGACAATGACCATTTTGTCAACTACTATAACCCATTAACTAGAGTCAGATATGTCAAGTTTATACCCATTGACCGGGGTCATATTTGTCAAGTTTATACCCATTGACAGGGGTCGTATTTATCAAGTTTATATCGTGGCGAGTTGTGTTGTCGGTTATCTGCTATGGCGTAGGTTATATTTACTCCCGAGTTTATCTTTGTGTGAGGGGCGGCAAAACTAAAGTAGATATTCTCTTCATGTTTCAAATTCTTAAAAAATACAAAAATATATAAGTAACTTTCAATCTCTACCATGAACATTTTCAAATCCATTTTTCAAACAAAACTTGTATTTGATCCATGCATATAATTTAAACAAATACAAATTATCAAAACTCATAATCACATATAATAGCAAAATATTTTGTTTTATAGGAAAAACTGCATTAATCTTCCTTACCTCAAAGCAACTCAAAAGTTTTGAATGATACCACTTCACAATTAAACTCAGTTAAGAGTTTACGTCTCCTAAACAAATAAAAGCGAAAAAACACTTATTAATTATCTGAACTATTATTTCTTTTTCTTCAATGTTATTTTAATTTACTTATTTATTATTTTAAAATTGCTATTATTATTATTATTATTATTATTACTCTTTGAATAATTTACCAATTATTACTCTATTTTCCAAACTAATTTAAATGTAGTTTGATCACTGTCACGGTTTTACTCAAATATCTCCTTCCTCAAGTCATAAATTTTGATCTTCACTGTTCATAATTTAGATCAAAGTTTTATATAAAACATATCCAAATTTCAACGCAATCCAACGGTTGAATAAGAAGAAAAAAAGGCTTACACTAAACTTACAATAACTAAAACCAATTTAAAAAACTACTTGTTCTAAATGAGTATAACTCTCATCTGAAACCTCTAAACATGATTAGAACTGTTCATATCGTAGATCAGTGTCCTATCTCAAATATATCCAAAATTAAAAGCAATCCAACAATTGAATAAGGAGAATGAAGGCTTACACTGATCTTAACGAAACTAAAACTATTTTCCGAAACTATTTTCTTTAAACAAGAATAATTCTCAACTGAAACCTTAAAACATGATCTCCACCATTATGACTGTAGATCATTCTCCTATCTCAAACATATCCAAATTCTAAAGCAATCCAACGATTGCATAAGGAGATATCATAAATCTTCTAAAACAGTATAAAACATTTTCACTTATCTTTCTTCTTTCAAAGATTTTCTTCACTTCTAAACACATTACATGCTTCAAACTAGTGAGGGAAAAAGAAATACTTACTTGGGGTGGATATTTCTTCAAGCTTAAATCCCTCTTTTGAAACCCTAGCTCACCTATCCTCTCCTTGAGAGAAATGTGAAGAAGGTTAGGATTGTGTAAGAAACTTTTGTTGTTTTTTTTTAGCAAAACATTTTTATTTTTTGTTAAAAGCTCAGTCCAACTTTGAAAATTTTCATTTTAACCTTTCTTATTTTGGAAATTTTGTTTTTGTTTTTTTTTTAGAGGTATTACACCTTAATTAGAGGAATAATTGAACTAAATAAACTATTTTTTTTATTATAACAATCTATAATTACTTTAAATCCTTTTCAATCTCTAAGTTGAAACTATTACATATTCTTTAAAACAATGAATAAGTTTTTAAACATCAAGTTGTCATTGAACAAAAAGACATTAAGGTGGCATTTTTTTTTTTTTAACTTTTTGATGAAAGCAATTTACTTTTAACATTTAGCTTTTTTTTTTTCATCACTTATTGTTAAATTTTTGAAATTTTTAGTCGAAAAAGCCAAAATATTTGGCTTTTTAGCTTTTTCTTAATTCTTTTTTTAGATGTTTTTTCTATTAAGAAAAAACTATATATTCAAATATGAAAAAATCATATATTTTATAATCCAATTATAATTCTCATGATTCGTTTCATACTAATTAAATAAAAACATATGTACTTTTAAAATTTTATTTAAAAATTTATTGTTTCAAAATTTAGATAAAAATTAAAATGTTGATTTCTTTTTAAAAAAGTAAACAACTAAATACTTAATCCTATTAAACACTATTAAGAACAAAAGTTATATTCAGTCTTAAGTAAAAAAATAAATGTCACCTAAGTCTTAATCATGTGAACATTAGCTCTACTAATTGTTACGCTTAAAATCCATGTGGGTTTTGCTTCTTTAGCCCAGTGACTAATTATTATCTATAGATGCTATATATATATATATATATATATATATATAATAATATATATATATATATATATATATATATATAAATGTAAAGTATTTAAATGCCCCTCTCTGTTTTTCTCTTTTTCCTTTGCATCATACTCAACATGTTATTATTAATAGTTCTAAAGGTACATACACTTTGCTCTTTGGGACACCCGAAGCTCCTTCTCTTCCTATGGTCCCTCAAGCTATGTCTGAGATTGTAGATCCACCTTTATGTTGATCCACAGCATTTGTGAGTCCACAAAATCACCAAATTTTGCCTATTCTTGTTACTTCATTTTTAGCTTCTACTCATTGTTTTTTCTAAGCCTTCTTCCTATAAATAGGCAATTCTTGATCCACATTGGTAGCAAGTATCCACGCCTAGATTCCGGCCGACAGGAATAATGGATCGACAGAATCAAGGCGAGATATCTCTCTTCAGGACTCTTTTGAATATTAGACATTAGGTATATCCAGTCTTATAATATATCAAATCATATACAAGCGTCCAAAAATAAAACACCACCCAGTAGTGGTGTTCTGATGTCGGATATCTGATGCAGTCCATTTACGTATTATTGCTCTGATTCTGAGTGCGTCGAGTGCGGGCCTCGTTGATGAACTACTACGTGTAATGGCCCACAGAAGAATGCGGAAGTTTGCGGGCGTCTTCTCACATACTACGGATTAAAGCAGTCTTCAAGGCTTTCTGTTTAGTGAAACCTCTCTACAATATGTGTGTACTCGGTTATAATAAGCATATAACGATAGTAATTATCAAAATTTCATGTTCCGGATAATGGACTTATAAAGTAGTGCTTATCACGGACTTATGCCTACAACGGACTTATGCTTATTCTTATATAAAAGTACCCGTAGGTACTACACAGGTTCATTATCACGGAGTACGTAGGTACTCTTTGGGCGTATGTTATATTCTGGGACTTATATGTTTATTCGGGTCTCGGTAGGAGTTCTGGGCATCTGACCGGAAGTGCGTGCATTACGGTCGAGCGATTCACCATAATTTCCTCTTGTTTATTCTTGAGGATTATTTATCATATAATTGGGATACCCAGGACGATTACTAATAAGCGTGTAAGACACATCATAATAATATCAAAAGATATTATACGATGCAAGCGGGATTTCGAATCTGAGCTAAGTGCCATAGCACTAATCGAAGCAGTCTTGCAACGCCGGGACGAGTCTGAAATCTTGTCGAAGTCTTGGGCCATTGAGATCTGAGTACCGTCGGGGAGTCTTGGGACACTTCGCGAGAATCTGAAGTACTATTCGAGAATCGGGCCTTGCAGAATCTTAAATCTTGTCGGGCAGAAGTGCTATGTCAATTAATATAGCCCGATCTCAGGTATTTTTATAATTATATGGTTAATTTCTGTTTTTAGAATATGGCATTCTAGCCACATTATGTGTTCATGACCGGATACGTATTTCATATCGGGTAAGGTAAATCTTATAAATCACCTTCATCATGTGCTACATTCTTCTCTGGATCTACTTTACCAGAATTGGAATCAATGAATCAATCCACCCTGGATCATCCAAACTAAAGTTATGGCATTTTCATGCCAACTAGTCGATTTGACTGATTTACTACGCCAGATTGCACTATTTATTTTCTCCAGTGCCTTGTCTCGATATTTGCATCACTGGATATTTGTACTACTTCTTAAAGTTAAGGTGCTAAGGGTTCTATTCCCAACTGGAATCACCCCATTCGAGCACCGAATCAAGTTACGTCCGAAACAACTCGACTACTTATGATCAACTCGATGCAGAAATGGGCTTCGCAAATCGCCCTCTTCAGTGAATTTTTGCATTATCTATAATCAGAATTTGGAGATACCTATAAAATATATTTGGTTCTCCTTGAAGTCTATTTTACGAGTCACTTGAATCACTAAATCGGAGAAGAAATGAGCAAGTTATGGGCCAAAATAATACTTAAAACTGGTCAAAACTAGAACAGAGTAGCAACCCTATCAGACTTTAAGTCCTACCTAGACTTGGCCAAAATGACCAGTAGCGATATTCTACCAGACTTGTCCCACCAGGACTTTCCGAAAGCCTGTAATGGGTATTTTCACCCATTTTTCATGCCTATCCTCCTAGACCAAAAAACTCATCATGAATACTTCCCAAAACAACTATATTATGGGTTATAACCCATATAAACCACTATAAAGGTTATGTAGGGTTTGTTGAAACCCTAACACAATTTCCATGGATCCCTCCCTCAAAATGAGGGTTTGAATCGATCTTGTGCTATTTAGAATTTTAGCACTCCTACTTTCACTTAAAAATTCTTGGGTTAGGATGTAACTTAACAACCCTAGGGTTTGGAGACAAGCTCCTAACCATACAATTAGACAAGAATTCCATACAAACCATATAGTTCCATATGAAAATCACAAGCTCCATACCAAAGGCAAGCATCCATACCTTGGATTTGCTCCCCTCCTTCCTCTTCTTCTCCTACCTCTTCTTCTCCTACCTCTTCTTCTCCTCCCCGTAAGCAACCGTGTTTGGAGACCAAAAATGCATTTTTGGTCTCCCCACCCCTCTTTATTTATTAAGTTTTTAATTAATTAGATTATAAGCCTCCAACTTCCCTTAATTAAATTTCAAGTTTTATTATTTATACTTGGCCTCATTCTATTAACCTATATGTCTTAATGTCCCTCTTGGACAATTACTGCTTTGCCTTTTATAATTAATCAAATTTTCTGTTTTATAAATCTTCTCACCCCGCACTATCGACGAAAATTTTAATTTATGCCAACATAACACCCTAACATATTGAAACAGCTGAGTGATATTTCTGCAGCGTTACAATTCTCCCCTTAAAAACAGTACTACCTCGAAATTAATCGAATCGAAGAGCGAGGGTATTGCATCTCTCATTGTCGATTCACCCCATGTCGCTTCCATACCGTGATGCTGCCAAAGCACTTTACCACCGCAACTTCGTTGTTGCGAACTGTCTATTTCACGATCTAGAATAGCTGCCTTCATCGAAGGTGAAATCTTCTTGTACTTGTATATCTTGAACTGGTAATATGTGCAATGGGTCTGAACGAGCCCACTAAGCATGCACATGAATACATCACATGTAATTTGGCTAACTCCAGAGGGAGTGCCAAACGGTACGCTACCGGTCCAATTCTTTCTAAGACTTCATAAGGGCCAATGAATGGACTCAGCTTTCCTTTTCTTCCAAAACTGAGTATCTTCCACCTGAGATACTTTAAAAATACTTTATCTCTGGCTTCATACTCTACATCTTTTTTTCTTCAAATTAGCATAAGACCTTTGTCTATCACAGTAGCTTTCAATTCGCGAATAATCTAACTTTTTCTTCCGTGTCTTTTTACTAATTCAGACCATTACTCCACGCCATTCATCTCGTCCAACACGTAGGGAGTTCTACATCGTCTTCCATACAGCTTCATATGGGCCATACCACATCGCTTGATAATCAAGTGTTATAGGCAAATTCCATGAGTGGAACGTACCTATCCCAACTTCAGAAATTCCATCACACGTATCAAGCATATCTTTCTAATACCGATTACTCTTTCTCGCATTGTCCATCCGTTGCGGATGGAAAGCGCAGCAAAATTCAATTTCGTACTCAAAAGCCGATCGAATCCTTTCCAAAAACCTTGATCGTAAACCGAGGATCACGCGTCGGACACTATCGATAATGGGCATCATGGGTCTCGATAATTTCATTCACATAAAGGTCCGCTAAATGATCCATGGAGTAGTCAAGTCGACCTGTGAAGAAGTGAGCGTATTCTTGGTCACCGTCCAATTATTACCCAATGGTGCACTGTTTATTTTGGGGCGAGGGGAAAACCGATACAAAAATCCATAGTTATGTTATCCCACTTCCATCGGGAATTGGAAGGGATTCAATAAACCGGATGGTACTTGGTGTTCGCCTTACTTGTCGACACACGTCGACACTTAGCCACATACTTAAATGTTCTTTTTCATCCTCGCCACCGCAGGACTGCTTTCATATCCTAGTACATTTTACTACTTCCGTGATGCATGGTAAAAATGATTGCGGCTTTCTACATAATATTTTCTTTTTCAATTCCATATCATTCTACATTAATACACCGTTTCAGACAACAAACCTCCACTTCCATCTATGGAAAAATCGCCTGTTTCAGATCGACCACCAATAATTTTTGTAAATCCTCTGGCTTCATCATTTTTTCTTCGGAAGCATTCACTATTATTTGTCTTAAATCCGGTATCACATTCAATTGAGCCAACAAGGCTCCATCGGGTGCAACTCTCCAATCACAATCTTTCAAGGTCAGAGCAGAAATCAATTTCCTACTCAAGGCATCTGCCACTACATTTGCTTTCCCGGGGTGGTAATCAATTATACAATCATAGTCTTTCAATAATTCCAACCACCGACGTTGTCTCAAGTTCAAATCTGAAGTTAGCAAAATTTCGCACTCTTATGATCAAGTGAAAATTTACATTTTTTCTCCATATAAATAGTGTCGCCAAATTTTCAAAGCGAATTACAACAAGTAACTCCAAATCGTGTGGGATAGTAAGGTTCATGCGGCTTCACTGCCCGAAGCATAAGCCACCACTTTCCCATCCCGCATCAATACGCATCCCAAACCCATCCTCGAAGCATCACTATACACCGTGTAACCTCTACCGAAGTAGTTAATCAACACCGGTGCTTCAAATCCGCATTTCTTTAATCTCTCTCAAACCGGATTGGCACTTATCATCCCACTCAAACTTCACTCCCTTCCGAGTAACTGCAAGTGAGGATGCTAACCTAAAATCCTTGTACAAATCTTCGATAATAACCTGCTAAGCCCAAGAAACTTCTTATCTCGGTTATGTTCCGAGGAGGTTGCCAATTCACAATTGCTTCGATTTTTACTGGATCCACTCTAATACCTTCTGCAGATACAATATGGCCTAGGAATGACACTTCCTAAGCCAAAATCACATTTACTTAATTTGGCAAACAACCGATTTCCTCTCTCAAAGCTTCGCAGAACACTATCCTCAAATGGTGTTCATGTTCCCGTGCATCTTAGAATACACCAAGATGTCATCAATAAATACCACTAACAAATTGATCCAAATAGGGGCGGAAAACCCTATTCATCAAGTCCATAAACGCAAATGAGTATTAGTCAACCCAAATGGCATGACCAAAACTCATAGTGGCCATAACTGAGCCTGAGTCGCTTTTCTGTGGGACATCAACCCTTTTACACCTGAGTTGATAATATCCCCGATCGCAAGTCTATCTTCGAGAAGACACTTGCTCCTCTCTGGGTTGGATCAAATAAATCTTCTATTCTGGCAACGGGTTTATTCTTAACTGCTACTTTATTTATTTGGTTTAGGTCAATGCACATCCGAAGAGTGCCATCTTCTTCTTAACAAATAAACCCACACCACCTGAAACGCTAGGCCGAACAAAACCTTATCCAATAGCTCCTGTAGTTGAGTCTTCAACTCTTTAGTTATGTTGGAGCCATACCTGCAGGTGCCTTGAAATAGGAGTCGCCTCCCGAACAACTTCAATAGAGAGATCTACTTCTCGCTCGTGTGGTACTCTGCAACTCTTCTGAAACACGTCGAAACTCCCTAATCACAGAATATTTTCTAAATTTACTTGTTCTCTTTGGAGTCAAGAATCAAAGCCAAAAGGCTTCATAATCTTTTCGAAAACGCCGGGCTTTCATAGTCGATATAATTTTCAGACGATTCGTAGACGGACATTCTCGTATGGTTACTTCGATGTGTCGTGACATTTAAGCAAAACGCTTCTATCACGACTATGGCCTACGTTTGATAACCATTCCCAAGATCAAATCAAATCTCATGAAAGGGCAAGCAATTAGATCAACCGAGAATTCTCCCTATCACGACCACATGACAATTCTTATACACACTCCGGCTGACTAACACTGGGTGGTCCTGCAGGACTTTCAGAATATGTGTCATAATCTACGCTCATCAGTGTGTAGTTTATCAGCTCATTTGTTCTATGCATATATATGGAATGTGTAGAGCCCTTGATCATTAAAGCATACAAATCAATATCAAAGAGAGCGTAAGGTAACTTAATAACCCCCGGGTATGTCCGGATCTTCTCGAGCTCTCATCGCATAAGCTCGGGCTGGGGCCGTAGTAGCAGGACGATTTACTGTCTCAGAAGCATTACCTCTACCTTGTGAGCCACTTCGTCCTCTACCCCTACTCTGAGTCTGTGGAGGTACATGTGGACCTCCTCACCACTTCCCTCGAGGATTTCTAGAACTTCCAAATCCTCGCGACAATCAAGTTATCACGTGCTCACCCCACATCGAAAAACAACCTCCGCCACTGGCCTGCAAATACCTCTCACTACATACTCAGGCAATGGGCATACAGTTTTTCTTTCTTGTCCAAATGAGATACCTCATCTAACTTTGTGTCATGATACAGGTCCTGTCTCCTACCCCTGAATGGACCTTGTAATCGATCAACTGCGGACTCTCTGTGTCTTTTCCCCGAAGAGGAACCCCCTTGAGAACTTTTCTCTTTCTTTCTTTCTTTACCCCTATTTTCGCATTTCAATTTTTATAGTCAGTTGCACCACCAGATAAAATTGGATTATTGTAAACGGCAATGTACCGTGGAGGTGTACCTTTTGATGTATTCACGGCGTCTCTCCTCAAATCATTCACACCGAATTTTCCGGTATGACGATTCCGTGCATATTTACCGAGACGGCTGAATTCTCTTCACACTGCCACCGTCATTTTCCCTGTTTTAGAGTCAAGAATTCTTCCACTTTGACTCTTTGTAATCATCGCGACATACTCGTATTAAACTCCTGTGAATCTAAGTAGTCCCATGTAAATCGATCCGGATTAGTGGATTTCTCAAACCAGCTTCCACCAATCATAAGTTGCACTCTTGGCAAGAATGAAAACCGCACATGTGACCTTTGTCCACTGGACATTTCTGTTTCATCTAATACCCTTTCAAGTTTTTCTGCCAAACTCTACTTTATCTGATTCTTCCATACTCACACCATGGAATTCTTCCACTCCATGCTTTTCAGACATTGCATCACTAGGAGCTCGTGGGCGGTGAGTCGCATCTAGGACCCTTGCCATATCCCGAGAGATTCCTTACCAATGCTTCGGGCTGAAGCATTTTTCATTCATCGCTGACTCCTAATTAACCGGAAGCGCATGGATCCTAAAGGATTGACGCTTTCGTCGCTTCATCAACAAATTTTCGAGGCGGGATCCATTCTAGACAATAAACAGAACAAAGACATCCGCATTAGGCCAACACATTCTATGTAGGTGCATCAGAAATCTTAAACACTTTCCAGAAACGCCTAAACCTAGGCTCTGATACCAACTTGTCACGCCCCGATTCCCGGCCCGACCCGAATGACGGATCCGAACCGAGTCCGGGACGCGAGACCATATATACTGGGACTCTTTACCTGAATAATTAGACATTGGTATACCCAAGTCTTATAATATATCAAAATCATATACAAAAGTCCAAAATAAAACTACCACCGTAGTGGCGTTTACAGTGTCAGATATACAGTACCAAGTCCCATTTACATATTCACAACTATACAATTACAATTACTGATCAGAGTGCGGAACCTACAGTGATGAACCCCTACCGTGTTGGCCCCGAAGAAGTGAAGTTCCTGACGCTCTTCTCCTCGTACCTACACGATTAAAAACCCGTGCTGCTTTACGCTAGCGGGAAACATATACAATATGTGCTGCATTTCCGCTATAATAAGCATATAACAATAATGCGTATCAAAATTTCACGCATTCGCATAATGGACTCTATACAAGTAATTATGCTTATCACGGACTTGCCTACAACGGACTTATGCTATTCTATATGTTACCCGTAGGTACTACAATGTGATTCATTATACCTGAAGTACCCGTAGTACTAATGACGTATATTATATTACAGACTTATATGTTTATTCAGTCTCCGTAGGGAGTTGGCCAGCTTACCTTTATTCGCACTACCCGCACGTATTACAGACGTAACGATTCACCATACTTCTCTTTGTTTATTCTTCGCACATTATCATATAATTACCGGGATACCTGCACTAGCATTTCAATAAACGTGTAAGACACATCATAATAATATCCAAAGATATTATACGCACTCGGTGCCAGGATTTCCACATAACCCGAGTGCCATAGCACTAATCGTACGTGAGTGCCGTAGCACTTAACAGACAGAGTACCGGCATTTCAATCGAGTGCCAGAGCACTAACAGAGTACCGGCGGAGCCAATCAGAGCGCCGGAAGACTACCGTGAGTACCGAAGACTATTCAGAGTGCCTGAGCACTAACAGGAGTACCGGGTACTAATCGGGGTAAGGGTATGCTATGTCAATTAATAACTGATCTCAGGTATTTTTATAATTATATGAGTTCAGTAATTTACTGTTTTAGAATATGGCATTCTTAGCCACATTATGTGTTCATGACAGATCGTATTTCATATACGGGTAAGGTATGATGCGTATATAATCACACCTTAATCATGTATTCTTATTCTTCTCTGAATCTACTTACCCAGGAATTGAATCAATCCAATCTGGATCATCCAAATCCAAAGTTATGGCATTACAACTAGTCGATGCACATTTTACCAAGGTACAGATTGCACTATCTATTTTCCAGTGCCTTGTCTCGATATTTGGCACTGGATATTTGTACTACTTTAAATTTAAGGTGCTAAGGGTTCTATTCCAACTGGAATCACCCCATTCGGAGCACCGAAACTCAAGTTACGTCCAAACAACTCCTGACTACTCCTATGATCAACCGATGCAGGAAATGGGCTTGCAAATCGGGTCCCTCTTTCAGTGAATTTTTTGAGCTATCTATAATCAGAATTTGGAGATACCTATAAAAATATATTTGGTTCCTCTGAAGTCTATTTAATGTAGCCACTTGAATCACTCAAATCGAGAAGAAATGAGCAAAAGTTATGGCCAAAATACTAAAACTGTCAAAACTCGGAACAGAGTAGCGCCCTACCGGTAGGGACTTAAGTCCTACCACCGGGCAGGACTCGCCAAAAATGACCAGTAGCGATATTCTACCGGAGACTAAGTCCCACCGTGTGACTTCTTCCTAAAGCGCCCCAGAATGGGTATTTTCAATCGCTTTCATGCTCCATCCTCCTTAGACCAAAAACTATCATGAATACTCTCCTAAAACAACTATATTATGGGTTATAACCCATATATAAACCAATTATAAAGGTTATGTAGGGTTTGTTGTAAACCCAACACAATTTCCATGGATCCCTCCTCAAAATGAGGGTTTCATACCGATCTTGTGCTATTTAGAATTTTAAAGAATTCCCACTTTCAATTTAAAATTCTTGTTGTGATGTAATCCTAACAACCCTAGGTTTGGAGCAATCTCCTTAACCATACAATTAGACAAGAATTCCATACAAACCATACAGTTCCATATGAAAACACTGCCCATACCAAAGGCAAGCATCCATGTCTTGGATTTGCTCCCTCCTTCCTCTTCTTCTCCTACCCTTCTTCTCCTAAATTCTTCTTCTCCTCCTCAGAAGCAACAGGAGCTTGAGACCAAAATGCATTTGGTCTCCCCACCCCTCTTATTTATTAAGTTTTTAATTAATTAGATTTATAAGCTCTCCAACTTCCCTTTAATTAAATTAAAGTTTGATTGCTTATATTTTTATCTATTCTATTAACCCATGTCTTTAATGTCCTCTTGACAAATTACGGTTTTGCTACTTATAATTAATCAAATTTTCGGGTTTATAAATCTCTACCCCAGAATTCATTGACGAAAATTTTAATTTATGCCAACATAACACCCTAACATATTGAAAACAGCTAGGGTATATTTCGGGGTGTTACACAAGCTATGAATGAGGGACTTTTTGCTTTGCATAAGATAGGTACTTGGGATTTGGTTCCTCTTCCTCTTGGTAAGAATGTTGTTGATTGTCGTTGGGTATATAAGATTAAGACTAATTTTAATGGATCTATTGAGAGATTCAAAGATAGGTTGGTTGCAACATTTCAAACTCTTTATATGTTGATAACATGATTATTATTGGTGATGATGTTGATGGTATTTCAGTTTTGAAGGTAGAGTTAGCTAAACAATGTGAAATGAAGGATCTAAGTCCTCTACAATATTGCTTGTATCGAGGCATAGCTCACCACAAAAAGTTATCTTCTTTCAAATATGTTAGATATTCTTGAGCGAGCTAGACTTACTGATAATAAGACTATTGATACTCCCATTGAGGTTAATGCAAAGTATTCCTCTTCTGATAGTGTGCCTTTGTCAGATCCTACATTATATCTGTGACGCCCTTAACCCGGCACCCGATGGGGTGTCAAGTGAGGGTGTCACACTTCGGGACTGGGACTCTTTAACCTTTTCTTTCTCAAAGCTGACACCTGTACCTGTTTTCTCATTCATATGCACAATTTCGGTAATAACAAAAAAATTATTTTACATATACATTATACATACCACCATAGTGGCATTCATTATATTCTATACACATACTTGAGTCCCTTACTAGCACTATTACAATTTCACTATTACAAACTATACATATACCCATTCAATGAAAATCAAAGATTGCGAATGCTATGTGAGCACCTATCTCCGAGATGGATTGTGCCGCCGATGTGGGATGTCCTATCCTCTTGCTCAAGTTTCGTACCTACACTGATTAAACCCGTGCTAAGCTTTACGCCTGGGGCCAAATCTATACATGGACGACCAATAACATTGATCGTCGCAACCTTATTCAAATGCTTTCATATGTCTTTTACCCGTTTCTAGTCTTTTTCATCTTTCAGTTCTATGACTTATTACATTCTATGTACTATTACATATATCATTTCTTATCCTGTACCTATATCATGTTCCTTCATGTAGTGGCTACACGCCCATGCTATACTATTCATTTCTTACATATTGTTTTATCATATATTTTCTTATATGATCTTGTATTGTCATATACTTTGCATTTGCATTTTCACTCTGACTATAAAATTGGCATTCACGACAGATTCGAGAGGGAACCTCGTCCTGTTTTTCATTCAATAACAATGTGATTTCGCATTTAACAGTATGATTCACTTTGACTATAGAATTGACATTCACGACAAATTCGAGAGGGAATCTCGTCATGTTTGTCATTCAGTAGCAATGTGATTTCACATTTAACGGTATGATTCACTTTGACTATAGAATTGACATTCACGACAGATTCGAGAGGAAATCTCGTCATGTTTGTCATTCAGTAGCAATGTGATTTCATGTACTTGCATATTTTCACATATATACTTTCATTTCATCTGCACCGTCATATCAGATTCCCTATATTTTCATTCAGACTCTTCATATACTATACTTTCCTATGATTTTCATATAATGTGCTTTTCATATAATCGGCACTTTCATATGCTTTTCATATACTTTATCTGTCATATACATTTTCATGTCATTGACACTTTATTTCAGACTTGTATACTACTATCACATAGCAATGTTATGGTTCTCATATCATGTCATGTACTTTTTATCATTTTCAATCACAGGCATATACTTGTCATTTGTTTTATGTTTACGCCCGCATAAACCTTATGTATAGGCTGGAACTATAGCGGCCCGAAGGTTACCGCGCACATCAGACGCATAACACCATCTATAAGGACCCAAAGGCGCTATAATGACCCAAACAGGGCCAACTGATCAGTATGCTGCAGACTTGTTTTTCCCTAATAGGCATGCCCATCTATCCCTCAACCAGGTTCCAAGTAGACAATCCATTTTATTAAATTTTCTGTACATATTTCATCTACATGAATAACTATTGTTATCATGTATGTACTGGCATATACACTATTATTTTTCGCCCTGTAATACCTTCACATATTTCTTAGCTTCGTATTGTTGTTCTCATATTTTTACAATACGATATTCATATCTTATACTCTTATATATTCATATCATGTCATCTACTTGTAAATACCTTATATCTTATTAACTTATATCTTCATGTACTTTATCAAACTATCATATCTTATGACCTATACCTATACATTCCTATACTTCAGACATTTTTCTCGTTTTATCGCCTATCCTATCTCCCGTAGAGTACGCAATGTAGACTCTTCCTTTGATACCTGTAAGTACTTTTTCTTATCTATACTCCTTTACATATCAAATCTACATATATTATTATTTCTTTGTTCATATCTATATCCTTTTCTTACCATGTATTCCAATTAACTTTTAACCAAGCGATTAGTACACTTGGTACAACAATTAAATTTTCAGGATTAAAATGTGCACCAAATTCCATTAAATGTAATACGGTTAGACTTAGACTCGATTTAGCTTCTTCCATAGAACGATTAAATACCACGAGTCCTTAACAAAGGAGTTATGCAAATTCGTAAGCCATGAAGAATCAAAGAACTTCAAAGACTTGGCAGTAGCAGCGCTGTTCACCGGTTTTTGGCCGTCATTTTCGGACTTATTATAAGCTCAATATTGTATCAAACTATATATGGATGGATTCTAGACTCAAAGGGCTTTTCATAGAGGCCAAGAACACCCAAAACGGAGTTCGGACGAAGGAGTTATGGCCATCCAAAGTTGGAGGTTTGACATTGTGCAGGGGTTATGCAATTGCGTGGAAACCCACACAATAGTGTACCCGAGGATGCAGGGGTTACGCAATTGCGTGGAAACCCACGCAATAGCGCACTGAGGATAAGGCTACGCAATTGCGCAAACCCATGCACCGGCGCACCGAGGGTTGCAAATTGGAGCCCAACAATAACAGCGTGGCTTCCACTCATCTACGTGCCGCAGCCTCAGCAACTCCTAAGACACACCACTCGACCCAAACCATCCCGTAATAGCCCTTGGGTCCACCGGGGCCACAATATCCTCCCACTAAGGCTACAAAACATGCCACAACATCGCACCAAACATGCTAAAACACCCGCATAAAACATCCTACAATCAATCCATAAAAACTCATACTTCCATACTAAAATCTTAGTTTACATACCCAAAACCATACTAATTCCATACTTTCCATACATGTAACTATTTTCCTATCATTTGTGCATTTCTAGCATATGTTGTCTAATCATATACTTCCTAATCTCATGTATTTCTATCATATATTCATTTCATATATTTCTATATTCATATTATTTATCTATTCATATCATATCATATATTCATATATATTCTTATTATTTATCTAATTTATATCCTTCAACACAATTCGGGACTGCACGAAATCCAGTTCCAAATATTTCCAATATTCAATCCCAAAATCTTGGGACTAAATCACACGGCCTATTCCGGCCCCGAAACAACCTATGCCATTACATGACTTTTAGGATAAAAATATTTCAAGTAGGGAAAATTCCTTACCTCGTGGAGTTTGACGAAACTCCAAGATTTTGGTATCCACGCGTAGCTCATGATGAGCGGATCAACTTTGTCTCTTGGTCCAACTAATTCTAACCGTCAGAACGCCGTAGATCTGAGAAAGTACCGAAACTTAGGATTTTCCGAACTTCTTACTTGAATTCTCTCGCGAATCTCCAAGCGCAGATCACACGTAGCCCTCGCCGAAAGTAGATGAACTGCTCTTGGGTCTCGACGAATTCGAATGATCGAACTCCGTGTATCAAAAAGAGAAGAACATAAAAAATAAAATAAAACTCTCTCACGCTCATCTCTTTGCTCCCCTCACGCCCAAAATCAAGCCCTCCCTATCATATATATATATATATATATATATATATATATATATATAAGCTTAAGGTGGGACCTCACATGTCCCCTGTCCATCTCGGTCCGTTTCACTCAAAACAATCGATTTCACCTCGCTAAGTTTCAATAATCTTAAACGGATATTCTTTAAATATTGTCAAATTTTTGAGATTTTTCTAAAATCCCATTAAATTCACCTCGACGCCGTCGCCTCTAAAATTTGTGAAAATTCCCCCGACCGCCCTTAATCCGACCTAAATTCGACAGTATAGCCTAGATTTCAAAGTGGCATCTATTCCAACAAAGGATGTCCGTTTTGTCATCCGAGATTCAAAAATTTTTCCGTAATTTTCCAAAGTCGGTCAGTTCATTTCATTTCCGCTTATTTTTCATAAAAATGTCATTTTTTTCGAATGAATACAATTTTAACTTATTTTATACCCTAAACATGTTATAAAACTGTTATGGTATATTTTGGGGTGTTACAATATCGTACTATTATTGGGAGCTTGGTATATCTTACTATTACTCGTCTTGATATTGTTTATGTTATTCATGTTATTAGTCAATTTATTGCTTCTCCCACTATAGTTTATTAGACAAATGCTCTTTGTATTACAGATTTTGAGGCAATTTCTTCAGGAAGTTCTACTTTCATCTACCTCCTCTTGAGCCTACGCGCATACTCACTGACATGACAATGACCCCACTGATCACAAATCTATTACTGGTTTCTATGTCTTTTTGGGTGATTCTCTTTATAAACAACTCATTGTTTCTCTATCTTCAACTGAAACGTAATATCATGTTATGACATTTACTACCAAAGTTAGGGGAAAATTCAATATAGGTCCAGTGGGGGCAATTGCCCCCATTAAGATTTTTAATTTCCTGTTTTTTTAACTGTAATAGTACCCTTTGCCCCGACTAGAAAGCCTAAAAAAACTGGCACACCAAGGGCTTGAACCCTAAACAAGAGAGTTACATGCCAAGACTTTAACCACCAATTAAGCTAACTTTTTATTTGTATTGGAAGTTGCCCCTACTGAGATAAATTCCTAACTCCGCCACTATCTAAAGAGATTGTTTGGTTACGTTGGTTACGTGCAGATATGAGAGTGTTTCTTTCTCATCCTACTCCTATATATTGTGACAACAAAAGTACTATTCGAATTGCTCACAAGTCAGTTTTTCGTGAACGAATCAAATACGTTGAAATTGGTTGTCACTTTACATGTCACCATTTCAAGCATGACACCATCACTTTGCTTTTTGTTTCTTCTTTGTTGCAGCTTGTAGATTTCTTTACCAAGTTGTATTCTATTTTTCGTTTTCGTTTTTTAGTTGACAAACTCTCGATACTTATAGCAGTCATATCTTAATTTTGAGGGAGATGTTAAATTATTTCCTATTATTGGTTGGATTCTTTTTTCTTAACACTCTAGATTTTGTTTTATTTGATTCTTCTAGTAAAATTATGCATATATAAAGACATTTGTTATGTAATTATAATTAATTTATTGGAATAAGACTTTCAGTTTTTTTTCTAGAAGTGTTCCCGGGTTTCCTAATTTTAACAATTTACACTTTTTATGAACATTACTTCATTTTATAGGATATGACTTCAAAGTGGAGAAGGATCTTACTTATTAAGAGAATTACATTTTTCAAAATTTTGCATTATTAATAAAAAATTATATTTTTTTTTCTAGCATTTTTTAAGTCATTCCATATTCATTACGCTTCTTGTGGAGGAGAAAAAAGAAAATGCTTAACCATGACCATATCCTTATTTTTTGGATATATTTTTAGATGCTATTAGAGAAACAATTCTTTATGCAATAGTTTTGATATAAAATACATTCGGCCAACTAATGTTTATATTAAGTATTGAATAAGAAGATTTGATAACCATTTTATTTTAACTGAGTCATATTATCATGTTTACATTGGAAAAATAATAAAAGGCAAAGTGCTTTTACCATTAATATCCTCAATTCATAAGATTTCCAACATATCTAACTAATTGCAGAAGACTTGATAGCTCATGGACTAGACAAACTACGGTAAGTACGCTAACAATCCTCACATCCAATACTAGAATGCATTAGAAAAGGTATTTAGATGTTTTACACACACAATAATTATGAGATCTATCATTTAGAATTCCAAGTGATTTTAAAAGGATTTTATGTTGATAATTTGATTTGAAACTCGATTTTCACCCGTGTGTTTACTTGAAAGTTTCCTGAACAAATAATTATCTTGATTTACTATAAAATCAAAATCCGTAGTTTTCAAATTTATTTTTATTTAAAAAAAAAATTTATGTGGAAGATGAATGATTTGAAAATGTTATTAATATATGTTTTTTTTTATTAAATAAACCAATATTTTGGTGGATAGAAAAGTTAGTATTAGAAAAGGATAAATTAGTCACAAATTTAAATGAGAAAAAAAGATATAAAAGAATTAGATATAATCCTATTACATACATATTTTTGAATGACTAATACTAAGAATTATATTTTGCAACTTTTAATCAATTAAAATTAACCACAAGATAATAACATATATAATCATCAAGGAGAAGCCCATGAATTTGTTATCGTAGTTGATAACAAATCTTTGTGATATGACAATCTTTTTTTTTTAAAGTTCAATAAGTAATGATGAAATAATAAAATGATTGGCTATTCAATGAAGCTAATTTTGAGATATATTTCATAGTCTAGTTGTTATTATGATATTTAAGAAGAATATAGTTTGAATCAGTCAGATGTATGAATTGTGGAGGCTGTTGATCATAAATTATTCTAGAAGGACAATTAATGCCGATGTAGTAGTGGGTTTACTATCATATGACATTGGATTAGATCCAAAAAGCACTTATAAACCAGAGAAAATATGAAAAAGAAAAAAAATTAGTTAATAATTTATATGTGCATTAATGAAAAAGAAAATCTTGGTTTGAAATTTAGTCTTACCGTTTTTTTTTTCAAAAAAAGAAGCTACTTATAAGAGTAGATTAAAACATCTGCACCTATTGTATTTTAATTTAATTCATTTTCATTGTCTTAAAATTTCAATTATATAATTTTATTATTTTAACACACACATACATATTTCACTCTTTTTTTCTTAGGTGTTGGATAAGAACTCAATATGCTATTATTATTTTTTTTAGTTTAATTGATTTTGAAGAGAAAAGATGAAACTTGATTCAAATCTCTTAGAACAATTTTATTATAAGAATAATTATGTTACACGTGTACACACAAAAATATGATTTAGACTTTTTTTTTCTTCTTTGGGAGTGGATAAAAATTCGATATGCTTTTTTTTTTTTAAATTTTTTATTATATCTTTTAATTAATTTTGCCGATAAAAGATGAAACTTAATTTATGAAATCAAATCTTGTAGAACAATTTTATTATAAGGATCATTGTGTTATGTTTTGAAGCAAGATTATCAATCAATTTTACATAAAAGACCTAATTTCTCTTAGAAAAACACATCTCGTCTCACTCTTTCTAATCTCTGTAATTAATATAACATTTGATTTATTATCATAGTTTGTAAGAATTTTTGTTTTAAATATATTCACTTTATATTATATTATTGTAATATTCTTTTCTTATAAATATTCTAAACGTGAAATCTTTCTTAAACCTATCTCACTCTTTTATCATTTGAGTTAAGTCTTAAGATCCTAGTTTATAGGAATTTTGATCCAATTAATTGTTTATCCATTTAATGCATCCGAAAGTAACAATTAATCATTCTAAAAACATTTAAGAGCAAACATTCAAATTATTCACATATTATGTTAGAAAAAGGAAATCCAGATGGGAGAAGCACTCATAAGATCCGAATATGAGGCCAAAAATAAAAAGAAGGAATAAAACTCCAAGAAAAATAGAGGAGAAGGCCTGCCCTGTCCCTAGAATGCTAATGCAGGCAGAAGGTGGTAACCTATATATATTCCCACTATTAAAGTGCCCTTAATGAACAAGAAAATGGGTCACACCTAATTCCCATCAACAGTCACTTTATGAGAAATGGGGATCGTCTCCAATTCCTTTGTACAATCCAATATAGTGCCTTCCCCTTATCAAATCGAGTGGGGACTTGACTGCTTCATCCCCTTGTCTTATTCTCGGTACCATACCCATGTCTAATGGGTCTTCTTCTAGAAGAGTAATTATCATGTGTTTCGATTTCATTAAAAGTATTAAAGATGAATGGTATATAAATAATTTTTTTTAAAGAAATCCAATGTCTAGCCAAGGGTAGAGGGCAAGATCACCACAAAAAAGGTATAATTGTGAGAGGTCCCTTATTTGAATTTGGGATAACCTTTTAAAAGAATGAATCCATAAAATATTTGTAAATTTAAAAACTTTTTCTCTTTTAAAATTTTAAAAAAGGTAAAAAAAGGCACACTTTGAAATAAAGATGTCATTAGAGTTTAGTTTTTTTTAACCATTAAACATTTAGTTACAATCCTTCCATTTCCTTGTCTTGCTTTTTAAAAATATTCAACTTTTTATCTCATAAGTTAGACGTAATTTTTACATAAGGATTTATTTTTATATTATCTTTAAGTATTTTTGTTCGATATTTTTAAGATTATTTTTATAAGAGATTAGTTTTTTAAATAACTTTTGAATTTATTATTTTTGAACCAATTTCTCTTAAATTTTATAAGAAAATCACATGTCTAGAGGACTCAAAAAAAAAAAAAGGGGAATTTAAAAATTATTTTTTGATAACAATTTTAAAAAAAATAGAAAACGTTAAGCCTTTGTTTTTTTTTATTAGGGGGAGGAAGCAAAGGTGAATGGGGGGAGGAGGCAGGGTTTGAGAACTCAGACACATAATAATGGAGAATTCCAGTCCACACATCCACCCAGATTCCATCCATGATCCAACCCAACAACGTACCCGCGCGTGCAGCTCTGGATGTGACCCAGCCTGGTCGTAATCCCCCCATATTAGATTTCCCTGTCTTCATTCTCCTTCTCCTTAATCCCCCTATGGCCCCCACCCCCCATCCCCCCCATCCACATCCACCCTGATTTAAACGTGGAATTATATATATTTCAATTATTTTCCCCTCATCTTTTAAATAAAATTACTGCTGCCAATTTATTCAGATTCTGAACATTTCATGACTGTATGTACGGTCAGGCCCGCACCCGCCGGGCTCGGACTGAAGACATGTTTATTTTTTTCTTTTCCTTTCATTTTTAGCACAAAAAACAGGAAGACGTGGACCCATGAATACATGGTTGGGCAGTTGCCACGTTTCTGGGATCCCAAGAAATTTACTTACATGCATTAATTAATAAGATATCGTGTCTGATTAGTTTAATAATTGGTCTCTCCTTCCATTAATTAATAATGATTCATTGCTCGGAACTTGTAGCTAAGATGGGAGCTCAGAAAGTGGTGCCCTCCATCCGCCTGCATGAACTTAAACAAATACATCTGCATATAATTAAAATTACCTAACCTCCAATTATTCCATTCAGATACATGATTAAATGCATGGTTCCCATATTTTAAAATATTTCGTTTCCTAAATTGTCAAGCATAGAAATCCTGGTGTCAGGACAGAAAGAGAGAGAGCCAAAAAGGTACATGCATTGCATATGAGTTTTTTAGCACTCGTTTGCTTTGCTTACGGGTTTTGTCACATCCATGGGACAAAGTTTTTAAGATTATGTAAGTAACTAAGTATCAATCCCTCCTAATTTAATAAACGTATTTTAAAATTATGATAATCTTTTAGATCCAAAATAAGCAATATTCGTATAATTGAATCAGATATTTATAAATAATATTAGAGTTGATCTCTAACTCTGATATAAGAATCTATTTTAGTTGACCCTATATGAAGTGTTTGGACGTTTAGTTCATATTTCTATATGACACAATTAAGATATTGTGTATACATGAAATATTTGTTAAATTCAACATAAAAAAAATGAGAGTTTCTAACACTATAAATATAAGCTCATCTCAATATAATAGATGCATTTTAAAGCTATAAGATCCTTTGGACTCGAAACTGAAAATATCTATATAGTTAGATCAAATTCTTATAATTTTTGAAAATTATTTTTTATTCTGAAAAATAACAAGAGCAAAAATAACATAGAAAACATGTTTTTTTTTTTTGAAAAAACAATACTAAATTCAAAAAAGAAGAACAGTTTTTAGATAACACTAAAGTTACGTTATCCCTATTATCAAAAACTATTTTCAAAAATGGTTTTAAAAAATGGTTTTAAAAAACATCCATACATGCCCTTAAGGTCGTAAGGACACTTGATTAGATGCAGGGAGATAACATTAGGAAGGTGATTAATTACTTTATTTTGGGCCACACATATGGTCATCCATCTTCTTCTTTTTCTTCTTATTATTATTATTATTAGGGGCACCTTCTATGAGTCAAGAGGCACCATTAATATAAATTTGCCCTATCTGGACTTTTGGGGCACTTGATCAGCCCCCATTGGGACTTCACTTTCGTTGTTTGGCTATCGTTGGAGTCCTCCAATTTTAGCCTTTAGTATGGTCCTTAATAACAAGAATCAAATTTGGATCCCTCTTAACTCTAATTATAATAAACAAACAAATAAATCAATAATTGGAATCTACTTACAGCATAACTTTGAATTATTTGCATTATTGAAATCTCTAATTAGGTTTTTAGAGTATGTAATGATCAATGGGGAATCTTCGTCTCAGTTTAATTTGCCGCTTTCCATATTTTGTATCTTTTTTAATTTTTATCCCTATAATAACACAAATGGTGAATGATAATTAAGAGAGAAAACAGCCAAACAAAATATAGACAATTTTTTTTTGACTCAAAATATAGACATATTATAAACATTTATTATTATTATTATTTTAAAATCACTTGTAGAAGTCTTTTGATTTAATAAGTAATTTGATCGATAAGCATACTGTGAAGACCAACTGTTTCAGAGTTACGAGGAATAGTATCATCCAATGAGCCTGTAAAATATAGGAATCTGGTTTCGTAACTTGGAACAAAAGGAAAAAAAGGGGAAACGGTCAAGTGGAGGACTGTTTGATCAGTGGAGCATCACGGCTGGCTTTCTCTTTATTGTTATTATTTTATTTTTGAAAGCTGTATAATAGGGCTAACGTAACAGTGTACCAGAAAAGGGGGAGTAAGAGAGAGCACAAAAACGATGGATGTGAAAGGGATGGCCAACAATGGTAGAAAACAGCATCAATTAGAAAATTAGAATGGGAAAGAAAGATGGATGGGTGAAGTCATTGGTTATAGAAATTAAAAAGAGTGGAGGAGTGGCAGGAATTGCAGCAGGCAGCAGCAGGCGCACAACAAGAGGCTCGAGTAGAGAGAGAAAGAGAAAGAAGTCCTAGATAGATAGAGAGAATCAATCTGACACACACTGAGTAACAGGACAAGTTCTGTGCTGTGGACCCATCGTTCTCACTTTAATTCCCCCCTCCCACAAGCACACAAAAGAGTCTAAAGTGCACTCTCGTTTCTCTTTCTTTCTCATTGAATAATGAATTATCTTTTCTCCTTAAGTTAGCCTTCCTTTGAGACCATCCACCCCCTCCTTCTCCCTCCTCTAATTGCCATTTTACGTCTCATTCTGAGATTACGGGTGGGATTTATCTATGATTACAAGATTGCAGGAAGATTCCAGGCAACCAAAGTAACGTCATGTCACCTCTCTCTCTCTCTCTCTATATAGTCTAAACATAATATCTGCCATTGGGTTTTTTTTTTGGATTTGGGGGTGTCTTAAGTTAAGGGTTAAAGAGAGAGAGTGAGCAGACAGACACAGAAGATAACAAAGGGAAGAGGGAAGAGAGGGAAGCAATAATTAGGAACTGGACCAGAGTGCAGGCTGTAGGAGAGGACGAACATGACCTTGTCGGTTGGTTTAGCAGACTACTACTCTTTCACTGCAGTCATCACTCATTTTGATTACAAACCAACCCACCTGTTGCTTTGATGGATGATTTTATGGGGCTGGATGGCTGGTAGGAAACACACCCCCACCTTTTTTTCACTCCCTAATCCTCCTCTTTTTTTCCCCGTAATCTATCCATGTTACTGCCTGTTATTTGTTTATTTCCTTTCTGCTCTCTACCCCATTCTAGGATTCTGATGCTGGTGCAACTCCCCCCTCCCTCTTTCACCTCTTCCCTCTTTCTCTTTCTCTCTCTCTCTCTCTATACATTTAATTACACTTTCATTATCCCTAGGTAATTAGTTTTGGTCAGCTTTACAAGGGGGGGCCCCCATTCCATCTTCTCTTTCACTTCTTTATATTTATATTTATATTTATTTAAGCCTCCTCCTCAGACTATTAATCTGCTGCCCTAATTCTTCTAATGCAAATTTCGCCATCCACTGCACAGACACTTGCCTATGTCTGGGGTATAGTATTATGGGGTTGAAAATTCGAGATATGGGTTGGTGGGTTTAGCACCCACAACGTACAAATCACAACAAATAAGAGGCCAGGGGACTTTTTGATTATTTTTTCTTCATTGCTTAGCTTAGATATAGGATGAATTAGGGTTGAACTTGAGGGAGAGAGAGAGAGTTACAAGAAGGGGAGTATATATATGGCTTGAGAGGGATGATGAAGAAGATGATGATGGTTTAGGAAGATAGATTAATAAAGATAGTTGGTGAAAAAAACCAAAGGTTTTTCTTTTTTTATCTTTAGAACTTGGGGGGGATTTAATGGAAGTGAGAGGCCAAGATAAGGAGATAGAGATGCCAGGCTCTTTGGGTTACAGCCCCCCCAACAGGGAATCACCATCCAAGTTATCTCCAGCATCCATAGTCTCCCCTGTGGGTGCCAGAAGAAGAGATGGACCTGCCCTAGATCACCACCACCACCACCACCACCTTCATCATCACCAATTTAATCTGCAACAACAAGTAGGGGATCCAGACCCAGACCCAGATCCAGATCCTGTTTCAGCTACAATTGCAGTCTCCTGTGCAAACGCCGCACCGATTTCCGGCGGATCAAATCCAAAAGCAGCAGCAACACCACCACCACCACCACCACCGCACCCGCCTCCGCAATCAATTCGGTATAGAGAATGTCTCAAGAATCATGCGGCGAGCATGGGCGGGCAAGTGTTCGATGGGTGCGGAGAATTCATGCCAAGCGGAGAGGAAGGGAGTCTAGAAGCGTTGAAATGTGCAGCTTGTGACTGCCACCGCAATTTTCACCGGAAAGAGATCGACGGTGAGACGCAGCCCGCCGCCAATAATTACTTTACTTTGAACCCCAACACTAACTGTAGCCGGAGAAATACAGTAGCTCATCCTCCTCAGCTTATTCCATCTCATCCTCCTCCGCTGGTCCATGTCCATCACCAGCATCATAAATACTCCCATGGTCTACCGGGGAGTCCGTTAATGAGCCCAATTCCGCCGATGATGATGGCGTTTGGCGGCGGCGGCGGCGGAGCTCCCGCGGAGTCATCCAGCGAGGATCTAAATATGTTCCAGTCGAGTGTTGGAATGCACATGCAGCCGCAGCCGGTTTTCGGGCTCTCGAAGAAGAGGTTTCGGACAAAATTCTCGCAAGAGCAAAAGGATAAGATGCAGGAATTTGCGGAGAAGTTGGGATGGAAGATTCAGAAGCAAGAAGAACAGGAAGTGCAGAAGTTTTGTTCAGATGTGGGTGTGAAGAGACAGGTTTTCAAGGTCTGGATGCACAACAACAAACAAGCCATGAAGAAGAAGCAATTGTAAGACAAAAATGCTAGCCCTTATGATTATTATTACTATCACTATTACTATTACTTTGAGAAGAAAAAAAAAGAGATAGATTTAGATGTGCATAATAAGATAGAAGAGGAGGAGATAGATTAGAGGACTCACTACTTGTCATTTTTTTCCCAATTTCTCAGTAATGTTATTAACATCAACGTGTAATCCTTTCTTTTACTTCTCTGAAATCCTAATTCAGAAAACAATGGCAACACCAACCTCTATTATTTTTCCTACAAGAAACATATTGGGATTTCTCACCTTTCTTCCTTCCATATTACTACTAGCCCCTTCCCGGAAAGAGGAAGGAAAAGAAAAAGAAGAAACTACAGACAAAAATTGCACGCATTTTCATTTTTGCTAGCTGGTGGTCATGAACGAGTCTCTTGTTATTAAGCTACTTCACTATCGTACTACTATGATACTATCTATTGCATTAATCTCATCTGTCCATTTAATCCCAAATCTTTGATTCCTTAAAACCCTAGCATAGCCTTCCATCTTTCTCCGACACCTGACATATGATCAGACCCACATTTTCAAATTTCAATCCTTTTGTCAGTTCCTCTAGATTTTCATAGAATCTCGTGGGTTTAATTAGATTTAGAAATCTGGTTGTTGTACAAGGAGAATATGGGAAGGTCGTGATCATTTTTCCTGAACTGGGCAGTACTGTGACTCTATACTCAACCTATGGCACACCATTGTTTCCAAAAAAGTGTTCAAATGCGACTCCATACTTAATGTCCGTAGTAACAACTATTGGACGAGAATAGATTGAAGGAGACAATCATAGCAATCAGGAAATGTAAAACCAGGAGTTAGCACAACAAAGAAACCAGGCTGAAAAAAAAAAGAGACTGATACACTACACTATTCTCCCCCATAAAATTGCTACCTTATTAGTTTGAGAAAGCAATTTGTCCTTACAAAAGAAGCAGAAATCCCTTGTAAAGTGATCAAAGTATATATTCAGCAATGTAATTATCAGCCATCGAGGGTTATTTTCTGTCCGGAGCACAATATTAGTCAGGTATAGCTAGGGCCGTGGCTAGAAGAGCAGCTGGGTAAGAAATGATATGGAAATAGTTCAGAGAAGACTGAAACTATATATGTCTCGGATGAAGATCAAGGAAGATTGGAGGATATTGCTTGATAAATGCATCAACAAGGATAGTAATACATGTGTGTTTGTATGCCTGTTGGCTGCATGTTCTGAGAAATTAAATACAGGAGAACTCTGATCACAAATGAGAAAATATGAATATTGTTGCAGTTTGAGAGTTACACATTGTTCTTGTTATACGCCTTGGAGAGAGAGGGTTTTAGATACATGCTTTCCTAACAAACATTGATCACTGGTTGATGAATTAGACAGGATGTCAGATTCTGCAGCCAATACTGCATTTAGAGAAGGAGGAAATGGTAGAGAGCCCAGGCCGGTCAGAATTCATCAAAACTGCTCCCGAGAGCAGAGCTAAACTGAACACCAGTCAGCTATATATGCATGGAATTAATGAGTTATGGACAGAAATAAGAGACCCATAGTAGATTGGACGACATGGTTACTATGTATTAAAAGTGGTAAGAGAATCCGAAAAGGATGGTGTGACAGAATTTCGAACCCAGAAAGGACTTGGGAAAGATAGAGTGTCCTCTTGTTACAAACTCTAATTACTTGGCTCAATTATGCTGTCCACCAATTTGGAAAGAACGTGAAATGAGTAATAACCTCCCCGGAAGATCTCATTATATTTTGCCAGAAGAAAGAAAGAGATTCAAAGGTAACGCAGAAACTAAATTATAAGCCTTTAGTTGATTAAAAAAAGAAAAGGAAAAAGGAAAAACCTAATGCTCTTCAATAATGATCAAGGGGGGCATATGGGATAAGGCAATATCCAGGCTTAATTATACTCCAGATCTTTCTGTCCTAAAATCAGTCAATACCTAAGTCAGGCACGGAAATTGCCTCTTTGTCCACTTCTTTTACCTGGTTGGTTTGAATATGCAACACCCTATAACTGAAATAATATAGCAACATGAAATGAGAATTCCTATGTATCTGTTGATCGAACCTTGTCTCATTTCCATGACCTGATACAAACACCACAACCCGAGCTTGAACAACCACATTATGGTTGCAAACATGCATTCCATCCTCCTCATTAGGGTTAACAGATCAATAGAAATTCAATTTAACACAATGATGTCAAGGAGTTCTAATAAGATGAATCTCAGCTCACTAGCCCGCCTCCTGCTCTATATTTCATTCATATATAGGAAGTGTTCAAAAAGAATTACGCAATCTATCACAATCTAAATTTTTCCTTGGAATCATTGGAGACTAAAGATGCAAAGAATTTTTTTAAGACAGACAAGATTTACACCGTCATGGCTTTAAGTGAGTATATGTGCAATTACAAACCAATAAGTTGTATAAAACAGATATTAGACCTACAAACAACCATAGTTATAACAAGAGTAGCAGTAACTGTGCCGACATGAGCATATCATAATCGAATCAAATATAGGGGAAGCAGCGACTACAATTGAAGTGGCAAATAAAGGGTGTGAAGAGGATGCGTGACAAGTACAAAGACAACATACAAGACTTATTTCCAAATAAGTGAAATATAACATAATATTCTCTATCATTGTGAGTAATAACATAACCAAGCCACCGTACCATGGTGTGAGCCCCCGGACAGGGACATTCAGACTAGAGAAATCCTGCTAAAGAAGTTCACAGAGATCGTATCTTCTGATCTCTGACTACAAGCCACTAGTGGGTATGTAGTAACATTTGCAAAATTGTGGCTAATCATACTAAAAAACCACGTTGGGTGGCTTAGAATGGAGATGATCTCAAATCGGTGGCCATTGCTTCTTGGCGAAAAGCAAGTGGGGCAGTTAAAGTAGCTATGATTAGGAAAGTCGGTCTTGTGGCCCATTAGGCTTTTTTCTGCCGAGTTTGGCGAAGACTGTTCCCAAATGGGCTGCATAAAGAAGCACCTTGGTTTGTGTATAATGTATATGCAGCTCAGCTCCACTCCTTGCCTATCTATTTTGAAAAAAAAATTGCTACTTTTTGCAATCCGAACCTTAAAGTTTTTGAGAGGCACTGTAGCATGTCTTTAACGTTTTTGCTAAATGGAAGGCATTTACTATTATTGTGAGGGAAAATAAAACGGAGAACAGAAGTATGACTACAAATCTAGAATGAAGACAAAATAAAGTTGTTTGAAGAAGGGTTCCTAATCCTGTGAAAAAAATTCGAATAGAATTATAGAACATAAATATATATATATATATATATATATATATATATATATATATATATATATATCAAGAAAACATAAGGGCAAGGGGAACAAGCTAATTATATATGCATAACAGTGACTCACAGATGGTGTTTATGAAGCTAATCATGAAAGGTGGTGAATCTGGTAAGCCTCATTAATTGCTCATAGCTCTTCTTCATGTGCATTTCTGATCTTATCTCCAACATCACCTGCAGCTTGGGAAGCCTTCTCCTTGGCAGCTTCATAGTTGGATTTGGCCTGCTCGGTCATGGTTTCCTTGGCTGAGGCATATGTTTCGCTCACCTTCTGTTTAGCTTGGTCATAAGCATCAGCCGCTTTATCTTTGCCCTGCCCAATTCCCCCTTCCACTGTCTCTTTCGCATCCCTAGCCTTATCTGAAACTGCATCTGCAGCCATTTTCAGCTTCTCTTTCGCTTCACCATATACATTTGCTGCTCCTTCTTTTCCATACTCCACTGCTCCTCCCATTTTTTCTTTGGCTCCATGATAGACATTAGCTGTTCTATCTTTCCCCTGCTTCATCGCTTCAGTGGCTTTCTCTTTCCCTCCCTCATACATGTTTGCAGCTCCTTCTTTTCCATACTCCACTGCTCCTCCCATTTTTTCTTTGGCTCCATCATAGACATTAGCTGTTCCATCTTTCCCCTGCTTCACCGCTTCAGCGACTTTCTCTTTCGCTCCCTCATACATGTTTGCAGCTCCTTCTTTTCCATACTCCACAGCTCCTCCCATTTTTTCTTTGGCTCCATCATAGACATTAGCTGTTCCATCTTTCCCCTGCTTCAGTGCCTCTGCCACTTTCTCTTTCGCTCCATCATAAATATTTGCTGCTCCCTCTTTTCCATACTCTATTGCGCCAGATATCTTTTCTCTAGCTCCATAGGCATTTGCTGCGTCTTTTCCATACTCCACTGCTCCTGCAACTGTTTCTTTGGCTCCATCATAGACATTAGCTGCTCCGCCTTTTCCATACTCCATCGCTCCTTTGGATACGTCATAGACTTTAGCTGCTCCATCTTTTCCATGTGACATTGCCCCTGCCATTGCATCCTTGGCATCGGCAGCCTTGTCGGAAGCCATTCTTAGAACTTGGTCTGATCCATCTTTTCCATGTGACATTGCTCCTGCCATTGCATCCTTGGCATCAGCAGCCTTGTTGGAAGCCATTCTTATAACTTGGTCTGCCTTCTCGGAAGCAAAGTTCTTGGCATCACCCGCTTTTTCAGAAGCCAAGTTGGCTGCCTCCCCAGCCTTCCCAGTAGCATACCTTGATGCTTCTGGAAAAAGAAGTGCAATTGTGTTAGAAGAAGAATCTGACATTAATTTCCGTCAAAAAAAAAATGACATTAATTACAAGATGTAAGAGTAAATTAAGTACCAGATGCAGCAGAATTCATAGTTTCTGTGGCCTTTGATGCAGCTTCCCCGGCTTTATCCATCGTATTCTTAACCCCTTCTTTTAAGTTCTCCTGTTTAGCTCCAAATCCCCTGAAACCACCGCCGTCTGAAGGTTTTAGAAAGAACTGTAATCAAGCATGCATAGACCAAGTACATTTTGGAATGATGTTCTCAACCATCAAGATCCACAAAGGATGGCTTTAATTCATTAAAGATCACATCCGTGTCGTTCAACGTACAAATAATTTTTCTATTTCCGTTCTTTTCCAACTAAACACTTTCAGTTCTGGCTCTCCACCGGATAGATCACAAAACATTAAGGCTCCTTTTGTAACTGGAAAAGAAATAAATACTAAAAAAAATGATTTTCTCATATTCTCACCTTCAAAAATATAAAAGAAAATCAAATATAATTAAAATTTCTTAAAATTTTATATATATTTAAATTTCTTAACCCTTGTATAAGAGAGAAAAACAAATAAACAAATAAAATAAGTTTAAATAAACATGAAAAATTAATTTTTTATTTTTGTTCTAATTTTCTTTTCATTCAACTTTTCCTTTCTATTTTGTTTCCTCCCTTGGTACTTTCCGGGTTCTAAACCGAGCCTAAAGAGGTTTTGGTTCCCACAATCCTTTTGCCTTCGTGTATTACGGCCTTTATCATTTCCCTAATTTGTCATTCTAATTCTAATTTGTCATTTTCCCTAATTCATTCTCAAAACATATAAGTACACCAAAGGAAAGCACAACAATATCCTATCGTTTTATATTTAAATGCAAAAGCTGTTTGAGAGAAATTATTTTCAAATTTCTTGTAAGAGAGATGACTATCACCCCTATCTCATTGTCACCAAAAGTGGAAAAAACAAGCTGAAGAAGAATACATGGAATATCATTTTCTTTTTCTGAGATGAAGAAGGATTGAGGGGAAATGAAGATAATTACTCAGTGAACTTTCCGTAAGCCCAATCGGCCCAGGAGCCGCTCTTGTCCTTGGCATCTTGCATGGCTTCTGCAGCACTTTGTTTGGCCTCCCCCACCTTCGACTTCACCGTCTCCGCCGCCGACTCCGCCGTCTCCTTCATCGTCCCTGCCACCGACTCCGCCGTCTCCTTCACATATTCCAAACACCACCGCATCTCCACCGACACAGCAAGCCATAGCACCACCACCAGCAGCGCTCTTCTCTCATCCATATCTCTTTCTTTCTATCTTCTTATTACAATAAGAAAGGACTGCAGAAATTGGAAAAAGCAGAAGAATAACAGGAAACATGGGGGAAAATGGGGCGGGGAGCGGTTGGTATTGTATAGTCATGGTAACTAACGTGGCCGTTTGAGAGAGATGTTGGCTTCAAGATGGCCACGTGTTTGCAGGGAAGACTACGTGGGGCCGAATGTAGTGCATGATTTGAGGGACGGCCTTTCCCTCCCATCAACTGTCATCAAATGCAGTCTCCAGCACAGCATCATCTCTCACCGGGTCAGCAGTCAGATCCAAATATTGGGTTTGGCTTTTCTTCTCCAAGCAGTATTTGTTTTTAAAAAAAGAAAATCTACAATTTGTAAATCAACCTCTTGTTTTTTCTTGAAAGATACTATTTTAACATAAACTTGTATTATATGTATCTCCTTTATGATGATATAGTATTTCATGTAAAAAAAAAGTTATTTTTGCAAATAAACAATGAAAGTGTTTTTTTCAAAATGAATTTTTCTTGAAAGATGACCTATTTTAAACATAAACATGTATTATGTATACACTTTATGATGATAAAGTATTTCATGTAAAAAAAAAGTTATTTTTGCAAATAAACAATGAAAGTGTTTTTTTCAAAATGAAACCAAAAGTTGATGAAGGGTTGGATTTCCAAAATTGGGTTTTCAAAAACCCTTCCTCCAAATGGAAAAATGACCCATGATCATCTTAGTTTTATTGGCTTTATCTCTTGTAAATGGAGTGTAAACAGAGTTAAGCTAATGACCCATTGTGACGTCCCAAATCCTGGGGGTCATTTTTTTGGTTACTCACAGTCCACTCTGATGAGTCGGCTCCAGTCAGACCTGCCAAACACTTAATGACGCCCGCGAGCGTGTCGCTATGCGCCCAACACTCTGTCACGCGCGCTGGCCTAGTCTGTGGATCGCGACAAAAAAAAAAAAAAACTATGTCGTAACACCACCCTAAGGAACCCTGTGACGCCCCCAACCCAGCACCTGGTATCAAGCGAGGGTGTCACTTTTTTTTTTTTTATAAACTTATAACCTTTAAGTTTGTTCGTTTATTTAATGTTAAACATTTAACTTGTACTATATTATGTAGCAGCGGATTATAAAATATATACAAACTCTATATATGGAAATGTTCAACATTTACAATATTTACATTGTTTACAAAAGAAACCAAAACTACATATACAAAAATAGACCAAATGGTCTTTTAGTGGGCACCTAGTGATGTGTTAGCTTGATCACAACGGGATGCTGATCAATCCTGGTCCTCCGGTTTCCTCTTCGTACTTATACCTGACATGAAACATCTGCAAGTGTTTATAGTTTAGTAGGAATAATACATATGGACGGCCTCTAATAAGGGTCATCACACTTCTATACACATGCATACACATATAACATATCATATCATTTAAATATGCTTATACATATTTCATATTTACTTATCATACCATGTTTCATTTCTTATCATTTTACACTTTTCTTCATGTTCTTGTCACAATATACTTGTCATCGTGATAATGGCATTTTATGCTTCTTATCATATCATATCATTTCACATATGCCTATCTAAGTCATTTGTTTTATGTTTCATGCCTACATAAACCTTTAGAAGTAGATAAAGAAAAACAATAAGGTCCGGCGCGTTGTACTCACCTGCACGAAACAAATGCGGCCTATATACCGGCGCCTCGTTATCATCAGCAGACAATGACCATCTATAAGGGCCCGGGTGCGCTGTTATCATCAGACGAGACAATGATCATCTTATAAGGGCCCGAAGGCGCTGTGAATGACCCAAACATGGCCAATCGACGCATGTTGCAAACTTGTTTTTCCTATCAGTATACCCATATATCCCTCTACTGTGTTCTAAGGCACAATCCATGTGTATTCTATATTCAGTACATATCTCATATTCCCGAATAATTATTGTCATTCAGTAATCATATGTGATATTTACAATCATTTATTCGTATCTTTGCATTTTTCATATTTCATTATATGCATGAATAACTATGGTTACCATGTATGCTTATGAGCTATTTACTATCATTCAAACTTCATCAAGTTATATATTGATGGATTCTAGACTCCAAGGGCTTTCCATAGAGTCCAAGAACATCTGAAACGAAGTTCGAAGAAGAAGTTATGGCCGTCCGAAGTTGGAGGCCTCCTATGAATAGTGACTACAAGAAGAACTAGCAAGGCCTACTGTTTTTTATGATTTCTGGACCTAATATGAGTTCCAATTTCCTCAAGCTATATATGGATGGATTTTAGACTCAAATGGCTTTCCATAGAATCCAAGAACATCCAAAACAAAGTTCGGACAAAAAGTTGCCGTCCGGAGCCGGAGTCATACTGTGGATAGTCAAACCCACGGCCGAATCTAGTTCCGGACTATGTAGCACCCCATTCCCGACCTGACCCGTTTGATGGGTCCGAATCGAGTCTGGGTTACTCTAATATCACTCAATCACCTTATCAAAATCATTTACCGCAACACGTCATAGCTGCTAATCTCCGCTGACATAAAACTTTCAAATACGCTGGAACGTTTTTAGTGCTGCAGTTCTCATTACATTACATTCATACAAAGGTACAATTACTATAAAGGCATATCAAGCCTTTTCAAATGATTTACAAATAGATATTCAAAGTTCAAAAGTTTTTGGTAAAATATCAAAGTTAAAAAGAAACATGACATGAACGCACGTCTGGAGCATACCGCAATTCCTTCTTATGACTCTCACGCCCGATCTTCGGGTCCACTTCGATCACTCATTCATCACTCTGACCTACGCATTGGTAACACGCTTAAGCATTTTCATGCTTTGTCTTTCTATACAAATCCATTCTTCGGTTTCAGTTTAATTCAAATCATGCAATTTAACAATTCAAAACTTTCAAATCTTTTTTGATGATCAATGTCAATACAATACATATACTTGTTTTATATACAATCATTTAAAGTTCATTGATCATCCTAAATATACACTTTCATATTCAATAAATCATGTATTAATCAAATCATGCATTTCACAATGCTCTTTTCATTTCAATTGGCAAACATGCTTTTCGATTCCAATTTTTTTTACAATCTCAAATCAATTCAATTATGCTCACAAATTCAATTCACTTCTACAATTCAATTCAGTTCTGCTCTTAACGAACTTAATCCCATGCTTCAATATACGGTGATATCGTAATCACCATTAGTGTCCAGCCTAGTCATAGTTTCCAGATAAAACCTGCTTTTATAACATAGTACTGTCCCGTTGGGCTGTTGACTGGTTATTAAACAATTAGTGAACACTATCGATACTGTCCACGGTGCCGATCGAGTGACGATCATCATAATCGCTCGCTAGCGACGCTTATTGATCCCTATCGGGTATACCAATTTATCTTTAATACAAAATAAACAGTTAACATTCTATTAAGGGTGTTCAAATCCTTATAGCAAAATATAGTACAATTACGACATTTGTATAAACAAGCTCATTTTCAATAATCATGCAATTGTCATATGCAAACATTTCACAATCACTTTTCTCAAATCAATTAAATCAATTAAATATGCTTTTCTTATGCATTTAGAACAAATAGTTCAAATCTTGAAACGAGAATAGGAGAAGATAGAACAAACCAAAATCGTCTCTTTGATTCCGATCTTTGGAATCTCGACTTCAATGCGGGTTTTCCTCCTCGTTAGCCCCTATTCAAATACAATGACAATCACATATTAGTAGGTTATTCTAAGAGTTTTGGTTATGGTTTAAGGCTCCACCCGACACCCCTTCACACTTTCAAAATTTTTTGGGACACATGAGCCATAATTTTCATGCTTCCTTCCAAGAAAATTTTATCTCTAAGGAGTCTATTTGGCAGGGAATCGAATTATCTCATTTGGATTACTCAAACTCAAGTTACGAAATTTTAATGCCAAACTAGTTAGTATGCCCAGCTCACCCAGTTACCTACTATTATTCCAAATTTCAGGGGTCTTAACTCCATAATTTGGTAATTTTTCCTTCTACTCATTTGAAGCTATGGTTCTAAGGTTTCTTTTCCAACTTGAATCATCTAATTTGGATCACCAAAACTCAAGTTATTGCATTTTACATCCAAACTACTCCAATTGCAAGCATAATCAGACTGTTCTTACATATAGCTCTACTTTGACAGATTTCTGAGCTCTTTGGGGTAACAATTTGCATACACTTCCTTCAAGTAAATTATTCCCCCAGAAGTATATTTTACCCAGAATTTTGAATCACTCAATTTGGATGAGTGAAACTCAACTTATGATCAAAACATTATAACAATACCCAAAACAGAGCATAACCAGTGAGCTACCCAAGCTCACCTTTAATCCTGTCACGCCCGCCGGATCCCCGATCCGACCCGAATGGCGGATCCGAACCGAAGTCCGGGGCGCGATACTATCTATACTATATACTGGGACTCTCATTGACCTGTTCTTTCTCGAGTCGCATTGCATTCGTAAAGATACAAACAATTTCTGTAATAACAAAAATCATTTTACATATACAAAAGAACTACCACCGGAGTGGTGTCCATCAAAATCTAAACACATATACTGAGTCCCATTTACATATACATGTACATTTCTAAACAAAACATCGAGATTATGAAGGGGCGCTTATGAGCACCTATCTCTCGAGATGGCTCGCTCGCCGATGATGTCCCGCCCTCTAGCCTCCCTCTTCGCACTCACACGGATCAACAACTGGCGCGTTTTACGCTTACGTAAAACATAAAGACTTTAATGTAACCACCACGCCACCGCCACGTTTATACATAGCATTTATATATCTATATACATATTCATATAACTTTAATTACTTATCATCTCTACATTTCTATTGCATGTCAATCTTTTCTGTTACATATTCTATGTGTTTGGCCTATCTCCTATCTATACTTTTACTGTATTCCTATTTCTATACTTTGCATCTTCCTATACTTGTCATGTGTTCATCTTTCACGCTTGTCATATGTCTTTTCAATGTTCCTATTCTTTTTCAGATTACATATCATGTCTCTAGTCTATGTTTTTTTCATCTTTTGGTTCTATGATTTATTGCATTCTATGTACTATTACATATATCATTTATCCTCGTAATCTATTATGTCTCTTTCCATGTAGTGGCTACAGCACATGCTAATTATTCATTTCTTACATAGCTGTTTTATCATATATTTTCTATACGATCTTGTCTTGTCATATACTTTGCATTTGTAAGCCATATTTCTATATTCATGTACGCTCATTTCATATATCAGTTTTCTCGTTATACTTTTCATTCTTCATTTTCATACTTGTACTATCGTATACTTCATATACATTTGTAATGCTTCTGTTCTATCTATCATATATACTTTGTGCTTTTGTATACTTTTCTCGTATTTTTTCATGGTTTATATACTTATTTTCATCTCAAGTTATAATCGCATTCTTTCGTTTGTAACTGTTTATACTTTCATCGCATAAAGGCTTATGCTTCATATCATATCATATCATATAATTTTCATATACATTGCCTTTGTGTATACTTTTCCTTTCTTTGGCATTCATGTTCCAAATACCTTTAGAAGCGATTCGAAATAACCTGGTGTACCAAGGTACTATCACTGCATAAGACAAGGATTCTGCCTATGTGCAGCACTCGGTACGGCACTATAAACGGTATGCGATCAACTATTGCGTGGACCCTTTTTAGCTACCTATCCAAACGGATCTGTCATCACTAACGGCTCGATATCCACTCATATATTCTGAAGAAGAATCGATTCTCCTCTATAGGCATGCCTATCTATCCCACTTACTTGTGTTCAGCACAATCGCTTTATTACTGCTGTATTATTGTCTCATAAGCATGAATAACTATTGTTATCATAATTGCTTATGCAATATATACTATCATTACTTAAATCTGTATTCGTTCTCATATCTGTAGATTCATATTACGATTCTCATATTTCTCTATAATACATATATTCATATATAGCTTTCTATATTCATATCTCTTTATATCATTTATACATCATATCCTTTATGCGTTTCTATCAGGATTTAGCTATTCATGTACTTTCTATATTTCTATCATGTATGCTTACTCATTCATATATTCATATGTACCTATCATTCATGTACATGTACTCATTCCTATGCTCTTTGTCATCTGCTTATCTCTAATGTTTTATCATTTACGCTTTTCATCATGTGTTCCTAGCATGTTCCATCTTATTCCTTTTCGTATGTCTATCATATATTCATATCATTCATATCATATTCATGTATTCTTATTCCTCTACGGTCTACTCTTTGCTCTAAATTGAATCATTCCAAATCAGATCATCCAAACTAAAGTTATGGCATTTTCATGCCAAACTAGTCAATTTACCGATATTACACTTGGGACAGTTTGTAATACTCATTTTCCAGTGTCTTGACTCCATATTTGACACTAGGTCTTTATACTCATTTAAAGATAAGGTGCTAAGGGTTCTTCTCCAACTGGAATCACCCAATTCGGAGCACCGAAACTCAAGATATGACCTAGACACCAGGGACTACTCTATGTTCAAAACTGGAACCAGAATTTAGCTTGAACATGGCCCCACTTTGAGTGAATTTTTGGGCCACCTAGAATCATAATTTGACAATTCCTATTTCTGAATGTTTGGTTTTCCTTGAAGTCTATTTTAATTAGCCACTTGAATCACTCAAATCGGATGTTAAACAGCAAAGCTATGGCCAAAATACCGAAAACCGGTCGAAATGCGAAAACACACCACCCGTACCGGTACAACCGACCAGATCAGGCATGTGCTCGAATTTTGCCCATAATGTGGGCTTTTCTCACATTTTTCCATCCCAAACCAACTCTATACTTCATATACACCTCAAAACCATTTCCTATGCATCTTGTAATCTCTTTTCTACTCAAATTCTCTTTCACTACTTATCTTATTTCAAAAATCTATCATGAATTACTTCAAAAACCATTCTAATATGGGTTATGACCCATACACAAACCAAACATAAAGGTTAATTAGGGTTTGTTCTAACCATAACTCAATTACTAATTAAACCAATGAATCCAACTCAAAAGGGAGTGTGATTATATACTTTTCTCAGGTTATTTAAGGTTTTACCAACCATACTTTCCATAATTTTAAGGTTAGGAGGAAACCCTAGAAAAATCAATTGAAGAAATCCTTATCCAAGGTTGTTCCATACAACCCAAAACATGTATTCATGTTAATAGTCATAGTTCCATACCTTTTTGCTCCTCCATCTTCTTCCTCTTCTTTTCTTCTTCTCTTCCTCTTCCTCTTCTTCTCTCTTTTCCTCTTCCCCTCTCTCTCTCTACTGTTTGGTCTCTCAAAAATGAGACCAAATTTGCTCTTATCCATGTTTTGTTTAGGCCATGTTTGGCCATTGTATTTTTAAACCCTTTTCTCATTTTTGCACTTAAGCCCTTCCATTCTTTATTATTTCTATTTCATCTTTTCTCTAATTGCCTTGAATCCCATAACTTCTTCTATTTACATTTCATTTTTAAACATTTCATATATTAACCCCTAGTCTTTCCCTTTCATGACCACTAGGTCCTCAAATGGTAAATTACATATTTACCCTTGGCTTTATTATTAATTCCGGGTCTCTCATTTTATTTTCTGAAAATTCCTATTTAGCTTTTAATATACCCTAAACATGTCTGAAAACTGCTAGGGTATATTTTGGAGTGTTACAAATCCCTTATTTGGGAGCCTTAAAGCTACAATTTGCTCCTGATCCCTTCTATAAATTTGTATCCCTATCTCTTATGGTTCTTTACCAATTTAAATCACTTCATTTGGATGATTATAACTTAATCTATAGCCAAAATAAGAACATAGGTTTTTTACAAAATTTCGAATAAAGATTCCTTTCAAAACTCAACATTTTCCCTTTTACAAACACTACACAAACCAATCCCAACCACAATACAAAACAACCTTAACACAATCCCAAAACTCATTTATATCCAAAACAAAACTCTTATCCACATTTCAAGCCCCAACTCAAACACAAGAACAGCTTGCTGCTTATTTCTTACCTCAAATCTCTTCCAATCTTCAATGCCAATCTTTCTTCTTGTTTTTTATCACTTTAGGCTTTGATTTTCATGGAGTAATTCACAAATCTCTCCATTCAAAAACCCTAGCTCTCTCCCTCTTTCTGAAAAACGGGATTGCTCAAATGAGCTCCCCTTAGACCACTTTTGGTCTTAAAACACTCATTCTCTTAAGACCACGTTTGGCTAAAATGTACTTTTTGACTTAAGCTCTCATAAATGCTAGTTTGCCCTATATTTTCTCTATTTTCATTTAAATTCTCCATATTCACTCTTAGACCTTATTCTTTATCACAAATGATCTTAGGTCCTCATTTACAAATTTCAAATTTGCCCTTTACACTGGGTAGATTTTTCTCGGGTCCAATCACTCTCATTTAGCATATAATATGGTATTTGGCTCTTGGGCCATATAATCATTTATTCAATATCCATTTAATAATTCCTAGTATCACCCAAGTTGGTCTAATTTATACTGAATACATAATAAATTTTTTTAAAAATTTAAGATATTTTGGGCATTACAGCCGACTCGAGTCGATCTAGCCGGTTGACCTCGTCGAGCCGACCTCACCGTTTCCACCTTAGCTCATCGACCAATGAGCTAACCTCGCGATAACCTGTTCAGAGTAAACGGACCATAACTTAGGCTACAAAGGTCCGATTTAGGTAATTCAAAAGTCTAACATCAAGTTCACTCATGTGGCTACAATTTACCTGAGGAACTCACTGCCAAATTCTCTTTATTTTCCACTCAAAAACCAGTTCTAAAGTCCAAAACACAACCAAACAATTCCCAAAACACATATAAGGGAAAACTTATGGTTTGCTAACCCCATCCTACACAATTAATGGGATTGGAGAGTTTCCTAAGTCTCAAAAATTTGGGGGAATCCATACTTAGTTTCCATACAACTCCAAATCAACCACAAAACCAAACCAAAACAACTTCAAATCTAGTCTAAAACTGCCAAACACCATCAATATACCAAGTAGGGTTCTTTTAGACCCAAAATTCATCAAAAATGGATTTATGGTTTGATTTTTCCATACAAAACCATAGCATCCATACTAGTGTACAAAAATCGATACTTTTCCATAAAAAACTTAACAAATTCCTTACATAATCATAGCCTCCTTAATTTTCCATACCAAAATCATAGTTTCCATACCTTTGATCTTCTTCTCTTCTTCCTTCTCTTCTCCTCTTCTTCTTCTTCTTTCTTCTCTTCTCTCTTCTTTTCTCCCTATCCATTTTTGCCTATCCCCAAAGACCAAAATGAGATATTTATTTGGTTTTATCCTTATTTGATTTTCCTTTTATTGCGCTTTGGTCCTCTATCTCTCCTCTATTTGCAAATCAAGTTATTCATCTTTCCACTTTAGCCTATAATCATCTAATCAAATGACCTTTGTGTCCCATGTTGACAAATTACACTTTCACCCTTGTATCTTGTACAAATTCCGAGTTTTCGAAATTTTCTAGTTTTATTTCTCGAAAATTCTAATTTAACTTATATTACACCCTAAACATGTTATAAACTGTCAGGGTATAATTTAGGATGTTATAAACCATGTCGCGACAGGAATGTCCTACTCTTGGGAGAACTCAGAAGACACAAAATTGCTCGTCGATGCAAAAGCAATCCGCTCTAGCCAAAACCCGCCGCGACCATGCTGGGCCAGAAGGCACGCCAGGGCGTAGCGGCGCAACCATGGCGCCGTCGGGCAGAGGCGAGGCCCCTTCAAGAAGATGCACGGAAAATGGTAAAGGCGTGCGCCTTCCCTAAGGCAAGAAGCTCTCCATAAGCGTGCCTCCGTGCAAGTAAGTCGTCTTCCTTGGATCTTCTTCTTCTTCCTCTTCTTCTTCATTTTCCTATTCTTCTTTCTCTTCATTTTTCCTTTTTTTCTACCAACGTCGAGAATTGCAGGAATGAAATTTCCTGTTTTCTGCAAACTAGACCAAAACGACGTCGTTTTGGCCTTTTTATTTTTATTTTTAAACCTATACAAAATGACATCGTTTTGGATTTAAGTCACTTATCTAAACAACATCGTTTTGGATTTAAGTCACTTATCTAAACGACATCGTTTTGGATAAGTGATTTAAAACAATTTCAAAATGACGTCGTTTTGAACTGCCACAGTCCAAAACAACGTCGTTTTGAACTACCGTAGTCCAAAACAACGTCGTTTGGGACTACTCGGTCGTTGTGGGTCAAAGCTCGCATTCAAATCACGCCGTTGCACTACAAGGCCAAAACGACATCGCGAAATGCTGCAACCCTAAACTCGCATTTATACTCACATAACCCAAAAACTTGCCATTTTTTGCTCCAATTTCCATTTTTCTCGCTCTGCCAAACAAAGAAAATACAATGTCAACACTGCATAAGAGAAGAAGTCAAAATCAACCAAAAATAGCCAAGAAAATTGCAAGAAAAATTTTGAAAAAGGAAAAATCTCTCACTCCATTGGCATTTAAGTTTCCTTTATATCTACTTTTTAATTTTTTTTCTTCACTTTATTGATGATATTGGTTCATGATTAGTTTTTATGTAAATGAGTAATGATTCATGATTCATGCCTCATTTATTTTATTTAGTAGTAAATGACATGACTCACATGAGTCATAAGGACTCATTTGATTTTTTTATAAATATTTTATAATATATGTCTCAATTTGTATTTTTCAATTATTATTGTGTTGTAGTTGATTTGTTTCAAAGTTGGAAGAAGGAAGAATGGATTCTAATGGCAATGAAAATGAGACTCAAGTTGGCTCTACAGCTACTTGTGGAAGTGAAAGAAAAGAACCGGAATGGAAATACATACGGTTACCTAATGAACAAGATTTGAATACGATTATTTGTATTTTTTGTGATAAGGTAACCAAGGGAGGCATCTATAGACACAAACAACATCTTGTTGGTGAACATAGAAATGCCAAAAAATGTACGAAATGCCCGGTTCATGTTAGACAATAGATGGAAGATTATATGAATGGGAAAAAGAATAAAAAAAAGCAATTGAAAATGAGAAATGAAGAATTGTTTGAAGATTTTGAAGACATTGATGAAGAAGTTGAAAGTAGAAGAGTTGCTTCTAATATTACACGTGGAGGAAGTAATAGAGGTAGAGGTAGTGTGAAAAGATTTAGAGAGAAAGGGCCGATGGATCATTTTTCACCCTACTATGAAGCGGCTCAAAAATAAGTGGAAAATAACCAAACTACTATGAATGACGCCTACAAGAAGGAAGTATGGAAAGAGCTTGCTCTTATTTCGCGTATGTACGATGTCATTATTCCATTTAATGCTACACGTATCCAGTTTCCAACCCATGATTATGCTTATCGGGTCAATACGGGCGTGGTGATTTAGCGACTAAGTATTTATGAGGTAAGGGTTACTCAACCCTAAGAAAGAGTCGAGCTTACAAAAGCTTCCATGAAGGATCATGAAATGGAATGGAAGAAGAATGGATGCTCCATTATGTCGGATGGATGGATAGATAGGAAAGGAAGAACTTTGGTAAACTTTTTAGTGAATTGTTCTAAGGGAACCATGTTCATGGAATCCATTAACGCTTCTTCAATGATTAAGACGAGAGAGAAGATGTTTGAACTACTTGACAAGTGGGTGGACCAAGTTGGTGAAAAAAATGTAGTTCAAGTTATTAGAGATGGTCACTCAAGCTATAAGATGGCAGATAATAAATACTACTCCTATGACTTGAATAAGTAAAATTTTATTGATTTTAATATTTGAATTATGTATTTTAATTTATTATATAACATGATGTAGGGAGGATGTTGAAAAAAAAGCGGCCTAATTTGTATTGAGACCATGTGCGCATATTGCATTAACTTGATATTTAAAGACACTGAAAGCTACCAAAACATCAAGAGGGACTTTGGAGAGCCATATCACTAAATGGCTACATTTATAATCATTCAGTGGCTGCTCAACATGATGAGGCATTTTATCGACAAAGGGAACCCGCTTAGTCTCTCGCTAAGAGACGCATTTGTCGCTTCATCACATTGTCTCGCTTACATGAGCAAAAAAATAATTTGAGGAAGATGTTCACAAGTGTAGAATGGTAAGAAAGTAAACGGGCAAAGGAGCAAAAGGGGAAGAATGTAGCTAAGACGGTCATAATGCCTTCTTTTTGGAATACTATCATATTTTGTTTAAAGATTTCAAGTCCTCTTGTTTGCTTGCTTCGCTTGGTTGATGGTGAAAAAAAAGCTCCTATAGGATACATATATGAAGCCATGACTAGAGCTAAGGAAACTATTGTGAAAAGTTTCTTGGTAATGAAGAGAAGTACAAGGAGATATTCAAAATCATTAATAGGAGGTGGGAGATTCAGCTTCATCAGCCTTTACATGCAATTGGGTACTTCTTGAACCCAGAAGTCTTCTATGATAAACCAGAGTTGGAGCATGATGAAGCCATTATGAGACAATTATATATATGCATTGAAAGAATGATAAAGGATGTTCATTCACGAGAGAAAGCTGTGGATGAATTGAGTATGTATATATAAAGGTCAAGAGTATTTGGAATGGACTCAAGCTTTAGGAAAAAGGAAGACCAAAGCACCGGTTAGTTACTTAAATTTTTTTAATCTAATTTATTGTATTATATTTTAGATACTAGAAAATAGGTGAATTGTTTCAGATTTCATCACTAAATCATTTTATATCTATTATCTATATTACAACTGAATGGTGGACTTTATTTGGAGCTTCGGCTACAAATTTGAAAAAGTTTGTCGTGAAAGTCCTTAGCCTCACATGTAGTGCATCAGGTTATGAAAGGAATTGGAGTATCTTTGAAAACGTAAGTAATATTATGTGCTTTAAAAACATTAAAAAAATATTTTAATTTTAAAAATATGAGTAATAAAGTATTTATGTGCTTATAAATTTCAGACATCCATACCAAGAGGAGAAATAGATTAGAGCACCAACGTTTGAATGATTTTGTGTACATCAAGTATAATCGAGCCTTGAAGAAAAGATACAATGAACGTGATACCATTGACCCAATAATCTTGAAAGAAATTGATGAGAGCAATGAGTGGTTGATAGGAAGAATGGATGATGAAGATTCTCATGACCATGTAGATGCACAAGATGATTTAGTGTTTGATGATGATGACTTGACATGGGGTGATGTTGCTAGAGCAAGTGAAGCTGAGAAGCCTAGATTTGATACCAGAGCTACAGCAAGCTCAAGTAGGTTGCCATCATTAAGGGGGAATGACATAGCTTCAAGCTCTAAACCCATGCTGTAACACCCCAAAATGTACCATAGTAGTTTTCAGACTTGTTTAGGGTATATTATAAGCTAAATGGAATTTTTCGGAAATAAAATAAGAGACCCGAAATGAATATTAAAGACAAGGGTAAAGTGGTCATTTACCACTTGAGGACATAAAAAGGCATAAATCAATAAGCTTATATGCAATTATGGAATTTGAGAAAGATGGGATGCCAAAGTATAATATGTATAAGTTATATTGAGGTTAATAAAGAGAGAAAGGGCTAAATAGCAAAAAAAAAATGGGAAAAGAAGCCAAAAATGGGTTTTTCTTGTCTTGGCCAAACATGGCCTAAGTCAAAAAAAATCTGGATAAAAGCATTTGGTCTCTCATTTTGAGAGACCAAAAACGTAAAGAAGAAGAAAAGAGGAAAAGAGAGGAGAAGAGGAAGAGGAAGAGAAGAAGAAGAGAAGAGAAGAAGAGAGGAAGATCAAAAAAGGTATGGAGTCTATGATTTTTGGTATGGATATTACATGGAAAGTAAGGATCTTATGGTTTTGTATGGAATTCTAGGAAATTTTATGAGTTCCAAACCTAGGGTTTAGTTAGGAATTGATCCTAACTCTATGTTTGAATGAAATTGAGTTGAAAACCTCTACTTTATTAATATGTTTGGAAATCCTCCATTCGCGCCGATTCATATTAATTGAAAGCAATTGAGTTAGGTTTCAACAACCCTAACTAATCTTTCATGTTTGTTTGTGTATGGTTATGACCCATATTAGATTTATTTTTGGGAGAAATTCATGGAAGATTTTTGAGAAAATGTGTGATGAAAGATGAATCGAAGAAATCAGATTTCAAGATGAATTTGGAGCGTTTTCGCTGCATATAAAGTAATGAGTTGATTCGGGTAAAGAATATATGAAAAAGTGAAGAAAAACCCACATTCGCAAATTTCGAACCCAGACAGAGCGTCTGTTGCTTTGACCGCGTTCGTATTTAGCCATAACTTTCTCATTTCTGATTCGATTTGAGTGATTCAAGTTCCTGGTTAAAATAGACTTCAAGGATAACTAAACATACTGAAATAGATAACTTCAAATTCTGATTCTATGTGGCCCAAAAATTCACTCAAAGTAGGGCTATGTTCAAGACAAATTCTGTTCCAGTTTTTGACCATCGAGTAGTCCCGGTTGTTTAGGACATAACTTGAGTTCCGGTGCTCCGATTTGGGTGATTCCAGTTGGAGGAGAACCTTTAGCACCTTAGCTTTAAAAGAGTACAAAGAGACAGTGTCAAATATGAAGTTAAGACTCGAAAAAATGAGTATTACAAACTGTCCCTTTAGTGTAATTCCAAATTGACTAGTTTGGCATGAAAATGCCATAACTTTAGTTTGGATGATCCAATTGGAATGATTCCAATTTCTAAGTAAAATAGATTTATAGAGGGATAAGAATACATGAATGATGTGTGAATACATAAGCATCATACTGTTCAAGTATATGGAATGCCATGTATAATAGGCATGAAACAAGAAAAGTATAGGAAATGCAAAATGTATAGATGTGTTTATAAAACATGAATAATATGAATATGAGAATATATGAAATGAATATATGATAGAAATACATGAGATTAGAAAGTATACGATTAGACGACACCTGCTAGAAATGCACAAATGATAGGAAAATAGTTACATGTATGGAAAGTATAGAATTAGTATGATTTTGATATTGATTGTAGGATGGCTTGTAAGCCATGCTTTTATTGTTTGGTACCATGTTCGTGGCATGTTTTCAGGGCCCCACCGAGGATATTGTCGCGGTGGACAAGGGCTGTTCTTAGGATGGTTTCCGGCCTAAAAATGGCTTGTACTGAGCCGCCAAGGAGTTTCCGCACGCCCGAGAGTGCAGAAGCCACGCCGTGAGCGTGGCCGGGTGCATTGTGCACGCTATAGCGTGGGATTCCACGCTATAGCGTAGCCCTTGCACAATGTCAACCCTCCAACTCTGGATGCGCATAACTTTTTTTCGGGTCCGAACTCCGCTGTGTGTTCTTGGACTCTATGGAAAACCTTGAGTCTAGGAATCCATCCATATAGCTTCGATACAATATTGAGCTTATAATAAGTCCAAAAATTACAAAAGACAAGTGAGATCGGCCGCTGCTATCAAGTAGCTTGCTGCAAGTTGCTGATTTTCTTCCCGATTGCAATGTGCATAACTCCTTCAAGCAGACTCCGTTGGGTGTTCGACCCATGGAAAGCCCTTGAGTCTAGAATCCATCCATATTTAGCTTGGAGGGCTACAATATTGAGCTTATAATAAGTCCAAGCAAAAATGACAAAAGACAGGGATGTCAAGTAAGCACAGTAGCTTGCTAAGTTAATGATTTTCTTCCTACTGCAATGTGCATAACTCCTTCTGCTAGACTCCGTTGTGTCTCTTAGACTCATGGAAAAGCTCATTGAGTCTAGAATCTAACCATATGCTATTTAATGGCATTCGCATCCACATATCTGAACATTTGATTTTTGTACCAAGTGTACTAATAGCTTCGTTAAAGCCAATTAGAATACATGATAAGAAAGGAGATAGATATAAACTTCTCAAGAAATAAAGAATATGTCGAGATTTGATATGGAGAGGAGTATAGAAGAAAAGAATAAAATGATAAGCCTGTAGAATACGTATAATTGTATGATCGCCTAAGACCTGATATCGAATGACAATACATATATGATCGTTGCTTGGACACTCCTGCATACTAAGACTCCCTACATTCAAGTGCTAACGTTCTATTTAGTACTGATACTCCGATTAGTGCTACTTCAGCATTCCCGCCGCACTTCTGCAGATTCCGACAAGGCTACAAGACTCGCTCGCGCTTCAAGACTCGCTTGCGGCTACGACACCTCAAGATTGTATCACTTCTGCACTTATCAGGCCGCCCTACTCATTTCTTATGTTTACCGTAGTCAACAGTTATATGATAAGACTCCTCGAATAAAGAATAAAAGTAAAGATCCAATGTACCTACGCACTTCAGACTGCTATGTAGTACCCATGGGTACTTTCAGACAAGTAAAATCTCCGTAGTACCTACTACCGTATCGCGAAAATAAGCATAAGTCCAATTAAGCATCTACTGCACCGAGCAAGTGTAACTCGAATATGATTATGATATAAACCGATAACTGCTTGTTTTCTGACATGTTCGAATCCGTATGAACCCGCAGGCATCTCATTGCGGATCTCAGACCGCTATGGACTAATGTCCATATCCGATAAGGGTCCGCATAAGTCCTGACCGTTCGACTTATCGCACCTACGTACCTCGCATACGAATAAGATCCGAAATACAAGAATCAGTTTTGTAACACAAGTATAAGACCCGTAAGACAAGTATATGCTCTGTAAGACATGTATAAGATATGAAATACAAGAATAAGTTCTGTAAAACAAGTATAAGATCCGTAAGACAAGGATATGCTCCGTAGTACAAGTATAAAATACGAAGTACAAGTAGAATATGGGAAGTTCCAGAATACCACTGATACTTCAAGAAAGGTCTAAGCTCAGAATCCTATCACGAGAATCAATAAGTATGTGTCCTACGAGAGATCCAAATAAGAATAAGTCTGTTATAAGTGTAAGACCCAAGTAAGTATAAGTTTGTTATAAGTATAAGTAAAAGTTCACCCGTATAATGATGTGAACAAGCTTAAGTTTGTTATAAGGGATAAGTATGTATGCAAATTATATGATAACAAGTATATGTATTAGTCCTGCTCTTATGAATTCTCAAGATTCCGGTCTATTATCGCTTTATGTTATTTGGTAGACTTCTAAGATAAAAGCATGTGTTTCTCAGATAAGATATGTTTCCCCACTAAGCCGCAGTTTAGCACGAGTTTTAATCCGTGGTAGTATTGTGAGAAGACATCTCGAAACCCGCATACAAACGCCATCACATCTAGTAAAGGGTTCATCACGCAGGTTCCGTGCCTACTTGGAAATGTAAAGTACAATAATATGTACATAGGACTCAGATATGTGTGTATAGATTTTGATAGACACCACCCAAGTGGGTAGTTCTTCTAGATATGTATATAATATTTTGATTCTCATATAAGATGTGGGCCATACCCACAGTACAAAGTTCCATGAAAAAAACAATGGGTGTAAAGAGTCCCAAGATATATCCTCACCCCGAACTCGACGAATCCGCCAATCTGCCTGAACGGAATCGAAGCGTAATACACGCCCTCTTTCATCGATATACGTAATATTTAAAGAAATTGATTATCGGGGAAAATTAGAGGACGAGTAAGGTTACAATGATGATGATGATCATTATGTGGATGTGGAGGATGAATGAGGATCGGTTGTTGTGGGATACAAATTAGTTATTTTAATGTGTCAGGTTTGGATGATTTATGAATTTGATGTAAGGGATATGTGTTTACATGTTGACATGTTCTATTGACAATTTCTATGGATTTTTAGAAACATTGCCGATGGGATTTGTTAAATTTGTTGACATGTTTTATGAATTTTTATGCTTAGAGGTATTGTTTGTGTTTTTATTGATTGGATTGATATTTTGATGATATTTGATGATTAATGATTGTTACAATTGATTATATTTTAAAAATATATATATGTAAAATGGTGTGCGCCTACATAAAAAGCCTTGACACTTTTTATGGTTTCAGACCTTAAGGCTCCAGGAGGCCTTTGCGCCTTAGTGCGCCTTGCGCCTTTCACAATTATGGTCGCGACAAGAAAAAAGCCATGTCGCGACATTGTTTTTTTTTTCTAAGGCTAAAACTGGGAACTATGTCGCAACACAAGGAGAACCATGTCGCGACATAGAGCCAAGAGGTTCTATCGCGACCCAGAAATCCGTGTCGGGACCTAAAATGCCCTGCTCGTCCAACTCCTGTCGCGACACTACACTCACTATCGCGACAAGAACCCAAAATTCTCTATCGCGACAAAGACCCGAAAATGGGTAGTAGCCCATTCTGGTCTTCTGCACCTCCAGTTCCTTTTTTTATTTTCTTTCCAAAACACCCTAATTTTGATATAAAATAGTATTTTTATTACAAAGGCAACATGAAACCCGAAAAACTTTCCAAAATGTATTAATCATTCAAAATGAGTTTAATTACAACTTTTTTCTTCTTACATATACAGAAACTAGATTTTCTACCCAAAATTTACAAAATACAAAACAAAGCCAATATGGCCTTTTCTTCACGACTAATGTCTTGGATGTGTTTCATCCTCGACGATCTCCAAGACTTAAAAATATTTTCCCACGACGACGCAGCAATGCCCAAGATTTAATTCCTCCGCTGCGGTTACTCCCCACCTGTTTCAAGATAATTTAATGGCACATGACATCATACCATATTCCATACAAAAATGCAATCCTACATTTAATATTCATGTTGCGAATGAGACGACTCATCATGCCCATAACCCGAGTCCTAACTGAATTTTGATCACACCCGCGACGCCAAGTGTGAAGATCAATAATCGTGTTCACCCCACGACCAACCTGTATTGACAACCCTCCAATATTCATTTGAATTCTACTGCAACCTGTGTTATGCATTTCCAGGGCCACGTATTTTCAGTTTACACCGGCAAGATCGTCATTCCTTCTTAATCATTTTACTGGGCCTTTCAGCCTAAGTGGATCATGTTTAACCATGCATGAATTTGGGTCTTTCACCCAGTGATCTACTCCCATCCGCCTCCGCCCATACACACAAAGTATTTATTATTATATTTCTTCTTTTTCGCGTTACACAACCGCTAGTCTCAATTTCGTGTGTCGTCCCATTTCAGAAATTTCACCACACATCTACAAAGAACGCTTAATTAATACACCATACACACACAACCCGAATTCACCAATGTTCCTGCATATAAAAACGAAAATGTCATTTCATGTCATATCACGTTATATAATCACGTAGAGCTACATGCAACATTTCAAATTGTGAAAATTATATTTTCTATATATAATTTTCATTCACTATACTCATATGTCACTTCATCAAACAAGCATATATTTATGATTCATGGATAATTATATTTTTCTACAATATAATTCTCATCATCAAGCAACCCATGTTAATACATCAATTGAGCATTGAGCATGTAACAACATGATTTTCACACAACCAACATGTTATTCATTTTTTAACAATAACAAGTAAAAATAGCACACATTGACCAAGAACAGTCTGAAAATCAATCCTAGGATTGCCTAAAACAATCCTATAATTTCGCCTGACGTCCAAATACTTACACTGGGCCCGAATCGTCCAAACAAATTCCAAAATTCAGTTTTCTGATCGTCTAAACACACGGGCTTCTCGAAATTCAAGCACTCAGTCCTAAAATTTCGGGACTAAACTGCATGGCCGTTCCTGACCCCAAAACCTCATGTCATTTAAATGGCTCTTAAGCAAAAATTAAACCAAGTAGGAGAGAACTTCTACCTCTCGGAGTTTGGCTTAAAACCCACTCGATTTTTGGCAGTACCCACGCGTAACTCCTGCTATGCGACTAACTTCGCTCGCTCCGACCCGAATCCACTCGCCCGAACACACGTATGAATCTGCAGGTTTCGTGCCTCACTCCTCTCTTCCTCTTTTCTTTTCTTTTTTTTCTCCTTTTCCCTCTCTCCTCATCGATGCTCGGGGTCCACTCATCCAAGTAGAAAATTAATCTCACCTCTTGCCACATATCCCTCTCTCTTTATCAAGGTTCCTCTTCCCTTATCTTATCTAAACTCGATTCCTTCCTCTAAGTGTCATGATACACATGGTCATCCCTGCACTTCTCTCATTAATTCAACTCTCCACTTCGACACGCGCCTAAACGGTTCATTCAATCAAGTGTCATGTGTCACTTGCTATTCCTAGCGCTAAACGCCAATTCGACTTTCAAAATCTCACTACCTGTCGTGAACTAGATTTTCACAAGCACGATTCCAATCCACAAGCCTCGTTTCACATCCGCATCTAGTGTACCCTGCGCTTTTCAACCGAAATTACTGTTTTACCATTTTTTGAAAAAATTGGATTTTTCCCGAGTTTTACACCCATGACCGATGATCATCTTAGTTTTATTGGCTTTATCTCTTGTAAATGGGGTGTAAACATAGTTAAGCCACTCGAATTCAACTTGTAGAATATTCAAATTCAACTTAGAGTTAATCAAGTTGAATTCAAGAAGCTTATTGAGTCAAGTTCTTGCAAACTTAATTGGGCTTTACTATTTTATTATATATTAAATTACATTTATACTCCCACTATATAAATAACCTTGCAAGTCCTAGATCTTACACAAAATTTAAATTTATGTGTTAATTAATCAAACTCGAATCGAGTTTAAATATAATTATTTATTAATTTTGAATGATTTGAGTTTTATCGAATCAAATTTGAATAGCTCTACTATTTTTTCGAATCAAGTTTCAAACATCTGAAAAGAAGCTCAATTAAAATAAAGCTTAGAGTTTTTGAATCGAGCTCGTTTGTAAACAAGTCGAGGTGGAGCTTGAATTTGTACTCCATGACACCCCTAGCTGCAAATTGCTTATCCGTTCATTTAAACAAAGGATCACAGCAGAATGAACAACACGGATGAAAAAAGTGAGACAGAGGCTGTCTGACACATTATTGAATATTTAGAAGCAGCCAGTTGGAAGTTAGAAGCAATGTAATCAACCCCATGGCAACTGGGCCACGACTCAAGAAAATCACTTATCACCTCATTGAAATGGATGGTATTACAAGTAACAAACTACAACAAACAATTTGACTAGGAATTGAAATAATAGAGAAATCAGACAAAATTTTGAATTGAATATCTTAGAAAGGTTTCTGAGCAAAGCCTACTACAACCCCATGGCAGCTGGGCCACGACTCAAGAAAATCTCTATCACCTCATTGAAATGGATGGTATAACAAGTAACAAACTACAACAACAATGACTAAGAATTGAAATAATAGAGAAATCAGACAAAATTTTGAATTGAATATCTTAGAAAGGTTTCTGAGAAAAGCCTACTCCTTCACAGGCGGAATCCCCAATTAAGCTGGGAGACCACCTTCAGCTGCGAGTTTAAGTCGCTGGTGATGCTCTGAAACCTTGTAATCTACTATCTCCATGAAGAGCTGTGAATCCAATACACAGTCCGGGCGCCCGTACACAGCTGCTTGAACACCAGCCATGAGTTTTGCTATCTCACGGCCAGAGAAACCTTGTGTTTTCTTGGCAGCCTCTCTGATCAAATCGTCAGATACATCATCTTTTATGGTTATCTTCTGTGGCTTACTCTTTGATAGAGGGTTCCACTTAGATGTGCTTTGGCCTTCATCAGAGAGATACTTGTTCAAATAGAGCTTCAGCAGCTTGAAACGCTCCTCCTCACCTGGAAGGGGGAACTCAATCATTTCATCAATGCGGTCAGTCACGGCACTGTCAAGATCGCCTGGTCTGTTTGTGGCAAGGACAAGAACAATCTCTCTTGACTGGTCTCCTGTTCGAAATAGCAATGCATTTAGAGCACTTCGTTGAGCTTCACTCATGTGCGTGCTGTTTCGCCTGTGAATGCAGTGAAGAGTGAGTCTGGTTAACCTGGCAAAACTTACAAACCAGCTAACTCCACTAAATTTTCATATCTAAAATTCTAAGACATCTGTGCAAAATTGCCTAGGGAGGAAAAGATTCGAGCAAAAGCAGTGGGCAATTTTGTTTCCCCTCAGAAAAAACAGATTATTCATAAGAAAATCCCATCCATTCATTAATAATCTGGGAAGTTTGAGTGGAAATTTACCAAGAATCTTTACAAAATTCAGGATAGCGGTGGTTAACTTACTCGCATAGAAAAGCATCAGCCTCATCAATGAAAAGCAGTAAACCCTTGTTTGATTTTTTGGCCCAATCAAATATCTGATGGATCTTTGTGACAGCCTGTGCACCAAGAGGGGCGACATCCCCTCCAGTCATCATGGCATAGTCTAAACCCTGCACAATAGTTCTCAGAAAGGTCAGAGCTAGTCAGGAGACAGTAAAATGACTCTCACCAATATTTGGTAATATTCCTCATAAAGGTATTTTCCACCAAACTTCGGACACTAGGGGAGGGCCAGTGACTTAATATAGACCAAGCAACGAGTAGGAGAAAAGCAATATACAGTGATGAGTCAATTATACCGATTTTCGAGCTATCTCCCTTGCAACCATAGTTTTCCCTGTGCCAGGAGGCCCATAAAATAGCATGTTTCGAAAGGGTGCCTCATGAGACTTCGTATTTGATGTGGCCCGAGCAAGATGCTCTATTCTCCTCTGCAATGAAGGGTGGAGAATAATATTGCTGAAACTGGTCTTATTTTCCACAGGCTTTGCCCCCCCAGCTGCTGTACTGTAATTCAACACCTTATTTTTTCCTCGAGAAAAAATCCCTGACCATGGAAATTTAGCAATGGATGACTCCCGAATTAGTGAAGGCTGCCCCAGTATCCGGTTGATATAACCCCAGGTAACCCTAGCACCCTCTCTGTAAACATACAAAGGAATAAAGAAGGCACATTAGCTGGTGTGCTTCATTAGCAGAACAGAAAGCTCAATTGTTATATTGAAACCATATTCCCATATCTAGCCTAAAAGAGCTTTTGTTCCTCTGCCTATTAAATCCCAAGCAGGAGCTAAGAATCAGTAATAGCTATGGTACTGCCCACTGAGTGCATACACCTTTATCCAGGCTTGTGATAAACAATCTAAGAGATTAATACTCATGCAATGATACCATCAACAGGATAACTCAATCGGGAAAAGACATGGAAAGGTGTCTGCCTAAGTGATTGAGTAGTACTCATCCGAAATGAGGGTCTCTCTCCTACAGTTACCCTCAGTTCAGATCAATCTGGTGCATGTGGAAAGAGAACTACTATCAGAATTAACTGTTTGCTTAAACAGAAATAAAATGCAATGAGAAGAACAGGATAAGGACCTTGTTGTATAAACTCCAGCGGCCACTGCAGTAGCTCCTCCTATGGTCATAATCAACTTATTCCTATCGGTCAATAAAATTCTGAAACCACCTGCATGGCGTAGTTGAAAAATAATTAGAACCAAAAGATGATCAAATGGAAAAAAATGAAATTAATCATTATTTACATCCAAATAACGCTGCCATATACAGGATAATATTGCACATAATTGAAAATTTATATTAAATATGAAATGATAACATGAAGATAAAAGACTATTAAATATACTAGTATCTTGTATAAGAGTAATATGATAGAATGGCACACAGGATACCTCAGATGATATGAATATGCATATACAAATCCTTGACATGTGAAGTCAACAAAGTCCTAGCTTCTAATCCAATGCTAAAAATCAAGTCTGCATGAACTCCCAACAACAGAGAAGATCAAACTGGGTCTATCACCTGTTTATTTCGTTCTAAACTCCTTACGGTAATAGAAACAAAACAAAAGACAAATGTCCATTATTCATACATCCATATCCCAATGAAATCCAGCTCTATATAAATATAAGGGTAGCCAAGATATGGTGTGCAACTGTAATAAAATCTTCTCTGAAAATCTTACTCCAAAACTAATTAGGCATAGTGCGCACACCTAGGTCTAGCCTTCCTTTGTTGCAGGACTTGTAGTGCCTTCAAGCACTTCAACAACTGATTCATCCATGGGAATGATTCAAAACGCTATACATTGAATGAGCCATTGAGATGGCTACACAGTACCAGTGAGTAAGAGCTTCAAAATTCACTGATTGCAAAGATAAATTCCACTGCAAACTCTACTATGAGATTATAAGCTGTTTGACTAAAACAGGTTTTTTTAGAACAAATTTGAAACATTTTCAGGTGTTTTTGTAAAGAATTCTAGCAAGCAATTGAAATATGAAGAATACCTTGACACCTTATGCATTGTACATGAGTACATAGTGATTTCATGGAAAAAAAGTGAGACAGATGGTTCTGATATTTGAGGTTCTCAATCAGAATTTTCTCCAAGCAACCTTAAAGATGCCAACCTTATTTCAATGACCGATGCCCATTTCATTATCTCCATCAACCAAAACTGGGAATGATTCCAATTTTCTTCATTTTATAGATCTTTCTCTCTTCATCTCCATTGTCATTTTTGTTGACATCACTGCCTTACTCATCACTTGGATTGCCAGCCTCAGCATCATTTCCATTTCATCTTGGAGTTTTCACATGAATCATTCCAAGATTACCATTACACCTCCAAGTTGACCAACTTATTTCACGGTTAAGAAAACAAAGCTAATCAAAGCTTTTTACTCACTTTTCCAAGTAATCTAATCAAAGCTAATTTTGGGAAGAAAATGCAAGGACTCTGTTCAAGACTACTCATCGAGCTTGAATTTCCTTTTATTTTCTTCAAACCTTACTAACTTTCTTATTTAGTTTATTGCTTCTTTGCCTATCAAAAATAAATAAATAAATTATTAACTTCCTTACATATGAGAAGAAAAAAGAAAAACAAGCTTCATCAATACAACCTGTAATAGACAGCCCCATCGGACATAGACTCCTCATTGACAGAGTCAAATTGTGCACCACCACTAACTGGCACAACTGGATTGTGCAAGCTTAATGGTACATAGCCCTCGAATGGAATCCTCAATGGAACAAAGCCCAAAAAAGTCAAAATAAGTGCCATGTATTCTAGTAAAAATTTCCTGTTTCTATTGTTTAAGTAAGCGAAAGCGAGGCAATGAAGCAATGAAGGGATGTTAATATCTTTTTCACACAATCCCAATCAACATAGCCTAATTTCCGGTCCAACAATAAAAATAACGCCAAGCCTGGATAAACTTCACAAATACATAGAGATAACCTGCACTTCTGTATTCTGAGAAAATTTAGCATGGTTAAACTCCCATCAAAATAGAGACAACCAAAGCAAAGGTCTGCTAATAAAATCCAGCTTTCTATAAATAGAGAGAAACCAAGACTGCAAGATGGGCGTGTAACTCTAATACCATCTTCTAAGTAAGTTTTTACTCGATCTAGCTTAGTATAGATATGAAACCTTGATTACAAGGTAATGGCCTGTAACTCTAACAGAATCTTCTTTGTGAATCATAGAATAAGAGGTATTGTCTTTTTTCGTTTACATATCTCAGGGACATCCTGCTCAGATGGAAGATCTATTACCAATTTAGAGATCCAAGCACGTAATTTCTTGTTCCAACACAACCCTGAGGGGTAGCTTAGTTGGTGTAACGCATTGAGGTGAGGTTACCCAATGTTCACTAGTTTGAGTCCTCGTATTACTAGATATTTACCTCGTTTAACTTCGCACCATGGATTACCGCGTGCACACCACTCCGCCCAATGATCCATGGTTGTCAAAAAAAAAAAAATCTGGTTCCAACACAAAGGAGGTAAGAAACACTAATCTAAGCAAGCCAAGAAAATGATCCAAAGGCTGAAAATTTCTTTTTTTTTTTTTTTTTTTGATCGGTAAAAGGTAAATATTATAGATAGGACAAAAGAAACCAATAAGACGCGGTCGTGGAACAAAAGTGGGACAGTTGAAAATTCCAATGGAGTTTATGTTTAATACACAGCCAATCCCCATCAATGTCTCATTAGAGTCATTACAAAACTAAGTCACTTGAAGTTAGCAGGCATCGTAATCATCCAAAGAGACAGCTCCATTTGTTCTCAAGACACAGGTATTACATATTTTCTGACAGATTTTACATAATATAAATCTAAGTAAAGATAATAAGAGATGCAGCAAAAGTACTGTATAAAAATGTACGTTAAGAGAACAAATTTTCAAGAAAATATTCAGCAGTTTTTTATGTAATAACATAGGCAACATAGTTAACTGTACAGCAGAACCAACATGAAAATCAAGAAGGTTGTTATCAGGTGCATACCTTCAATGTATTCTGACTGTTTGCATTAATAGCAACGACCAAGTTTTCTCTCTTTCTGCATTTATACGGCTCTATAAGCATTTTTCCTGTTCTGTATACTATTATTTTTTGTTTCATGAGAGCTTGGGCTGGCCTCAAACATGGCTTACTGCATAGTTTCCACTGATCTATTCTCTCCTCTTTTCTGTCAAGTGGTGGAAAGCGGATCATAACTCCTCCGATAGCCTCCATACATGCATTCTTTTAATGCTGGAAGATTTCCCTATACATTTTTAACAAATCAACATTATCATGCCTCCTGACTGTTATCATCACTGACAGATAAAAAAATGGAATTAATCTGACAATAGATAGTTTTGTAAATCTTGAGTTTTTTGGCACGAAGTCAAGTTACAGTGGAAAAAGAAGAAATATTCAACCTCCAGATGTGTAAAGATCTGATCAACTTGTACTGTCACAATCATTTCATTAAATGCGTACCGTATCACTACAGTGGTGATCACTGACCCAGTTCCCAGCAAAATAGGTAGAAGCTACAGATCAATGATCAATTGAACATTAACCAAAATGTCACTCCACCATTGAATTACGGTTCTCCTTTTACCATTTTAACTTCCCTTCTTGATTTTGCAATCTTCACCACTTTACTTCTGCTTTTATTGTAGGTAACATAGTCCCCACTCCGTGAACAGTGACACACCAGAGCACTGTCTATCCTCTTCAATGAGAAAATGATATAATATCTTGCTTAGTTGCTTCAGAGGAGGGTGTGTCATTCTGGTGGAGAGAGAATAAAAAGTAAAAGTTTAATCAATAAACTAGGGACTTTTATAATAGCTCAGATTCTTATGGCTTAAAATTTGAGGTCGCTGAAAGTTCCATGTGATAGTGAATGAGAGAAAGTTCCTCCCTTATTTGCCATTGCACAAAAGAAGCTTAGGTGGGGGATGTTGGGAGTATGGAGCAAGGTAAGGGGTATTGGAACCCTACTTTTCTTAGGCATTTCAACGTTTGGGAGAAGGAGGATGTGGAGAGACTCTTGTTATGGTTAAAGAAGAAGAAAGTGTCCAAGCAGGTGGAAGATACTATATGGTAGACGAAGACAAAAAGTTGTCTTTTTCCAGTCAAGTCTATGGACAAGGCGCTGTGAGAAAGACCCTCCTCTAGGAACAGTATTTGGAGCAATTGTATGGAGCCAAAATTGTGCTTCTTTGCATGAGAAGCAACTTGGGGAAAGATCTTAACTTTAGATCAATTATAGAGGAGGCTTGGCCCTTACTAATAAACGCCTTTTATGCCAAGAGAGTGAGGAGGCGACGAACCACCTACTCCATTATGCAAAGACAAGTGTGCAATGGGGTTGCTCTTTTTTCTTTTTGGAGTATCTTCAGCAATTCCCTCCTTGGTTTGGAATACCCTATTGGGTTGGAAAGGGTCTTTCATTGCAAATGATCAGAGAAGAGTGTGAAAAGCAAGGCCCTTGTGTATTGTTTGGGCAATTTGGAAGGTAAGGAATGATATTGTATTTATGGATGAAAAGTTGTCTATACAAAAGGTTAATTCTTTTTTGTATATCTTCTCTGGTCATAGACCAAAATGTTCTCTGTGGATGGCCCTACGACTTTTGTGCAATTCATTGATTGGGTGGGACCTAGATGAGAGGGATGTGGCTTTGCACATTTCTATAGTCATGTTTCATGTAAGGGGGTGAGTATATCTTTTTGTACCTTTTGGGTCGCTTTTCCTGCGCCTCTTTTATAATATACCTATTACTTGTCAGAAAAAAATAGAAAAGAAAAGAAAGAAAGAAAGAAAGAAAGAGAGGAAATGGTAGCATGGCTGGGCTATTGATGCTGTTGATCATGGTAATCCAATGGCGGCAAAAACTTCTAATCAGTTTGGCTAGAAATGCAAGGATAATGGAGGAAATTGCATGGAAAGTAAGGGCATTAGTTCAATCCGCAATTTTGACAAACGCAGCATTGTCAATTCAGAATCATGAGGAGAGTATCCAACAGTTTTGATAGACCTTAAAAAAGTAAAGAGGCGTTGTTTGGATCATAGATAGTTTGAAAGAGAGGATGAAGAAACTTAAAAGATTGAGACTGAAAAATAATAGTGAGGTAAAGTCGTAAAGACTTGATATATTTTTTTTCCTTGTCTTTCTCTAAATATGTTTTTCCTTGTCTTTCTCCAATTTTATTCCCCTTTTATATAGAAGATGTGTTAAAGACATGATATTCATATTAAACTCAAATCCTGAAAGCGAGCTTTGGAAAGTTGATCATTAACAGCGTATCAAAACTGAGAATCTATTAGAAATTTTTGAAGATTCCAACATTCCTCGATGCACAAGTGAGATAGAGCGAGAGGGTGAGTTTTGAAACCATCAGGGCAGTGGGGATCTCGCCCGATTATGGGAGTGTCATTCCTGCAGGCAGGCCTGCCACCCAAGTCCAGTAGCGAGCCTAGCACATGAGCCACATGAATCATTCTCTTCATTTTTCCATGTTCCTCACGCATCAGTGTAGGCGCCTGCCTGAACCGGCCTCTGGCAACCTGACGGTGCGTCTCCTCCCGAGAACTATTGGGGTGGTTTTGTGATACCATACTCCTTTGTTTGAGGGTTTACAGGGATTTTTTAATTTGGGATCAGGTTTTTCAGGATATTTTGGGCTGCATTGATTTTTCGGTGGTGTTTTGATTGAGTGGCATCAGGTGTTTTGAGGATTATGGGCCAATTCCATTAGTGTGATGCTTTCAAGCAGATATTGGTCATTTCTATGTATACAAGAATCTGTCTTTCTTGCTCTTTTTCGGATTAGAGACTTGTTTGAAATAGATATATATACTAATTAATAAAAACCCTTACGTTGGGTTAATGTATCATTATTGCCATAATCGAAAACATATACGCAGGATTGTAATTACCAAAATAGAAATTGAACATTTCAATATATAACGTGGCTGCATGCAGATCGTGAAGGGTGCCTCGTCTCCTATCACTATGCTTGCTAGGTCAGGTAAACTTAACACGTCTTATTTCCTCTTTTTCCAAATGGATCATTGACTCACCAGAGCCCCTGGATCATGTAGTAAGTGTCCAGATTTATTTATTACGTTTAGTATTTTCTCTTGTGCCCTTTCGGATGAGTCGACATCTCTTGTGTCCTTGGTGAGGACCAGTTAAAATCTCCCTCCTCTAACCACTTTGACCTCTAATCTGAGTTTACCACAATTCTCTTTCATGAGCGGACTAAACACATTGAGATAAATTGTCATTTCGTTCACGATCATATACAACTTGGATTGATCTCTACAGGATATGTAAAGACGGGAGAACAGTTGGTGATATTTTCACAAAATCCCTAAGTGGGGATCGAGTTGGTTGTATCACATGTAACGAGTTTGGCGTGATTAACGTCTAGCTCCCGCTTGTGGGAGGAGTGTTATAGAATGTAAATACTTTTTATATGAATGTTATGGGAATGCAAATATGTATATATGTATTTTTATAAGTAAGGCATATATTAGAAAGGAGGCGTTGAAAAAGCGTTGAGGAAAACAAGAGAAATCTTTCCCACTTTACAAAAGCCAACTTGGTTATACCCTCGAAAAACACCTTAGAGCTACCAATCAAAAAAAAATAGACCAGTGCTGGGGCCATGTTTCAAAATAAACCTTGGTCTCTGAGCCCGAAAAGATATACAAAGAAGGCTTTAATCTTTCTTGCTGGACAAAACCTGATCCTAAATACAATACCATTCCTAACATTCAAAACACAAAAGATGCCACGAGGACCACGCCTTTAAACTTGCACTTCTCTTTTTTGCAAGGAAAACCTTCGACCCTAAGGGAATCCACTAGCGAAGCGAGAGCAAAACCCGAGAGACACGAATAAGAAAGCAACCAAAATCCACCGCGGGACCCTTGTCATTGTATAGTAGAGGGAGGAGATGGTCCACCGAGTTTCTTAGGTCTTTGACAAAGGAATGACGATTGTAATGAAACCCCTTCTCTTGACTAATAGTCAAAGGGATTAGGATCTTTCCCCGAGCCTCGAAAGATACCTTTGGTTGGACACAATTCTTCCATATACACTTCCAAGGAAATGAGTTGATGGATCTTTGTTGCTTTGTGTACACATGAGCTTGAAAACATACCATCATGCCGAATCTATGTTATCTTCCCTCCTCAGGTCCTCCTTTTCTTCCCTATTATTGAAACTCTCAGCATCACCTCCGTCTCCAGTAATTAAAGCGAGAGAAAGCGAAAAACCAGCAGCCTCCACCATACTAAATACAAATCCCACCCAGCCTCCTTTTCATAGCCCATGAGCAGAGAAAAACGTATCAGGCAAATCCACCTGACATTTATCCTTCCAATTTCGATCCTCTTACCATCCCCACCACATAAGAAAAAGCGATTGGCTCCATCAAATAACCCCATTTCCTCAGAAGATTTCATGACCCCACCCCAAAACCCTTCCTTGAATGCGAAACCCGCACCTTTCTCCTCGCCATATTTTCCTCTAATAGCCTCAATCCACGAGCCCGTTTCGTTTGCATCATGACTCCATTTTACAAGAAGAGCTTTATTCATGATAGACAAGTTTTTCACTCCAAGACCCCCATTCCCCCTTCCCAAACAAATAGTGTCCCACTTGACTAAGTGGGGTTTCTAAACTAAAGCCCCTCCACCCCACAGAAAATTCCTTTGGATCTAATCCAGCTTCACCTTAACCATTCTTGGCAGTGGCAAAATGGACATAAGATAAAGAGGTAAGCTAGATAGAGTATAACCAATTAATGTGATTCTTCACACCGCCGAAATATCTTTGTCTTTTGATAAATGACTTCTTCTGAAAAGGCTCTTCACGCCATCCCAAATAGACAAAGATTTACAATGAGCACCCATAGGTAACCCTAGATAGGTTGTGGAGAGATTACCCATCTTGCAACCCAGCTCATCAACCAACACCTCTGCATTAGAGACCCTTCCAACAACATGCTCTTGACCGGATTAATCTTTAAACCAAAGCAAGCCTCAAACAACATTAACAACCAGCAAAGATAGGTTAATTTATCTTGAGACGCCTCACAAAAAATCAAGGTATCGTCAGCGAAAAGTAGACGAGAGACCTTCTCTCCCACGCCTCCCCTTCCCCCTACTTGACAGGCAGTCAAAAAACCTCCACTAACTGCTTTCTCAATCATCCGGCTAAAGGCTTCCATAACAATCACAAAGAGATAAGGGGAAAGTGGATCCCCCTACCTTAAACCTCTAGAGCTCCTAAAAAACCTAAAGGAGTACCATTGATCAACACAGAGAAGCAAGCAGTGGAGATGCACCATCTGATTCAACTTATCCACTTCTCACCAAAACCCATTTTCTTCGCAACTGACAAAGGAAAGACGATCCACATGGTGTAGCTTTCTCTATATCGACACAAAGAATGAAACCTCCATTGCTTCTTAGAATGAATCAGCCAGCTTCATTGTACAAGCTGACATCCAGGTCGGTTTGCCTTCCTGAGGCATTTGGGATTCGAAATTGCAGCCGTCAGGCACCTTTATAAGCCTGTCGCGAGACTTTTGTCTTCATTTATACAAACACCCGAATTTATGGTCTAAAGTCTTCCGATCCTTAGTAATATCTTGGTCAAACAAGAAGGTAGCATTAATGCTTCTTACGAACTGGCCATGTTAAAAAAAATCCTTAAAAAAACTCATAACCTTGGTTTTAACAAAAGCCCACGAGCTTTGCCAAAAAGCCATAGAGAAACCATCGGGACCAAGGGCTTTATCGCCACTAAACTCACCCAAAGACGAGATAACTTCCTCGGAAAAGGGTCTCTCTAACAAAGAGGCCTCAAAAAAGTCCAACCTCTAAAAATGTAAGCCCATAAAACTAGGCTGCCACTCCTTTGGGGCAGAGAGCAAACCTTGAAAAGCCCTAACCACCTGATCCTCCAGCTCAGCACCTTCAATGAACCAATCGCCATTGATCTTCAACCTAGACATATGATTTATTCGACTATGGGCATTTGCCATCTTATGGAAAAACCTAGTATTCCTATCCCTCTCTTTCAACCATACCTCCCTAGACTTTTGTCTCCAAGAGATCTCTTCAAACAACGCCCACTTTCTGTACTCCCCCCTCGCTTCCTCCCTTTCTCCCAACTCGGACATTGTGAGAGAGCAATTAATCTCCACTTTACCCCAAGCAGCAATGCAGTTCAAAGCCCCTTTTTCTTTCTGTTCAACATTTCCAAAAACCTCACGATTCTAAAGTTTTAGCACCGGTTTCAGAGCCTTCAACTTCTCCATTAGGATAAAACTCACAGAACCTTGGAAAGACCATCCTTCCCACCAATCCTATAAATTGAACAAGAAGCCCTCCTTCTTCAGCCACATATTTTCGAGCCTAAAAGGAGTTGGCCCTCTCCTCATCCCTCCACCATCAAGAAGAATAGGGTGATGATCCGATGTAGGCCTTGGGAGCAAACTTTGAACCAAGCCACTAAATAGGTCCTCCCACTCTTCAAAAATTAAAAAATGATCCAATCTAGACTTCGTCTGGTTGTTTCGACCCCCACTCCACATGAAAATCCCACCCTATAAAGGCAAGTCCCTCAATTCCAAGTCCTCCAAAACCTTAGAAAACCTTCTCATAGCGACATTTAGGCCCTCACTTTGCGTTATACGGGAACCTAATTGCATTGGCGTCCTAGCCACACCACCGGTCCCCGCCCAAAGGCACTTTGGTGCCCGATTCCACGAAATCGCTACATCTTGCGCCCTTGTGGGTCCATAAACCAGTGACACCGGGCAACATTCTGAAGCTTGACACGAAATTCAAAATTCTGAGCTTAAATCTTATGCGTGAAGCACTCTGTTGTCGAAAAACAACAATACCACGACGCCCGCCCAGGTGGGTTCCCCACTTTGAGAATCTGCCCGACCCCCAGAACTACACACCACGCAGTCATCTAGTGATTTTAGTCTCTTACCGTGATTCCATCAGCCTTGTTTGACTTTAGAAAGGCCTTTATCACCTTTCTTTTGTCCTTGTCATTTGCCCCTCGCACATTCCAAGATACAATACGACGCTTCATGGTAAAAGAGAAAGTCCCTCTCTTACCCCTTTTGGCCCTTTTGACCCTTTCTCCTTTACTGACCATTCAAGCCTCTTCAATTCTCTATCATAAAGAGAAAGCTTCTAACCACATCTTTTTTCACAACACCCCTTCCCTTTGTCCATTTTTTCTTTCATTTTCTTCATCATCTTGATATACTCCTCCTCAAAACCCTTCATTGGCAATTTGACAATTTCTATATGAAGTGCAAATTTACCCGGCCAATTTCTCAAAAATTATCTTCGACAACGGCGCCCACGCTGCAGCATGTCATAACAAAGTGATTCCCGACCATCTTCAATCTGCGAAACCCCAACCACTCGAATCAGAACACGTCATTTTGTTTGTCACAAGGGCAACATCCTCTCCCTTCCTCATAAACCCATGATCCGGACACCACCATGGTCCCGACATCCCCTGAAGAGTAGAAGAAAAGCCGAATACTTGAGACAAAGAAAAAGCGAGTTAGAATGGAACTGAATCCGCCGATTTTCTCTCACGATGTCAAAACCTTTACCGAACCTTGCGCGATAGAGTCTCACTACTCGGCTCAAAGCACCCCTCCCTCCAGAGCCAGCCACGACCCGGACTACGAGCCCTATCTTTAGAAGGGTTCTTTAAGATCTTTGGGCATGAGATAGAGAGTTGGGCCTCTTTGGGTCTAGGCTCTACTTCCTTTGGCCCACCAACATCAACCTTAAAGCCTAGTTCAAAAACAGTTGGCCCACCCAAAGAAGAAAGCAGATAAAGTGAACGTAACCAGGATGCTGCGGATCATGAGACCTGAAATCCATTAAATGATCCAGCATTACCATCCTTTGGGCCCCCCTCTTCCAGCCCTCTCGCCGTAGCCCCAAACATTTGATCACCATCATGAGCGACCTTTGGCACACTAGCTTTTGAGCCACTGCTTTGCCCCGAGCACATTAGTCTAATTTTTAAGGATTTTACCTTTATCTGTTCAGCCAGATATGTGCGCCGTTTACGGGGCCTTACACATGGTCACGCAGCGCCTCCCGTCTTGTCATTGCCCTTCATCATTATTCTTTCTCAGCGAATACCACATGCGTTTGCCAGCGCGTGAAGGAACATCATCTTCTTCCTCCCTCACTGCATACATGTTCTTCTTTGATATGACGGAGGAGAAACCTTTGTGCTCTTTAGTTTCAACCGACCAAATCCCAGAAGTTAAAACTCCTCACCCTCCGGGGATGTTGACATGATAGTTCACCTTCTCCACCTTCACGATGTGCGGCCCATAGAACTTCTGTTCTTAGGGTTGTTGCTTTATCAATGGCTAGAACCCCCCATGGTTAGCCGTAATCTTCTTCAAAGAAACTCATATACACAAAATGTAGAAATGAGCCACCACCTGATCCGCTTCCCTCACACCTTCTGTACTTTTCACACCTTGGATGCAGGTTACGATCAAAGCCGGGGGATCCTCCTCAACCATCTTCTTTAAACAAGGACCCATTCGATATCCAAATTTGTAAACTCCATAAACATTAAATCTTAGTTCATATAAGCCTGCCAGTTCCTTTCAGCCTCGAGCTCTTTTGTACTTATCTCCATTCTTTGACGGATAGAGGAATGGAGGATTCTCCCACCTCCCAACCATGCAAAACTTTAGCATTCCCATCTCATCCCTTGACAAGCTTTCCCCCACTTCTATCCATACCAGTTGAGGGGCCCCGAGATCTCAGACTTCATGGCCTCTCATGACAACTTCCACGAGAAGGGTTGCCTGTCTGTCTTCCTGACCATGGCCGTCCTCATCTTGCCCTTCGTTTATCTCTCCAAATTTCCTCTTTATCTCTGTTTTCTTCTTGATGCCCAACTCTCGAGCTTGGCACTTGAAAAGATCACATCCCTTTTATAGGCCTCTATCTTGGTATAGATATCTTGTGCCTTTTACACTCCGTCAATGTGGGAGCATCTGCCAGAACTACTGCTTCATTTTATGGCACTCCATTTGTAAAGTCTTCATTTTCCTTCCATTCCAAAAATCCTTTGATCGTACCTCCTTTCTTGTTATGAGTTTGATTTACATGGGAGATTATAACCCTTCTTTCTTGAGCAGTGCTGACTCAAAGCTCTCTTTTTCTTTTTGTAACAAAACCCTTAAGGGATCTTCCTTCTCCTTCCATTGTTATCTCGAAGGATTTGGAATCAACTGATAACCATTTCCTCGAGCCTCACCTTGGCTCATTTGAGCTTGATGTCTTGCATATTAATTATGAAATGTAAATATATACTTTACTTATAGTTCACGAACTAATTAAGAATTATTCGATTGACCTACCCGATTGTATATCTAAAACAAATATTTAACCATGTTTGAATCAATGGAAAATAACAAGGAATTTTTCCTCCGATTCTTCCTTCTTGTTTTTTACATGGTACCAGAGCCTTGTTTGGTAGGAGGTCCTAGGTTCAAACCACATGTTTGAAATTTATTCCCCATTTGTTGATTTGAAAGTCACTTGAAGAACTTCACATTTGGTTTGTTGGCTCTCACGTGTGGGTGTTAAATCATGTCATCATTATTTGAATCCCATAAGTTTAGGCACCAGGAGGTGTGTTAACAGGATAGAAAATTTTAGTATATTTTTCAATTTTCATTAATCCATTTTTTCCTTATGTTTTCCATGGAAAACCAAACAAGTGAAATGGGATTTCTATATTTCTCCTTTTTCCTTCAACTTTTCGCGACTAAAACCAAGCATAACCTCTTTACAGTAGTCACCTATCAAAAAAAAAAACCTCTCTCTGATGATCACGACAACGAAGGAAAATTTGCTTTTGTGTTTTCGTGAAAATAGTTAGCTGGCTATTCTAGCATTTGATATTGATTCGTCCCTTACCCTTTAAAAAAGAAATAGGAAGAAAGACAAAAAGGGTTCATTGCAGGCACCTGCATTCTTTTCCTAGCCAACTCATCATCATATCGTAACATTTGTGCCTTAGCCTGTGCTTGTTGCTGAAACAGACTCATTTGTTCTTCAGCCATTTTCCGCTGCTTGTCCTGCCAATCCAAAGAGTAAAGGTTAGAAATATACATATAAGACTAAGAAACTGCAACAGTTCCATAACAAGATCATTCACTTGTGTTAGTTTATGCATGGAAATTTTGCATTTTCTACACATGAAAAGTGTAATACTGATAAAGTACAAGCCCAGTGCTGTTCACCATTACAACTCAATTGTTTTTACAGAATTTTACATGAATATAGAAGGCTCTTTGCTTCCCATTGATTTACCAAAAAAAATTTATTCATTTATGGAGATTTTGTAGAAATTATAGATTGGGTTTGGCTACACAATGTTAAAAATATTGATTTGTACTATCATATGTGAAATGTTTTGCAAAACATCATAAGACCACTCAGATTCCGTAGACACCCAGAATGCGTCATCAAACTGTCCATTCATGATAGCTAAGAAAATAACAATTAGCAAATGGATCCCCTCACGTCACTATAAAAATTTAGTAAAAGGGGAAGGTAAATGAAATAGACACAAGATTGTTTTGCAACCTGAGGAAAAGGTACATTTGCACGCGTTGGTTAAAACAGTGATAACTACAAATTTCCAGTACATCATCCTGAGTACCCAATTCTCCTTGAAAGGTTTTTTTTTTTTTTGAGAAGGAAGGACAATCCCACAAAGAGGAAACAAAGAGCAGTTGTACCAAATGTTTTGGACATATTAATTTTCTTACTTTAAACTTGATCCAAATTTGTTTATTAAACAGTTCAATATGAACAGTGGATGCTAAAAACACACAATCTCAAACAAACAAACAACAAAGGTAAATAAACCGAATATGATCTGGACAGATGTTTTGACACATGAGATGGAAGAAAAAGCCGCCTTTGATAACAAATCGACGAGACGGATTGCGTTGTGGCGCTGCCGGCGCAACAAACGATCAGTGCGGCGCTGCCGCTTTCTCATGGTTCAAAGGCGACAAGAAATTGGCTGTTGTGTGAAAAATTTTGCCGCTGGATTTACGCTGAGGTGCCGAAGGCAACCTCTGATCCTCGGGTTGAAGGTGGCAAGCAGAATATGACGAAAACAGTGAACCAAAGATGAATTTATCAACGGTTCCGCCCGACCAAATGGTAGCCATTGGGGGCCCGACTGAGAGGACTGTTGTCGGGTGGCATCAGATCAAATATCACCGTTGGACGGTTTAATTTCTTTCATTGCCCAATTTTTCACGCGCCGTCAGAGAAAAGTGCGTATGTTTTCTTATTTTCGCAAGAATCATCAAAACAAAACCTACCTGTTGCAGCGCGGGAGAGCTGTTTTATTTGCGAAGAGCTGACATCTTTCCGAGGTTCGGCATCGAATCCTGAGGTACTGGCTCTCTGGTCATCGGCATAAACGGCTCGGTGATTTTTGGGGAGGGTTGAGAGGTCTGCGGGTGATGATGAAGAAGGCAGAGCGAGAGCGGTTTGTCGTACGCTTCCGCTGGAGGCCTTGGGAAAGATGACCACGTTTGCCTGTGGCTGTAGAGAGGACGGCCCTCGACGCCATGCAATCTGAGTTCTTGTGGCCCGAAATAGTTGGTTTGAGGGTGAGAGTGGATGGGAAGCTTGCCGGGGGGGTGAAGTTTAAGGTTTAAACAGTTATTCGTTGTTAATATTGAATAATGACTTCTATAACAAAGTGGAGTATTTATACGAGTCATTACTTTCTTCTTTCAGGCCAAAATATTTTATTAAACCTTGGGCCCAATTTTGACTTAATGAATTAAGTTATACTTGCTAATAATTTTATACCCCCTATGATCTACAACATTAAATTTAAAAATTTGTTATAATTTTTAATCCCAATTTGTTGTTTTAAATTGATATAATATATTTTAATATTTAAATTCTAAATAAGAAAAAAATTCCACTTCTAACTTTTTAATGTTTGAGACAAAAGATGTGAGGTTCATCTGTTTTTCTATAGAGTTCAGAATAATTCTCTTAGCATTCTGGTGGCCTTGGGGCTTTCATTTTCCTCATGTATTGCCCCAGAAAACCACTTTGCTGCTTTTCATAAGCACTCTTTTCTTCTTTGTACTGCTTTTTTATGCTTTTTCTTTCTTTTCTTTTTGTAAAATGGCATTTACAATGATTCATGTCAGAAGGAAGGAAAACTACAAAAATTGATCATTTGATTCAGTTTTGTATGATCCATTATGGTGTTGAAACCAGATTTTTCTTTTCTGGTTTTCAATATTATCTCTGTTCAAATCATTTGTTAACCTCTGAATCAGAACTGAGATTTGAAACTTGTAGTATGATTCATATTTCAGTTATTAAATTTTATATAGATTAATAAAATAGATGGAATAGTGATATTACTTTAATTCTAACATATAGATATTACATTCATTTATGTATTTAAATGGAGACCAAAACAAGAGAAAACATGTTAATATCTATTAATCAGTAATTACGCTGCCACTCTGAACTTATGGACTTGATTGCTGGTGCCTTCAGAGAAGAATGTAGATTCAGAAAACATTGATCAGAAACGCCAATTCTACGACCAAATTAAAAAATGCAGATAATGAAATAAATGATGTGATAGCAGATCTGTTGAGGGATATGTCAGAAAAAAGTGGACAGGATAAGAAGTCGAATGGGGGTGGGTGGGGGGTGTGGTCAGTAAGGCATTTCCCAATTTCCCTTTTCGGTTTAAATAATTGATAAATGATGGGAACTAGTAGTTCCTGGTTAGGGGAGGAGACGTTAGCCTAATGATCGGCAGCTGTTTGAGTCTTCATGGACCACACAGAATTTGATTTCTTTTTTTCTTTTTTTCTTTTTTTCATGTCCTCAAATTCTACTTTCCTTTCCTAACCTCACTAAATATTATTTTTGTACGGAATGATGCTATTATGATCTCTGCTATCTATCTAACACCAAAATCCATACTTTTATATTGGCAGGTGTCGCTTTTCTATTCAAAAAATGTTCATCATTCTGTCTTGTTGTGGTATTTAAGTGGAGAGGATTACAGATGAGTCAAATCAAGGGTTCAAACGATATCTTAATGCCTCTCGTTTCTCTGCTCTCTCTCTCTCTCTGATGTTCTTGAGAAAATGTAGGGACGGTTGTGGAAAATGCATGCAAGCTGAAGACAGAAGAGTAGAAGATAGTGGAAACCTCTAGAACAATGTTTCACCTCTCCGTTCGCATGGTGAAATGGACTTGCCAGATTCGGATGTGGTGACATATAGTGAGGGGATTTCATAGTGCCTTTTCACTTCTTCTGCAGTTTCACATTTCCCGTCATTACTGGCGATGAAATTATCTTGTGTACTTTACTTGGTACCTTCAAATAGTTTGTTTTGCTTGGCTGTCCAAGATGAGCCAGAGCTACGTGACGAACTCATGGAGTTCAGTTGGATGCCATTTCTTGATTTTGAAAGTATATATTGACTTTTGATTTGAAACGAAAACAAAAAAAACAAAAACTCATTACAAATGTCTTAGAGGGTGGGCGATTGCTGGTTTGGATCTAAATCAAGGAAAGAAAAAAGAAAAAGCCAGCTCATTATAGGAGTTGGAAGTCAAAGGCAAAAGTAACAGGAGAGAGATTGTAATCAGACTCCTTATGTGGGAAAGTATGGTAGGGTTGGGGGCTAGTTACATTGATATATCTTGCAAAGGCTAGAATAGGAAGTGACTTGGCTCCTTTCCTACCACAAGAATCAAGATGGAGGACAAGCAAGAACTAGGTCATGAAAGAGAATCAGGATCAAAGGACAGGCACTTTATGATTATTATCGTCATTTACTAATCCTCACTTGCTTTATTATTATATCACCAGCAAGTTGAATTTCTTAGCTAAGTTTTTTCCTTTGTTTTTGCTAGTGGAATCAAGAACTTAGCATAGTTCTAGTAATTATTCTGCTTTTCTCCTTCACCCATCCATTAGCAAGAATTGATTACTCCTTTTTATTTCTTTTAATTTAATTATTTTGTTTCCTTTTGTTTTGAGTCAAAATCTATCAACCTATCATGTTAGGGCAAAGTGAATTGCGTATGCATATTGTAGTGAATCTTTGAAGATCTCACATGTCTAAAAATGCTGGAATAGACAACCCGACTTGATGCTGATTAATAATCATAATAATGGTGATAATAATAAATCAGCAGTGATATCTGCAGACCCGGGACATGAGTACCTTATCCTTATAAATGTTTTAAATCATTGTCAGTCACGATTTCTGTCCTTGGTTGAAATGTTAAACTGCAAATTTCCTTTTCTAAAAAATTTACACCTGTTGGGAAAACCAGAATTTTGTTGAATTTTGTTTTTGTGTTGTAGTATGTGGCTGTAGTGCCTAATTCCACATATAATGAAAGTTTCGGTCCCGGATGTAGGTATATTGTTCAATCATGTAAATCTGTATGCGTTTATTATTCTTTTTCGTTTTTCTCTTTGATTTTATTACTACTTAGCTGCATGAATCACAACTATATGTATAGGGTTTTAACCCATGAAGCACAGCAACAGTTCAGATGGATAGGGGGTGTTCCCGATTCTTACTCTCCATGTTTGTCAATTGCTCATCTTTATTTATTTACTTTTCTCTTTGCGTGAGAGCATCTCAACAAATTTAGTTATTTGTTGGTCTGTCTGGAACTTTTCTTGGTATTCAGTGGCAGCAATTTGTTTAATTTTTTCCTTTTTTTTTCTGATGGAGACTAGTGTTTATTCTTAACCTTCTATGTTGTCCTTCCTAATGGGAGCTTATGTCACTCCTTGGACTTGCCAGATTCACATGTCCCGTTCTAAAGTTGTATCCATAATCCATAGAGTAATTCATGATTATACCTGAGTTTTTCCTATATTATAGTTATTATTATTCAAAACTGTGGATGTCCATATCGGCTTATATACCTTGATTAATCCCACAGAATCTTGAAGTTGATGATCAAATAAATCTTCATTGGTCATGAGGAGACTCAAATCAATGACTATTAGGTTAATCCCCAATGCCTTTGAAAACTTAGTAGGGACTTTCCTTAGTTCCATAGTAAAGATAAAGATAACAGTAGATCATATCTAGCACTTAAGATAACTCAGGTTGGGTTATGTTCTGATGGTTTATAATTTTGATAAAGAATATAGCTAGGGGCAGATTTACCTAGTGCCCAATGGGGCACTTGCCCCAAGTTAATTTTAAAATTTTTTTTTTATTTCATTATATTGAAGAACATTTGAACTCAAGTGTTATATTTTATCCCAATTGAAATGTTGTAAAACTTATTTTACTTAATCTTATTCTTAGTGAGACTGAATCCTAGCTCTGCCACTGAATATAGCATTGTTAGTTTATTTGCTTGAAGATTCATTAAGAATTTGTTTTGAGAAACTTGCTATATTTTCTATTATTTTTAGTGGTTTCAGGATATAATTTGAATCCTAGGACATTACTGCGATAGTGAGAAAGAGATTTAGCACACTACTAATTTCTTTTGAGATATTTCATTCTTTGCTCATGCTATGTTCTTCTTCCTTCACTGATTTGATGCGGTATGAGCACCAAATCTCAATTATGTAAAGAAGTTCCTTTTCTTTTAGATTTTATGCCTCGATCACAAATAAAAATATTTACCTGTTCATTCTTTTATAATTTTTGAAGAATCCTCTGTCAAATCATGCAGCATGAAACAAAGTATGAATGATTCAAACCTTTTTATCTTTCTCAACAGAGAAGTCTGGAATGGGGAGTTGTAAAAAAGGTTAATAAATGAGTACAAATTTTTTTTTCCATCCTCATGCTCTGCATGGCAAGAGGGGGGCAGGGGACAATTCAATTCCACAAGCCAATAATGACATCCACCATACAATGTTATTATGTTCCCTCAAAGGATATGACTATGATAGTGATGCAGTGAATCTGATATTTACCCTGCTGGGTCCATACTTGGAGTAGTTATATGTTATGATCCGGTGGTGGTGGGTCTTGACCGATGTTTTATAAATTGGATCAGATTGGGCGGTCCCATCAATTGGATGGTCGATGACCTTTTTCAATGCGGTTCAACCACTTGTTTGATTCCTAAACTGTGTATCATAATTTTTTTGTTCATCCGATTTTTGAAACACTAATCTTAAACAACTATACTATTAGCAGGGTACATGAGTACCCGGGTGGGTCGGCACCTAGGTACTTGCTCCATTGGGTACTTTTTGAACTTTCAGGAAAATACCAGTAAAAGTAATGCATCTGGGGTTGCTTATAAATCTTGGAAGAAGATTTCAGTGCTGATGATTCCTACTGCATTGCGTGTGTTGATTCCTCCACTTCACTTGCTTTTATTCCAACCGAGATATGACTTTCTTTCAAAAAGTGAATAAGGTGCTAGGAATTTGAGGTATTTCTGACCTTGGAGTACTTAAATATCTTGCCAAATTCCCAGAATCTCAATTTCTAATCAGGCAAGTTGTGGGTGCAAGCACCGACTCATGGCAAGTGGAAGCACCAGGGTGATCTTGACTATTCTTCCATCGGTAGAGTCTAGAAACAGCTTTATGAATCAAGTAATAAAGCGGGTGTGGGAAGAAAATTAAATGCCACCTTGGCTTTGGAATATCCATATCCACCGATGCATTGATTGTATTTTATTTGCACTCTCATTTAACAAAAACTTGTGAAATCACATGAATTGTGTAACCAACCATGATATTCATATTAAATCTTAATCCTACGGACTCGAGCATTTAACATCGTATTTGATGATCACGTTTCCAGTCGGAGGCCCGGGTAGGAGGCGTAGGGTGTTGGGGCTGGACGGATTCTTTGGCGAAGTGGGATGCGAGGGCTTTTGATTGTGGGTAAATCGTCACATTTGTATCTGGATCTGAGCATGACCATTAGCGCTCCTGCAAAAGCGAGAATGGTTGGTCGGTGAGAGCCGCCGTGCATGCATTCAAATCACTGAAGTCGATTCTTTCACGAGAGAAAAGAGAAGTGTTAGGCTAACTTAGAGGCGAGATGTGCGTAACTCCCACGGAGTGGGGTGACCTTTGTATTTATAGTAGATATTCTCCAGGTTGGATGGTAATTAGGATTAAATTCAGTTGGATGGGATATTCTTGTCTGATCAGTATCGGTTGGTATAGGATATAGAGAATGAGTAGTTTGTACCAGGATAATCTTAGCCAAGCATTGGGAATGGTTGATCTTGATCTAATCTTGTCTTTCTTTCTTTCGTTGGTGAAGTTTGGTGGACTTGCGGGATGATATATTATTAGGAATTTATTATATTTTAAATGCGCGTGGGAAACTCGTAAGTGGCGCTGGAGATGAGCGGATTGGGCCTCTGTACGGGCGGCTTTAGAAAATTTGGAATCTTTGGTGTAAAAGGCGCGGTGCCTCATTGGACAAGCCTCTCATTTGGTCATTAATGGCCAGTGTTTTTCGATTTAAATTTCAGACTCTTTGGGGAGGCAGTGTGTGAGTGCGGCCTTATTTTCAATACTATCAGTATTAAAACTTGATTTAACATAAGGTCATGGGTTCCATATCTTTCTCAATAACTTGTATATTTGACCCATATTTTGTGTATTTGAAAGGTTATATTGGACTTTGTTTGGTTGGTTGATTTGTTTAATTCTTAAAGTGCGAATTGGTTTATTTGTGCACGTGTTGAATATAGCCATTTTTAAGAGAATTGATTGTTTAATAGTAATAATTAATACTAAGAAGAACCTTTATAAGTAGCTCAATTAGTATAAGGTCATGGAAGTTTAACCTAATAATTACCATTCCGATATTTACCGTGCCATTAACTTCATGCAGTAGTCATGTGAGATTAATTGAGGTGTATAAGACAGCCACTATTATCCTAGTATACCAACCGGACATCAATGGTGCTTATTTAGTATCCTCATCATTGTTAAACTGTTTTTCAACAATTAATTCATTCGTCCCTGTCTTGCTGATGCTGGAGCTGTCTCGTCCGTTGTCTAGAGCCAGGGAAAGGGTGGGGTGTAATCATTGGATGAGAGAAACTCAGTAGAAATATGACGGAATCTGCAGTACTTGGTGGTCCTTAAGGATGGAACCCTCTTCCTGATATTTCAAATATGCTATCTCTATGACGCCCTAATCCGGTGTCTTGTGTGAGAAAAATGCGTCATAAACATGAGAATTATAAATATGTTAACTTATATAATTATAAATAATTATTTTAAAAATATAAACTTATAAAAATATTTTATATACATACATCATAGTGAATTTACGATTGTCACATCGTATATTTTGAGTCATTCTTTATCTTTTAGGTTAGCATTTGTTTAGAAATCTTATGTTATACTTACAAAAATAGATTGGCCTCACGCTGTGATGGGCTCACGAGTTGTGTTGGTCGCATTGTATCGCGGAATATCCACGAATGTCACCAATCTTTTACGGATACAGCTCGTCTTAAGACTTTTATAGCTTGTGAGGAATTTATAAATATTGATGGCCAATTATAGCGATGGTACTTTAATAACAATTTAATGCGTAATACATATTACTTCTCATATCCCATTTATAATTCATTATATATTGCATTTAAATGTTTAAGTATTTACGTCTTTTATATAACGTTCAAAATCTCATCTCATCTTATATCATGTCACGTATTAAAAGTGAATCACATGTCACGAATTATCTGCGACAGGTTTTATAACATGTTTTCGGTATAATAAAAGTAAAAAAATATTTTTTCGGAATGAAATAATATTAAAAATAGAATAAGAAAAAAATAAAGTAATACACAAGGTCAAGGGTAAATTGAAAGTAAATTTGCAATTCCGAGCCCAAGGTCCTTATGATAAGATTATAGGCTAAAGTGAAAATAAGATAAGTTAGGATTGCAATTAGAAGGAAGTTGAAGGACCCAATAGCAAAAATGGAAAAGAATGCAAAAATGGGTTTTTGCCAAACAAGGCCTTAACTTAAAAAGGGAATAAAGCCAAAAATATCTCATTTTTGGCTATTTGGATAGGGCAAATTCGGTGAAGAGAAGAGAAGATAAGAGAAGAAGAGAAGAAGAAGAAGGAAGAAGGAAGAAGAAAAAGAGAAGGAAAAACAAAGGTATGGAACTTTGTATGGAAATTATGGTTGTATAATTAGTATGATCCCACTTTGTCTAAATGGTAAAGAAAAATCCTAACCTAGAAAGTATTATTTAGTGGGTATAGATGAGTTTTATGGTTTATAAATGTGTTTTTGGTTGAGTTGGTTGTGATTTATAAGGAAATTTCTGGTGAAAATAGCCAAAACTGGCCATTTATGTTTTGTTCGGCACCCCTACGCCTAGGTGTAGGAGTCCGCCTAGCGGACAGGAACGGGGGTTTTTGACATTTTACGGTCGCTGAGTGTGAATCAGCTCCACTAAGGCGTACACATGCTTGTTTTTTTTTGTTGCTCTTTTACGTTAAGTTTAACAATCGTCCATTGGATTAATGAGAATCCTAATAAGTGAATGAAAGGGTTAATCTGAGTATAAAATGATGCAAAATGTTTTATATCTCGTGCCTCGGCGAGAGCGAGGGCAGATTAGGGCAAACATTGGTTGCCCTCATTTGTTAATATGTTTAAATGTAGTGTTATTTATGAAAAGATAAATGTGTAATGAAGACATATAGAAAAAACGTATAAATGTCTAAATAATACAAGAATAAAGATGTATGCGGAAATAATAAGAAAATATCGCATATGATTACCGGATAACAATAGTTATTCGGGAATATGGGATATGTATGGTAAATGAAATAAAAAAAAAACTGATTATGCGCTTAGAGCACCCAGTAGAGGTGTGATGACCCGGCGCAGTGGTGTCAAGCGGTGTCACGCCCGGGTATGTTGAGCGAGACTCTTTTCTTGTCTGCCTTTTCACAAATAAAAAAAACATTTGTTACATTATAGAGTACCGCATAGTGGTATTCATGTTCAATACAACGGAGTCCCTTAGCTACTCAGTATAAAAACTTATGCATATTCAATACGAGATTAGTGGAAGCGATGCGGTGAGCATATCTCTGGTGATGCTTTCTTGATGTGAATGTCATTATCACTCTGTCCTTGTCTGCATACAGTACATACACGGATTAAAAACGTGCTAAACTTTCACAGCAGTGAAACATATTCGAGGGCTGACCAGTACTTTATGATCGTCTCAACAAAATACCTTATCTTATCATTTTTCGTATAACGTCTGCCATCGTGTGACGTTTGTATCCTCTTCATATCATTTATTTCTTATTCTAAGTACTTATCATTTGATCTATCTTTCTAATGGTTCATATTACATATCATGTCTTTGTGCATATCATGATACGTATACATATATTACTTTCATGATTTATATACTATACCATTTGTTATATTATTTTCATGTCTTGTTATCATGTACTATTTTCAAATATATATTTCATGCTAATTTCATATACTATATTCGTATCTTATTTTCATATACATTTTCTGTTATACTTTCATATTACTTCTCTTCGTATCGCATACTTATTCATATACTTTTAAGTATCATCTTTTATCTTTCGGCATTATCTTTGTATTCGTATGCTGTTGTTTCATATCTTATGTACTTTTCATATCTTTGTCATGTCGTATATTGTCGTCTATACTTTTTATATATTGTATTATCATATTAACTTTGCATATCATTTTACATTTTTATACATTTTCATATATCATGTTGGATCGTATAATCTCATGTTACAGAACTTATCATCACATAAATGATCTTATGCTTTACCGAATCATATCATATCTTTTCACATGTCATATTCAAATCATTTGTTTATGTTTAAATGCATAAATAAACCTTAGAAGTGAATAAAGAAAGCTATAAGAGCTCGAAAGCTGTCTTCGTTATGCAAGCTTGATGGTCTATAAGACTAGTGGCTATTATCATTATACGAGATAATGACCATCTATAAGGAGTGGCGATGTAATGATGCAACGTGGTCAAGCGGTCGGTATCTTCTGAAGCTTTGTTTTTCGCAATAGGCGTCGCCATCTATCCTCTACTAGGTTCATGAGACAATCCATTTATTTCATTTTTTTGTACATACTCATCTCATGAATAAACATTGTTATCGTATGTTGATGGATATACCATGTGTTATTTAAGATGCAGCGATGCCTTCACATATTGTAGCTTACGTATTGTTTGTTCTCATGTTCTTGACAATGCATTGTTCATCATCTTTTACGCTCGTTTAGTTTTGTCTTCTGTATCATTATATGTAATCCTATCATATATCATGAATGCATCTATGCACTCTTGTATTCATATATTCATATATATCTTTATCTATTCATATCCCTTTATATCATTTATGCATCATATCCTTTATGCGTTTCTATCATGATTTAGCTATTCATGTACTTTCTATATTTCTATCATGTATCCTTTTACTCCATTCATGTGTTCCTATCATGTTCCATCTATTCGATTTATGTATGACAATCATATATTCATATCATATACTCTTATATTCATATCATGTCATCCCCTACTTGTAACATGCTATATCTTGTCTTTATATCTTACGTATCTTTATCGTTATCATATCTTATGATCTATACCACCACCCATTCCTATACTTGTACGTTTTTCTTGTGCTTTGTCGGATGTTGTCATCTCGGTAGAGATGCAGACGGAGACTCTTCCTTTGATACACAGTAGATACTTTTCTTATCTATACTCCTTTACATATCAAATCTACATATATTACTATTTCTTGACCGTATCTCGTGCTACCTGTGTATTAATTAAGCTTTAACTTGACGATTAGTACACTTGGTACAACAATTCAATTTTCATACAAGATGTGGGCACCAAATGCCATTAAATAGCATATGGTTAGATTCTAAACTCAATGAGATTTCCATAGAATCCAAGAATACCCATGTAGTCTGAAGAGTTATGCAAGTTGCAAGCGTGAAGAAAATCGTGACTTACTTTACACAAATAACAACAACGACCACTTTATCCTTGTGTCATTTCGAATTAATACTATAAGCTCAATATTATATCAATCTATATATGGTTGAATTCTAAACTCAAAGGCTTTCCATAGAGTCTAAGAATACCCATAACAAAGTCTACGAAGGAGTGCTCTGAGGTTGCAAGATTGTAGAAGAAAATCGGTAACTTACGGCACCTATAAACGACAACAACTGACCCTTGTCTTTTGTCATTTCAGGTGTACTACTAGCTCAATATTATATCAATATATATATTGATAGATTACATACTCAAGGAGCTTTCAGTCGAATACCCGTAACGAATCTAGCGAAGGTTATGCAAGTTTACCAGCGTTAAGAAAATCGACAGCTTCTTTGCACTTCGCGGCGTGTATCTTTGTCATTTTCCGGGTATACTATAAATAATATTATATCAATCTATATGGATAGATTCACAGACTCAAGGAGCTTTCCATAGAGTCCGAGAATACCCATATGAAGTCTACCAGGAAGGAGTTATGCAAGTTGCAAGTCGTGAAGAAAATCAGCAACTTGTAGCACACAAATGACGGCCAGTGACAATAACATCTTTTGTCATTTTCGGGTGTACTATAAGCTCAATATTATATCGGTATATATGGATAGATTCTAGACTCAAAGTGCTTTCCATAAGTCGAAGGCTACCCATAGCGGAGTCCTAACGAAGGAGTTATACAGGGAAGCCATGAAGAAAATCAGCAACACGGCACACTGCGGCGGCGGCAACGTATTGTCTTTTGTCATTTTCGGGTGTACTATAAGCTTAATATTATATCAATCTATATATGGATAGATTCTAGACTCAAAGGGCTTTCCATAAAGTCCAAGAATACCCATACTTAATCTAGAAGGAGTTATATGAGATTGCAAACCGTGAAGAAAATAAGCCAGCTTACGGCATCACATGCTTGTGATACTTTCTTTTGTCATTTTCGGGTTTACTATAAGCTCAATATTATATCAATATGTATATGGATAGATTATAGACTCAAAGGGCTTTCCATAGAGTCCAATAATACCCATAATGGAGTCCTAACGAAGGAGTTATGCAAGTTGCAAGCCGTGAAGAAAATCAGCAACTTGCACAAATGACGTGTGACGACAACCTTTATCTTGTGTCATTAGGAATTGTACTATAAGCTCAATATTATATCAATCTATATATGGATGAATTCTAAACTCAAAGGAGCTTTCCATAGAGTCAAGAATACCCATAACAAAGTCCTAGAAGGAGTTATACGAAGTTGCAAGCCATGAAGAAAATCAGCAACACCTTTTCTGCGGCAACAGCAGCAACCACTGTCTTTTATTATTTTGGTGTACTATAAGTTCAATATTATATCAATATATATGGATAGATTCTAAGACTCAAAGGGCTTTCCATAGAGTTCGAAGACACCATAGAGTCCTAGCAGAGGAGTTATGCAAGTTAATGGCCAGTGAAGAAAATCGACTTACGACACCTGCAACTTTGACAAGCGACCCACGATCTTTGTCATTTAGTTGTACTATAGAAACAATATTATATCAATCTATATATGGATAGATTCTAGATAAAGGGATTTCCATAGAGTCAAAAGAATACCCATAACGAGTCTAAGCGAAGAGTTATACAAGTTACAAACGTGAAGAAAATGGTAACTTGCGGCACCTACGACCAATGACGAAATAACATCTTATTATCATTTCCAGGTGTACTATAAGCTCCAATATTATATCAATATATATATATATAGATAGATTCTAGACTCGAAAAATTTTCCATTGAGTCAGAGAATACCATAACGGAGTTAGCAGAGGAGTTAGCATACGAGGGATTCTGGCCGTGAAGAAAATTAGCAACTTGCGGCCTGCGGCCCTTGTAGCAACCAACTTGGGTTTTGTCATTTTCAGAGATTATTATAAGCTCGATATTGTATCAAGATATATGGATGGATTACAGACTCGAAAGGGCTTTCCATAGAATCTAAGAATACCCTGCGGAGTTGCGAAGGTGTTATGCAAGTTGCAAGCAGTGAAGAAAATCGGCAACTTGCGGCACTTGCGACTTCGTAGCGGATATATGGATGGATTCTAGACTCAAGTGTTTTCCATAGAGTTTAAGACATCAAATGTCGGACTTGGACCCGAAGAGTTATAGTCATCGAGTTGTAGACAAAGAAAAAGCGCTGGTGAACAATACCCGCCCGGCCCAGACATTTTCCATTGCGCCTTCGTTTTTCGTGAAAATCCCAAAAAACTCACTCTAAATTCTCTAAACACTTCTTATGGACTATAATCAGCTCGAGGACTTACTTGATACATATCTTAAACAAATCTCGAGTTTTCCCCAGACCTAACATGAACACAAAGGAAATCATGATTCAAAACCGAAAATCCATACCCGTCAAACAATTCTTGTAATCATACAAAACCACCCCAGCGATGCAAAAACCGGCAAACATCATAACTATGCCAAGTTAATTCATATAAGAAAGAGGAGTTGGGTTAGAGTTTCTATAAGAATCTATACAACCCAAACATGTATCCATATTTTAGGCAATTCCATGCTTGAATCCATCTGAAAAATCATAGAAATCATAGCAGTTGCCTTCCTTTATTTCTCGTAACTGTATTTATTGCCCTGTTGCTTTCTCCTTCTTCTCTCCCTTGGCCTTCACGTTGGAGCTCTCAAATGCGAGACCAAAAATGAGATATTTTTGGTCTCATCCTCTTTTATATTAAAATTTTCCTTTTATTGCAATAGGGTCCTCCAACTCTTGACCATTTGCATATCATATTTATGCTATTTCTACAATAGCATACCCTTTTCTTATATTATGACTTCCATATCCTTTTTGACAAATTACAAATTTGTCCTTGTGTCTAGTAAAATTTCCGGGTTTCTCAATTTCCATGTTTCGCATTTAAATTATGAAACATTTAAATTATGCCTACAAAATACCTAAATATACGGCTTGATTAGGGTATGTTGAAGTATTCTGAGAAGGATAGATGGGCGTACCTATTAGGAAAAAGTCTACAGCATTCGCGATCATTTGGCGCGTTTGGGTCGTGGCGCCTTAGACGCATAGATGATCATTGTCTCATTACAATGATAAAAAAACAGTGTTCCGCGGTCGTATAGAATGATCGTTTATGCCGTCTGTGTCATGGCGTCTTGGGCCTTATAAATGGTCATTGTCTGCGTCTGATGTCGCGGCGCCAGTCCTTACGGTTCATTGTCTCGATACAATGATTATAGTACCTTAGGTCTTTATAGTCCATTATCCACTATCTAAAGGTATATGCGGGCATGAAACATAAAAGCGGAAATGACAAAAATATGCGGAATGGCGTAGCGTGATATGAAAGCGCAGCGTTGCTATGTGATGTCATTATCGATGATAAGTACGAGCAAAAATGTAAATGAAAATGATATAGAATAAAAAACATGATAAGATGAATAAGTATGATTATATGTATAAGTATTTACTCGTGATGAAAACATGAACAACCATGTGTATAAGTATATAGTAATATGTAGTTGTGTAAAGTCACGATGACTGCGGTTGAAATTAGTCCATAGTGTTATTTCAACTAAGTATAAACATGCGGGTGTTCGTCGGGTGAGTACGGAGAAGCATAAAATAAGAGTCGGACATTTCCATATCGTGACCAAAGTCGACACCTTCTGGGGTGCCCACTAAAGACCTTTTGAGGTATTTTGTATATGTTTGGTTTTTATAAGCAATATAAAAATTGTATATATTGAGCGCTTATTTATGGAGGTTTGAATATATTTATGTCCATTCTTCTGAGAATATATTTCAAGTTAAATGTTTAACAGTACATGAATGAACAAGTTAATGGTATAGTAAAAAGTAAAAGATAGTGACAAGTAAAGTGGTATCAGAGCACACCCCGTGTTGGGGCGTCACAAGTTAGATGGTAAAAGGGGCGTCAGAGGCGTTACAAGTTTAGTGGTATCAGACTGACACCACAGGCATGGGGGCCTTCTGAGATACGAAGAAGCTGTATGTGCAGAATGTACTATCACTATTCGAGACGGTGATATAAGCATCTTTGTATTGTATGACCAAAGGCAGAGTACTTTGTGATCAGCGGGATGTAGTCGTCGGCGGCTTGGGTCGTGCATTCTGTAAGCGCTTATACTCGGCGTGTTATCCGCATAGACATGCACATCTATCCTGACTACGGTCATAAATGGACCAATCGTTTTATTATATTTTCTTAATAATTTTTAGTGTCGAGAAAAGATGTATTTCATATACATGAATAACTCACGATATCATGTATACTTATGAGATATTCATTATCAAATAATCTCTTATAAACATTTTAATTGTACTTTGCACTTTTTTCATATAACAAAATTATACGTGTATTCTCTTTAGCTTTCATAACACATGTTATCATAATCAACTTACTATGATACATTATTTCATATAACCATACATTTATATAGCCTTTATACAATTTCAATTTTCATAACCAATTATGCCTGAACAATTCGAGGCAACTCCAAAGTCCATTTTCGACTACAATTTTGACACTGTAAACGGGATTGTTAGAGAAAGTGATCTTCTAACTCAATACACTCCTATGTCTTAAGTTTCTTATGGTTCAAAAATCATGTCATTTGGACTTTTAATTTGAAAGATATGGTCTAAACATTCCGAAACTACTCATGGACAGTTTCCAGGAACATAATATGAAATTGTGTCCTATATTTGAAAATTTTCTAGGAATGATAGAGACATAATTTGATCATAATTCTTGTGAAAGTTGTTCTCTGATATACAAAGTTTGTACAGAAATTTGAATCACCTCATTTAGACCAGTGCAGCTCAGTTATGATTTAAACAAGCAGGAATTAGTCGGGTTCGAGGGGGCTGTTGAGACGATTTTAACAACATAATTGTTCATTACTTTGTGATTACAGGTCGTGGGATCACATTTGGATCTTTATTCGGAAGATTTGTTGATACAGAAGTCTAGTTTACCCAAAAATTTAAATCACTCAATTTGGATGAGTTAAACTCAACTTATGCCCTACATACCAAAATTATTTCAAAACCCAACCTCTTGGTAGATAAATTGACCAGAACGAGCCTCACTTTGTCAAATTTTAAGGTCGATGGGATCGGGGTGGATCTGTTTTTATTTTAGGAGATTTGTTCCTCTGAAGTTTAGTTCTTAGGAAATTTGAATAACACGATTTAAATAAGTAATAGTAGAGTTATGGCTAAAAAGCAAAATATGGAGTTTAAAAAAAAGCAAACGATATCACTAAACCCAACATTTCTCTCATACAGAATTTTACTTAATTCAAACATAGCCAAAGCCAAAACACATTTTGTAAGTTAAGGGTTTCTAACCTATATGACAAAAGAGGTTGGAAAATTCCCTATTTACATGAATTACAGCACAAATCCATACACATATTTCATATAATTACTTCTTAGTATGTCTATCAAATTCTTGAACTTATCTTACTCCCTTCTCCACTTTAATATGTACTGTATTGCCTTGTACCGTAAAGCTGACTTTTCTAAGCTAAGTAGAATTCTAAGACTATGTTTGGTCTTATCCCATTTTTGGCTTAATTTTTTACTTTTACAACTTAGTCTTTTATTTTTCCTTTTATTCTCAAATTGACTTATCTAATTTCTAACTTAGTATATACAAGGACTAAAAAATCATTTTTTTCGGCCGATTTTTCGGCGAAAAATCGGTTTTCGATTGGGTTGGAAACGATTTTGGGAAGGAAAAATCAAAAGTAAAAAAATCGGAGAAAAATCGCCGATTTTTTTGGAAAAATCCGATATTTTCGATTTTTTTCTTGGCTCCAATATGAAAATTACTTAAGGGGTTTGACCTTGAAATGGATGTGTACTCCCATTCTGCAGCAGACAGTTCTTGACAGTATATATAGTCTGTTTTTTATATTCTCTTATTATTTTATTGTTCGCTGTCCGCTTTATAATATTTTATTTTATTTTATTTTACATTATAACTATAATGTTTTAAATCAAATATTAATTTGAAAAGGAAAAGAAATAAAATAATATCCCAAAAATTTTAAATTATAATATATAATATTTTGAATCTCCCTCATTATCTACATAATATTTATAATAATAACAAAAACAATAATATCTATTTAACATAATAATATAAATATAACATATTTAATTTAATAATTCTTAATCGTTTGATTTTTAATACACCTTAATTAAGATATGAGATAGATTTAAGTAATATATAATTAAAATATAGAAAAAAATTTAATAACCGATATTTTTGTAAGATATTTCACGTCTTCAGTAAAATGGAATTCATAAAAAGATATATCGGTATTTCTGGAAGTATTTTGATCTGTGAGTATATAGTCTTTTAAATGCTATATTTTGGTCTGAATTAGTAAATTACTAATTTACCATTGATCCTTAGATTAATTATGGGTTTTACTTATTTTATTTTAAACATTATTTTATTTGGAAAAAAATATATATTTACTTTTATTATACCATAAATATATTATAAAATTATAATTATATAATTTGAGATATTAAAATCTGATATCCATCCACCTCCGCCCCCGCTTTCTTAACCTCCACTCCGTTTGATTTGGCCGTGTACTAACAGGGCCTTCTTTTAGTTGTTACAGATTCTTTTGCATAAAACAAAAGTAAGCCAACGAGAGAAGAAAACAAAAACAATTTACTTTTCAGGGAGTTAACCAAGTCCACTATTTGTAACTGGTCCCAATAGCTGTCAGCATAAGCATGAGATCAAACTTTCCAGGGAATCTTTGAAAAGTAGAACAATTTGCCAAAAAAATTTTATGACTCAGGTCTGCTGGTGAGGAGTGGGAGTATCTCTCCATGATTTGGTTCCTGAATATAATCAGACTCTAGCAATTACCCATCACCATTTCCATACAAGTAGTACTTTTGAATTTTGATGTTGAAAACTGATAATGGATTTTACAGCATGAAATTGGAGTAGCGTCTGTGTGGAAAGATAGGAACCATGAAAAGGGAAGTCGGAGGTGATAACAGGTTTGTGGTTTGAGTCAGTTGGACAAGATGTGGATGCAATTATTGTGAAGACAAGAAGAGACATATAGCTGAGATTGTGATGGAGCAAGACCAAGATTTTAAACAGTGGAACAACTCGATCTTTCGCATCATTCCACCTTGGATTTGCATGGATTGTTCAGGCTTTTATCGAACTTTTATCACAATAATGTGTATTGTCCAGGTGCGGTGCATCCAAGAACAGGGAAACTCTTCTGGGAGGAACGAACGGATATGAAAATCTAATCAAATCAATTTCAGCCATGTGGGTTGTATGTAAGGAAGTCCCTGAGAAAGCGTCAAGGAAAGAGGGGGAAGGCGGAGTCGATTAACAGCCAGAAACCTTAAAGAACATATGGCTCTGATAAAAGAACGGGCGATCTAAAATAGCGGCGTTTTAAAATGAGAAGGGGAAGACTGCTCTGTCTGAAAACAATGCCGTTTTGATGATACAAACACCAACATTGAACAGAACAGTGAGACAGACAAAAACACAACCTTGTCTGAATGCCAAAAGAAAACAGAGGAAGAAAGTGAGGACAGGGACTTTGTTTTGTTCCGACTTCGGTTTGAACAAACGGAGAATGTATGAAATGACATCATCGTCTTAACTGTGATGGAAACTGCAGATGAGTCGGAAGCCAAATCGCCATTTTTTTTTCAATCCCCATCACAAGCTTAATTTGTCTTTCCCAGCAGCTGAGAAAATACAGATAGATGAAAAGGAAAAAGGTCTGATTGGGAGAAGAATGGTGAGGATGAAGAATGAGGACGATGAGTGGAATCTCATCTCAATCCAATTTGATAGTGGCGCCTGTTGGTTTCAATTGGAATGATCGATTCCCAATTTTTTTATTCTCCCCAAGTAAACTCGGGGTTAGTGTGTCGGTGTGTGATTATGTTGCTGGCCGGTCAATCCCTTCGTGCAGAAAATGTTCTTTTTTCTTTCTTTTTGTTTTTTGGCATATTTCCATCACACGGCGCTATCAGAATGACTAAGTTTGAATAAACTAAAAAGTAACCTTGAAAATTACTTGCTCCCTTCCAAACTAGCTCTGGGTTTTTTTTTTAATGATTAAAATGTTCTCCCTTTGTGAGTTTGTTTTCGGAATATATACATAGACAGTTAATGCTATTTTATATGTGACAAAGTTAGTAATTATATAAATTGATTGTCGTGTAGGTATTATTATTTTTTTTAGAACCATTGTGATAATGGAGCATAAGCGATTTTAAATAAATCGATAAAGTTGAGAGTAATGCAGACAGAGTGCAGACTTTTTCCCCACGTGGGATGTGATATGGAGACTCAGGTTTTTCTTCTATTGCACGGCAGAAAAGACGAGAATGGCAATAAATGGAGAAAGTGGTAAAAACGGGAAAGTTGAAAGATGTGCGTGACTCTCATCAATCATCATGGCAGAGAGGAAGATAAAGTCAAGTGATCTATACAATATATGCCCCCATTTTCCCCGTGGGCTGTGAGTACTTGGAGAAATCTACGCAAATCTTGACTTCCACTAGAGGTAAGATAAGAGTTTAGTGAAAGTGAAATGCATGGGCACTCATCAGAAATCTGTGAATTGAATTCTTTGTGTTTTCCAAATAGATGGGGGGAAGTAGCCTAGCAATTTGGCCTGCTCGATTTGACCCAATTCAAACCCAACCCAAATTTATGATTGAAACAGAACAGAAACCATAGTGAATTTGTGAGTGCCTGGACCAAAGAAAGTGAACTAAGGAAAAGCTGTGGCCTTAATTTGGAAGTTGAAACTTGAAAGGATCAAGAAATAGTGCAAATGTGTAGCGTGCAGTAAGTGGAGGCCAATCACACGTGGGAAAGAAAAAAAAAAGTGGGGGTTGAAAAGAGTCAAAGAGCCAATGTGAAAAGGAAACTTGGAAATATTAAGGTGATGAAGTCGGAAAGTACTAAACATTATCCTTGCTGAACTGTCTTTTTGACCTTATATTAGAGGAATTAGGATGTGGTCCACGCCTTATTTAATGCTAAGCTCAAGCAGAGGCAAATTTAATACGCACTTAATTTTCCTTCCCATTTTGTAAGAAATCATAATTTCTAATGCGAAAGCATATATTTATTTGTTGAGTGCAATTTTTATTTCTTCAATGTTTCAAGCTAAAAACAGATTACTAGAATTTGAACTTTCGAATCATAGAACAAACACCCTTTCTTGTTGGGAATAATCAAAATAATGGAAAGAAAGATAGTGTTCTAAAATGTATATAGTTTTGTTTAGAAAAGAACCAAACCAAAGGGTGTATCAAGTTTCTATATTTATAGGTTTTAATACACCTTTTCATGAAAACAAATCCCTTGGATATGATTTTATGGGTTTCAAGTCAGTCAAACCCACTTAAACAACCCATGCCCATAACCCAACATATGTGAAATGTGAGTTGTGGGCGCGCTTGAACCTTTGACCAGGAGCCCTACATTATGACCTTCATTAGTGTGGATTAGGTCGATCCGTCCTGTCAGGCATGGCTACAACAGGAGGCGTAGATCGGATGCCCTCATGGTCGAAGGAGTCGTGTTTCCTGAATGCCTTTTTGGAGAGGCTTTATCTGAGGTTGATGAATAGGCTCCCACCCAGAGTTTCATCATGCTTACCATGAATTGAATGGACAGCCCCTTAGATCTTGCATTAGGGAAATAAAATGCTTTCTCTCCCCTTTCTTCAGTCTAAAAGGAAGAATTTAGTCCTCACGAGATATCGCCCTACGTTCTCTCGTCTCTCCGTCCCAAAAGGAAGAATTGGTCCGTCGCGAGATATACGTCATTCTCGCCAGATTTGGAAGGAAATCATTACGCTTTCTGTAGCGAGTGGGTCCGCCGCCGCGATAAAGGAAGCGCGACACGAAATAAAGATGCGAGCAGAAATGTTCCAGCTCACCAATCTTTGAAAGTGGCGAGGAACAGCAGCCGGAAATTTGACGAAAGACCCTCACGTAAAAAACGCTCTTGTTCTGTTTGGATTAACCGGAACGTTACGCGTTAAGGCGATCGTGGCTGAAGATTGGGAGCTGATTAGCGCCGTCATGGGCGCCTAGCAATCTCGAAACGTCTGGGAAGCTTGGGCTCACGCCACCGTGATCTCTCCAGTTACCGCGAGTTTTAGTAGTTCCGCTCATCCCGGCTGGACCGTCGATGCATCACCGTATCAGCAACCCGGCTGAATCAACTGTGGGCTGTTTCTGTGGCGTCGAGAAATGGAGGCTAGCGAGGGGGGCGGGCGGACAGATGCCGTGGGTGCGTGAGCATACAAGCCGCCACACAGCCCGAAACGGCGCCCATGGGCCCACTTGAGACCAGCGGTCGAGAAAACCCGCAGTTGCCTTGACGCTGTACCATAGCACCCAGGTAGATAAAGGCGAAGGAGCCCGCCTACGCATTACGATGATCATCAGGCGAGATGGCGAACTCTCCTCCCGGACAACTCCTTATAGCGACCGTACCAAATATCACGAGTTTTAAAACGTTGATAAGTTTATTATTGATTAGTATGTATTTAGTTATTTTCAAGAATGGATAATTTGATTGATTAAGACTGTTTGTGACCTGATGATCTGAGGTCTACTTGAAGGCGGTTGAACATCAAATAGACTTCTGGATAAAAATTACAGTCTGAGGAGTTCAAGCAGGTATTTTATCAATGTGTTTATGCCCGATTTTCACACAACAACCCTAGGCCCTATATAAATATAGTTTTTCTTGCCAAAGAGAACCCAAGCCCCAACACACTCATTTTGACTCCTGACCTTAAGAAAACTAAAAACGCTTGAAGCAGCAAAGAATTGATCGTTTGACCCATTTATGAATAAGCGGGTTTGGCCGTGGGAAGCGTCACGGCCACCACCCTTGCACATAGCGGCGGGATGAGGAAGCCTTGTGGCGATCTTTAGTAAGTACCGACATTGCATGCCCGGATCTTGCCCGGATTGGGCGTGGCTGTGCCGCCGCCATGGTGTGGATGCCCAGGTATTTCCGACCATATCAGGCCTACCCATACCTCCTTCCCATCATTTTGGACCCTCTGAACTCATTTCCGTGGTTCCTTTTCGCAGATTCCTCACCGTTTGAAAGATACGACAAAAACAAAGTTGGCCGACTGTTGGATAGAGTTTTCCGGCCACCACAGCAACCTTTGGACCAGGTAAAGAATCTTCTTGTATTCTACTGATGCTCTTGGGAACTCCGTTGATATAAAGTTTGTAAATTTTGGGCGTCGTTTGGTTAGTTTTTCCATTTTTTTTTGGGTCATATCGGTTAATTCACAGAAAGGTTTGGACGAAGAATTGGACACCAGTGATTGGTCAAATTAGGCAAAATTGAAGTTGGATTAGTGAAATTTGACATTTTGCCAGGTAATTAGAAGGTTCGATTTCGAAGGAGAAGTGGCCTCAGGGTAAGCCCCAATTTTAGATGCAGATTACATAGGTGCCTTTGTATAGTGGACTGTGAAGTCCCGATTTAGATAATTTTGATTCTAAAGATTGTTAAAAGACATTTGGGGTGTCGATGTCTTTAGTTTGAATAATGAAGCCTAAATGGGTAATTTTTATTGATGTCTGAGCTCCACGGCTGACAGGAGGCGTTCCTGCTTGAGAGGAACGGGGCGAGTATGTAGTCTGTGAGTGGTTTACATGTTTTAAATGTTTTGGGGTATTATTATGATATATAATTGTGGTTAATTATTATATATATAACTTATTTGGTCGAACGGTTGATTATGCTTAAATATAATTATCGGTTTTTATATAAACAAATTATCATTTCATGTGGATTTTGTCAACATTTTAAATATTTGGAAATTTTACTGAGTTTATGGATAAATTGGTGGTATTTAAACACTTTGGTACATGGATTGAGGTTTTAAACCATTTTGAAAAGTTATTGATTTAAGAAATGGATTTTTGAGACTTTGTGAAATGATTATAAATGCGTATTGTTGGAAAGGTTACAATGATTATAATCGGGTTTGCACGAAGGTTTATTAGTTGCCCACGTGATGTCGAGGAATTTTAGAAGGTTTATTAGTTGCCACGTGATGTCGGAGTTCACGAAGGTTATTAGTTATACGTGATGTCGGGTTCACCTGAAGGTTTATTAGTTGCCACTTGATGTCAGGTCTACCCGAAGGCTTATTAGTTGCCACGTGATGTGGGTTACGAAGGTTATTAGTTGCCCGCGTGATGTCGGGTTTACCCGAAGGTTTATTGGTTGCCCGCGATTGTCGGTAGGTTGGAGTTTACCGACGGTTTACTATGGATATATGTACGGTACGTGTGGTTAAGTGAAGTATAACCATCTCGATGTTTATGGTTATTGCTGTTTTTCATGATTATTTTCACATTTATGATGGTTTATATATACTTGTAACCATTTTTATGTTGTGAATAAATTCAGGTTATAAGGTTCTTGATAATGAGTTTGGTTAAATTTTTGAGAATAAATTTCATATTGTGAAACGATTCCAAACGGGGAACCTTATAAAGGAGTGAACGTGAGGTCTTGAGAGGAGAAATTTTCGAAAATAAAAACATTATCTTCCATATAAATTATGCCATTCACTGAAATTTATTATCTTACGTTTTATTGTTTTAAATCCGTTCTCTAGGTCCAGGCAGTCTGTAGAGATCTACCTCGCTAACCTCGTCACTAAATCTTACGGCGATTCTGATATTATCTTATCTTTTTGTCTTTGTTTTATTGGACCTATATATTTTCGTTGTACCCCTAAATTCGCAAACACTCTTAGAATGCTCTGATCTTAGTATTGAACTCATATGAGTCCTTATCATGTGTGTTGTGGTTGTGACCGATAGTAAGATGGGTCGGTTGTGGATTTGAGCGGTTGTGGAACTTTTATATATATATATATATATATTGAGGTATTATTATATTAATCTGAAATTATTCTTTCTTTCTTAAAGTTGGGGTCCCATTGGACCTCCTAGGGATTATGCAGTGGCAAACGATACCACCGGGGGAATCTTGGAAGGGTTTTGGTCGGTCTGTCATCCCTCTTCCGTCGTTCACCTTTCAGAGAAACAATCTGAAGCGAATCGGAAAGACCTCCTCGCCAGTCCATACGGGCTATTAGTGTTGCGCATTGCCAAATGCGAAGGAGGCTCAATGAGAATAGGCCCGTTCGAATTAGCCACGAACCTCTCATCGCCTAGTTGAGGCATGGCCCTGAGTTCCCACTGACGATACCCGTTCGAGCACTACCTTGCGTAACATTTTATCCCCACGTCAGGCGATATGACATGTTGTCTTCTCCACTAGACCAGTATTTTGAATTTATAAGCCTCCTCATGATTTGTCATTCCACGGGTTTTACTGTCTTACCACTTGGCTCCTCGTCATTATGATCATATGTTGCACTTTAACCAGGTAATGATTCTTAACGCCGGGAACGATCGACTCCTGTGCAAAGTATTCCCAGCTAACCTGAAAGGTCCCGCCTTGGCTTGGTTCCATAAACTCCCAAGAAGGTCTCTAAACTCATTCGGCGAATTATAGGCGCGTCGTCACTCGATATTTGTGCTCACTGGATTGACGAAGGGGAAACATCGACATACGATCCATCTTCAAATTGGGATGGCGAATTCTTCAGGGACTTCACCGAAGATTGAACAAACCGTTCGTAATTGATACTATAGTATGGATGGAGTCTTACGAGAACTTCGAAGGAGCTTTGGTAGGCGCCTCCTTTCTTCGGTCCTTTTCCCTCGACCCACACCTTGCACCGTGGAAGCGTATCGGCGGGCGAGGCAAGATATTCCTGCGGGGATAATGTCAGGGATTGCCTTATGACAGTAATGATAACAGCGAGAGAAGCGGCAAACCAGACTACAAGAGTTAATGCGCCGAGTAAGGTAGGCGAGAGCCAAGTGTCACAAGACGGTCCAGAAAGAAAAGATCCTCCCCAATTCACCCCCCTTTAACATCTCTACGACCATTACTTCCCCTCGTCGGAATCACCCCGAGTTTAAGTGGCCTGCGTGCGAAGCGAACGAACCAGCAGCAGGTCGGTGTGACTACCATAGGGACCACGACCATGACGAAACATGCAGAGCAGAAGTTCGCGTTGAAGTAATCCGGCGGGGCACGAAAAGTTCGTTAAGAGCCAACCCATGGCCGGCGCCTGCTGATAAAGCCATTGGCGTCGAACGTTCGCTCAGAGCCAGACTACCATCGCTTTATCTGGTCGGTCGACGACCAATACGATCCAAGAGGTACAAGCGAAAAATGCTCGCGGCCTCAATCAAGGTGGAATAAACACCATGATACCACAGAGTAGCCACGGCCCGGCGGCCGTCGATGGCCTTGTATCCCTTTTCCTCTTGGAGTCAGGCCGGATCATCACTCCCATTATGATGCACTTGGCACTCACCTTATGTATTAACAATTTTGATGTGTGCTGCATAGGGTCCTCGTCGATCCAGGCGGTCTGACCAAATTATTGCATCTCGACACTTAGCGGATGAAAGTCCCGCTTTCGATCATCTTAGCTCGTGCGGTGAAGTTTTATCGGATTCAATGGATCATGCGCTAGCGGTAAGGTGATGTGCCTTTGTCCAAGCGGGACCGTTAACTTTCGGCAAGTGTTGTCGATGTGGTTGAAGACTTGGGCGTATAATCTTGTCGTGGGCAAACACGGTTGCATGCCATGAAAGCGATTCCTCGACCTACCGCAAGCTATTATCTACTTTGTATCCGGGCAAGTTGACCTTCAAGGTAGCCAATTAGCGGCTCGTCAGTGTTATCAGCTGTCAATTCACGAGCGCGAAAAAGATAAAGAACTTCGATAAGCTTGTCGCGGCTCACCATCTTCATAGCAATTAAGGCTGCCGTCGGGCTGCTTTGAAGGCAAAGTCGGTGGCTATGGGCTACGGCCCGTAGTCGTTGGCGGACCGGACAGGTGTTATGACCCCCCCAACTCGGCATAGGGTGTTAAGTGAGGGGTCATTCTTTTTTTTTTTTTTTTTCACGTATAAACTTTAAGCTAGTTCATTCATATAATGTTAAACATTTAACTTGTATTATATTCTGTAACAGCGAATTACAAAATATATACAAGTTCCATATATGGAAGTGTTCAACATTTACAATATTTACATTGTTTACAAAATTTCATATACAAAATAGACCAAAAGGTCTTCCAGTGGGCACCTATTGATGCGTGGCCTTTGTGATGTGGTTGTCGGTCCTCTGGTTTCCTCTTCGATTACTGCAGTTGAAAACACCCGGTGCTAAGTTTTACGCTTGAGTGGGAATTAATACATATGGATGACCTCTATAAAGGTCACCACACTTCTGTAAATGCATATACTTATAACACATATAACATTCATATGCTTATCATTTCTCATATATATCTTTCATATGAAGTTTCATTTCTTATCACACTTCATATACTTTTCATGTCATCTTGTACTTTACTTCTTGTTCTTGTAACTATATACTATCATCGCATAACATTGTTATGCTTTTCATATCATGTCATATATTCAATACATGGCATTTGCAAATATTTTTCATTTTAACATGTTTCGTATCTGCAGCAAAGTGGATAAAGGAAACTATAAGGGCACGAAGGCGCTGTACTCCTTGTCTTGACTTGTTGGTCTATAAAGAACCCGGCGCTGTTATCGATGTGTGAGGTGTGACCATCTATAAGGGCCCGGAGGCGCTGTTATCATTGTGCGACAATGACCATCTATAAGGGCGAAGGCGCGCGTATTAAGCGAAATTAGTGATCGATATCTTCAGACTTGTTTTTCCCTAATAGGCATGCTCATCTATCCCTCTACCAGGTTCTAAGGAGACAATCAATGTGTATTTTATGTTCAGTATATATCTCATATTCTCGAATAATTATTTTCATTTGGTAATCATATGTGATATATATATACAATCATTTATTCATATCTTTTCATTTTTCATATTTCATTTTATATGCATGAATAACTATGGTTAAGGGCCTACTTTTTTTCATGATTTATGGAACTAATATGAGTTCCAATTTTATCAATCTATTTATGTATGGATTCTTGACTCAATGAGCTTTCCACTTAGAGTCCGGGGATCTTGCCGAAGCGAGTTAGGCGAAGGTTATAGGCAGAAGTTGGAGGTCATGCATTAGTCAAAACCCGATCAGTGACTGGGGCGGCGAGCTGATACCTGACTTTGGCCGAGCTTGGCTTGACACTACTGTCCTCCAGAATATGAATGGAATCTTGACTCGATGGGATTTCCATAGAGTCTAAGAACACTGAAAGCGAGTTCGGACGAAGAGTTATGGTCGTCAAAGTTAGAAGAATCGCACGTAGTACTGACCGGCGGCGACGCTGGACGAGCTCGGCTTGACACCTACTGTTCTCCACAAGAATATGAATGGAATCTTGACTCAATGGTATTTCCATAGAGTCAAGAACACCAGCCGGAGTTCGGACCGAAGGAGTTATGACTTCAAAGTTTTGAGGTCACTTAAGTCACACACACTTGGTGACAGGCTGGCCAGAGCTCGGCTGACACTACTATCCTCTGAGGCATATGAATGGAATATTGACTCAATGGGATTTCCATAGGTCAAGAACACCTGAAACGGGTTCGGACGAAGTAGTTATGACCTTAGAGTTGGAGTCTGCATTAGTCACACCCGACCCGGTGACTGGTAGCCAGTGGCTGACTTGTGAGCTGGACCCGACACCTCGGTAAGGCCATAACTTGGTCTCTGGATGTCCCGAATTAGAAAAATTCAAATGCAACATCAAGTTCATTGATGTGGTTACAATTTTCCAGAATGACTCACTGCCAAAGTCCCTTTATTTCTTACCCAAAAACCAATACTAAGGTCCAGCTAATGCGTATGATCAAAAATATGGAAATTTTCTTGGTTCAAATTACAACCAGACTCTTCCCAAAACACATATATAGGAGCCTTAGAGCTCTTCTCAACTCAACCCTAACAAGAAATGGGTTTGGGAGTTCAAACCTAAACCATACACAAAATAGGGTTCCAAACCATGTATCTATACTTTCTCTACCAAAACTAGACAAATTCCATACTCAAATTCATACCTAAAAACACTAGATTTCCATACTCAAATTCCCTACACAATTCGTAACATCCATACTTGTGATCTTCTTTTTCCTTTCCTTATTTCTTATCCGTTTTTGCTCTCTCTTTCTCCAAGACCAAAATGAGATATTTATTTTGGTCTTATCCCCTTTTTATTTCACTTTTTCTCTCTTTTAAAGCATCTTTAACCATCTAGTCAAAGGAAAACACCATTTCCTCTTTCCTTGAGCCACTTGTCTCTTCCTTGATTTTCTTCCTTATTTGATTTTTTAGTAATATCTTTCTTTTATTACTCTTTGGTCCTCAATTTCATTTTTATTCTCAATTCAATTTATCAAAATCATACTTTGGCATATGAACTTATTAAATTACTTATTTAGGTCTTGAATTAGTAAATTATTAATTTACCCTTAAATTTTATATTAATTCCGGGTTCTTGTTTATTTTATTCCGGAAAATATATACTTTTACTTTTATTATACCCTAAACATGTTATAAAACTATTAGGGTATAATTTGGGAGTGTTACAGGTGTACCTATGCCAGTTCCCTCGTAGAGAAGAAGGCCCGGTTACATGAGCATTGGCGGAAGCGCAGTATATTCGCTGGAACCATGTCTGAGACATGAAGTAAACCCGTGAGCGCCTCCCACAAGTTAGGCGATCCTCCCATCTTTCGACCGATTCGGTGAGAAAGTCTGACGCTTCCGCTCTAGGACCTCCACCGGAGATCATCAGGGCGAAGTAGACAATCTTTTTGAAAGGTGGGTTTATCGAAGTAAATACCGAATAGCTTGCTGAAAATGTGTTAGTAGTTCCTAAAAAAGGGAGGCGTGGCGGGTGTGTGTAGACTACGGATCTAACGACACATGTCTAGGATAGCTTACTACGCTACGCATTGATCAAATTGTTGTATCGGCGGGCGCGTCATCAGCATCATTGCCGATGCATTCTTTGGCTATCACGAGATCCCCATGTACCCTCCAAACGCGGAGAAAACATCTTTCATCTCCCCTCCACCCGAATACTGCCACAGCATGTGCCCTTCGGGTTAAAAATGCCCGGAGCCACCCCTATCGGCGATTAGTAACCAAGATGTTTGACAGCTAACAAAACTATGGAAAGTATATAGATGATATGTTGATAAAGTCGAGCATGGGATCACGCTAACCATCTGCAACAGGCATTTAACCTCCTCAGAACCTATGGTATGAAACTAAACCCTACAAAGTGCGCATTCGGGGTCAACGCAGGACGGTTCCTAGGCTTCATGATGACACAAAGGGGGATAGAGGCCATGAAGGATCCCGACCCGGATTAACCTCATGAACCCGAGGGGACCTCCCGGCACTCCAACGGATATAGAAACTTTTCCTCAAAACAATCAAATAAAATCCATGAGCGAACCCCTTTACAATCCTTAACATATCTTTAGAAAATAATCACGGAAGCAAAGTGGTAATTTTTTTCTTTTTTTCTTTCTTTTTGAAACATAGATTTTACGGAAAATCGGCGAGTTTCCTGTTTTGGTTTCCCAATTTCTGAAGCACTGCAGAAAACATTTAAAAACACTTCTAATCTTTCAATTCTCAACTTCCATTTTAGGACTCATAGTCCTGACCCAATTAAACCTGCGCTCAATCGAAAGCCGAGAATATCGTATATACGTTTATTTACTTGATCATAAAAAATTTAAAACTTCTTGATTCCATGCACCGAGTTTATAAAAGAGTTAGGCTTGAGCCGGACTTAAGCCGACCGCCTACGTACCTCGTCCACTGAGGATCAAAGCCCACGTGGTTCCTTTCAAATATATACATATATATATATATGACAAAATGTTAACATATACAATATCTGAAATATATATACAATGCGAGTCACATAATCTCATCTCTCGATGGCTGCAAACTCAGCTGACTGGATGCTCTCGCACTATCTAAAGTCTAAAAATGTTTTTAAACATACGGAAAGAGTGACTGAGAGCTCGATGAGTGTACATTTTCATTTGACAACATTTTCGGTATATATCAAAGTAATAGAAGCCTTATACAATTAAAAACCGATTTATCTTTAAAATTTCTTTCTAATGGAACCCGGGGTAAACACACGAAAAGTTTCGGATGCGGCTGGTGAGAACTGATCTCAATCAGATTATTTTTCATTATATTCATGGAGAAACTCACATGTGCATAGGTTCGATCATAACACCTTATCACGTATGTAAGAATATTACGCTAAAATCTCTTCCTCCTCACATTAGTAACCTAATTGTGTTTCCCTCTAAATCCTTACAACTTAAGAATTTACCTCAGCTAATATAAGTCATTACAGTCATATAGGGTTAGGTAACATAAATGAACATTTATCAAAATACGTTTATAAGTATTTAAATCCTTTATTTTCTCATTAAAACACATAGATACTCAATTATATGTATCCATGCATTTTAAACTTCCATAATGCACCTTAACATATACATACATATATATAAGTTAATATAAATATATATTTAGGCAGATAAAACATTCCATATACCTTAACATAAACTTCCATATGCCTTAACATTTATATAAACATTTCCATTAAACTTTTGATTTAACGTAAAACCATTCACTTTAAAACTCAATTTTCAAAATATCCATTTGCCTCACGTTGCAGCTCAGTCGGCATAAGTGATTCTAGTTTCCGTCAGATAGTCCTTTTCATTTTCAAGAAAAACTACAATAACCATTAACCATAACTTCATTATTACCATTCACATTCATTTTCATCCAACATACATCACATTCACTAATCCCATTGAACCACACTTCAAACTAAAATTGAGAAATGACCAAAATACCCTTTACTTCTAAATGATATTCATGTCCTCAGTTTAATCCTTCTTTCTAACCCAATTCCAATGCATTCTCAGGTTAATATTCACTAAACACGTGATACCAAACTACCATGACCCCTCATTTCATTTTGGCCTCATTTTCATATTTGGCCGAATTATACAACCTATATTCGATTGCTTTTCCATTTTCTTCATTCTAATCACTCCAATCTAATGCCTTATACCTCAATTCTCACTAATCCATAACCAATTTCAACATGTCACAAAATGCACTATCAAACCCTAACCATCACTCACTTTATTTTTCAAACCTAATCCAATCCATTTCTTTCTCAACTTATCAAAATCATCATGATTCAACCTTAAATACCACAATTCTAACATCCATATAAGAAAATCCAAAGCATTAGGCATGAAAACATTAAAATCCAACTTTCCACCATTTCTTGAAACTTACTTGTTTCTTGAGTTTCCTTGGCTTTTCTCTCTCTTGCTACCACTTGAGATCACTTGAAGAGCTTGAAGAAGGAGAAAAAACTCACCTCTCACACTTGCTCCAAGGTTTTCTTCCCTTTCTCTCTTCTTCCTTTCTCTCTTTTCTTCTCTCTTTTCCTCTCATAGCCGTGCTCTCCTCTTTTGAGCACCCTTTAATCTTAAATTTAGCTTTTGACTCACAACTTCCAAAATTGCCCTTGAACGAAAGAATCTCATTGGTCCATTCTCATGAGTCACTAACCCTAACTTAGCCCTTAAAAAAAAATTTTCACGGGCTCAGGCCCAAGAATCTCATTGGTCAATTCTCATGATATTTTAATCATAACTTAGCCATTAAGAAAGGTTTTGATTGGCTCTCACAATAAAATATCTCCCTTATAGCAGATTTTATCTCACTTTCATCTTATACTGTTTTTATATCGATTAAACGTTAAAAATATTCTATGGTCGTCTAAACTTCAAATTGACCATGAAATATTCTAATTAAATCCTTCACAGTGGATTCCAAGCTTTGAAATCACCGAAATCGGATTTAAAATCATTAAAATCGGAATTTTCCGGACAATAGCGTATTATTATCATAATTACGTTCGGATCGCCTGGAAACTATCCAAACGGACTCCATTTCAATTGCTTCGCCTGCTAGACTCTATAATTAATTCCGACATTTTCAGATTTTCTACCACTTCCAAAAATTTCAGCTCCAAATTTCATCCGGAATCACTATTCACTTAAATCTCAAATTTCTTCTAAATATCGGCTCAAAGTCATAGAACCGAAATTTCTTAAAATTCCTCTCGCAACCCTCCATCCGAATATAATAAGAAGAATCACATAAGCTCCTTAGGGCATCCAAAGGAAAATTTTCGAAAAATTTCACTTTATGCCCAAATGACGCCCTGAAGGCTTCTAAATTCTAATCTACCTCGTCTCTATCATCGGGACCTCTAATCGCTCTAACAACTATCATTATAACATTCAATAAGGTTGGGGTTTTGCAGGCAAACCTTTCCTAGCTTAAAGCCATTCTAGAGTCTCCAGCCTCGAGCTCTAGAAGGAAGTACAACACCGATGGGTCAGATTAGCTACCTGGGATCTATTTATTTCCGCTCACGTATCGCTTAAGCCTTTTTCGCCACCCTAAGAGGAGCTAATCGGGTTGGATGGAACGAAGAGTGTGATCGGGCCTTTACTTAGATCAAGCAGTACCTAGCCGAACCCTCGATCCTTGCAAGTCTTGACACCGGCGAAACTCTGTTCGTCTACCTCACAATCTTAGATACAACAATAAGTGTCGCACTGTTCAAAGAGTGATTCGAGCCACAAAGAGGTGCCTAATCAACACACATTTATAAACCTAGTTCTTCCAACTCGGCCGTAGCAAAGCACAAGCAAAGAGGCAGGTCTGTGGTCAAACTGTGTGGATGGGTTTTCTTCGTGTAAATGATTTGCATTTGGCTTAAAAGGTGAATCGCAATTGGATCTTAAGGTTTGGTTAAAAACAAATGATCAAATGGGCTTGTGGATCTAAAATAACTTAACTAAAAAGAAATATGAAAAAGAACTCCTCAAGCACGCTATCGGCCATAATCAAAGTAAATGAGGGCCCCGGTCCTTCTCGGCTGTGGGAGTATGACATATAGTCATTTCCCGAACCTGATTCTGTTTGGCTATAAAATTTGGAACCTTCATTTTTCCTTTTGAAATATAGCATTAATTACACATGAATGTTCTGCCATGCAGTGCTTGGCCTCCTAAAAATCTACCCTGCATTAACTAATAAATGAAAATCCACGAATATCAAATGATCTACTAATAAGCATTCATCGAGCCCCAAAAGCTTGCCAAATACAAGCAATCCAAGGTATACTAAAGGATTTGAACATATAATGAGAACCATAAATATCCATGAATGCTTCTCAGATTAAATACACGGTAGCCATCATTTTACCCCCGTGAATCAGCTCGCAAATTTCTCCTCTTCAAGGATGGGAGCGAAGCCAACCATCCTCAAAGGATGATTAGAAACCAAGAAAAATAACTAAATGAAAAGCAAAAGAAAAAGGATACAAAAAATATAAGAGAAAAAAAGAAAAGAGAACTTACAGGTTTTGATTTTCTACCAAAAGCCAAGTTTAACCACCAAAAGTTACAATTCTCTACAAGATGGGGAGTTTATATAGAGTTTCTTCTAAGGTAAAGTACCATCATGCCCTCAAAAAGGCATTAAACAAGGAGGGCAAAAGTGGAAAAGGGGAAAATAAAGTCAAAAAGTCAACAAAAGGGGAGAGAGACAAATTGCACTAGGCAACAATTTCACACCCTGGTGCGAAATTTCTTGTTTTGTTTTTCTTCCATTCCTATTCTGCTCCTGATTTCTAATCTATAAAGCTAGTTTTGGCTCGGATTCCTCGTGCTTGGATTGATTCAACAAATTTGGCATTAAAAGCTTGCAAAAACTACAAAATTAGTCACAAAATGCGATCGAAGAATAATTTGACCTTAATGTGTAACTGGGTTAATTCATTGACAAGACACAAAAATGCTCAAAACCTACAATAACAAATAAATAAGATTGGGCACTTAATCACTCTTAACCGACACATTGCTAGTCCCTTAGCAATGAAAGAAAGAAAGAAAGAAAGAGAAAACAAGATAATAACAAAATTGTGTTCTCAAAAATGGTATTTCAAAAAGTATGCAGATTTAGCAATGCCTACTCCCTCAATGAGAATCATCGAAACCCCGCCAACAATCCATCTGAGAGAATGATCGTCACACTGAAAGTATTAAAAGAGCCCTTCGGGTGAACAACCAGAGACTTCCACCAAAACCTAAGTGCTTGTTTGATCAATCATCAATAAACCGTTGAACCGCACTCTTTCCCAACCAAGCTACGCTCCACCTGTGACATTAACCAACCTAAATGGGGGACATCAAAGATTCCACTCTTATTCCACAACTCTTTTGCTGCCAGGTGGGTGCAATGTCGAGGCTAGCCGACTTCACCAAAGTCCATGTAACGGGATCCAAATCTATGACTCCCAACCAATTAAGGTATAGGGCATCAAGTCAAGGGTCCACAACCACTAACTCTTCGTGTTTCCCACCCCTGACTCGATCGATTTCAAACTCCAAGACCTTACAATCCGGCTTAAACCCACCTAATCCACCCGGTGAGCACTAAGTCTCAGGGCTCTATAACCGCCTGGCTTGGTGGCACCTGCCAAAAGGCTTTCATCATATACCCTCGACCGTGCTCTCTGCTCTCAAGGCAAAGTGTTACAATTTTCTTTTTCTTTTCTTTTTCATTTTGCTTTTCTTCTCTTCTTATTTTGGGAGACTCATCGGGCCTTCTTCCTGGGTCCTTAACTCCATTGAAGGTAGTAACGAAACTAGGCTAGGTTTTGGGGCGTGGGGTTAGGCGCTTTTCACCTTATTGATGAAACCTAATGTGCACTGTGGTGGTTAGTTGAAGGTGGAAGGAAAGGGTTGAAAACAATGGAGATTTCAACCTTATCATCCACTTAATTAAGCATGGAACCAATCTAACATCAATAGCATTGGACAAAATTTCAATTTTTCAAACTGCAAGTAGGCAAAACACAAAAAAAATGGGTGAAATTTTAAAACTGTAAGTGTGAGCTAAATAGTATGTATATCAAAATAAATTGTAACACCCCGAAATATACCCTAGTTGTTTTCAACATGTTTAGGGTATTTTGTAGTATTAAAATTAAAAATTTTCGTAAAATTAAATGCGAAAAATGGAAAAGTTAGAAACCCGAATCAGATAAGACTTAAAGACAACAGAATTTGTCCAAAAGGGGCATCAAAGACATGGATTAATAAGATTAGAGGCTAAAATACAATTATGGAAATTAGAATATAAAATAGTCAAAAGTGGAAGGACCAGTTAAATAACCAAAAACCTTCACTATAAATAGAGGAGGAGACCAAAAATAATTCATTTTTGGTCTCTAAACAAGGAATTACGGGAGGAAGAGGAGAATGAAGGAGAAGAAGAGGAAGAAGGAGAAAGATCAAGCCAAGGTATGGATTCTTGTATGGATACATGACTTTGGTAGGGAATTGTAGGGATTTTGGTATGATTTTGTACATGAATTACTTGGATATGATTGCTAGGGTTTTCCTTGAAGATTAAATTGGTTCCCTTTCTGTGGTTTTGTTAGGAAGACATCTTAACTCTATATATCAAGGGAAGTTTGGCTGAAAATCCCTACTTGAAAATGTTTAGATATGGAATCCTTCACACCCAAGGTTTCATCAGGAACTGGGAATGAATCTTTGGATTCTTCGACTAATTAAAAGTAATTGTGGAGGATTTCATGTCGATTTTTGATGAGAGTGAAATAGAAGTAGAATTGTGGAATATATGCATGAAAATAAGTAAACCACCATTTATGTAAGCAAATTCTCAGAGACCTCACCTGACACCTTAAAACCCACATCTGCATTGATGCAAGAGCTGTAAATCACACTGCAGATAGCCTAAACCTCAGACTTACAACCTTCTAGGAACCCAACCTCGCACCGGCACAGTCGAAATGTATCGCACAGCCCGAGCCAGACTGCGTACGTGGTCCCTACCCTCGCTTAGCCGCTTTTGCGTATTTAAGCTCAACACGATCTCGAAGTATAGAAAAGGATGAAATTAAGTGAGAATGTATCAGATTTTTCATTGCCGAGGCGAAGCGGCTTCGGGCCGCATGAAGTTCGATGGGAGCAAAGTTCATGCCCCGATAATAAGATAGGAAGTTTTTGAACAATACAATCGTAGGAATGCCTAAGACTAAGTATTAAATGACACGACACTTCTGTCACGACGCGGGGCGTGCACGTCCCGATTAGTACTCTGCAGATCCCGATTAGTGTCCGACACCCGATTAGTACTTCTATGACTGCTAGTGCTACAACACTCTGTCCCAGCTACACTACACATTCCTGCCTCCGTTAAGGTTACGACACCCGTCCCCGCTGCGCCGACACTTCGTCCCGTTAGTGCTAATACGACACTTCGTCCCGTTAGTGCCACAAGACTTCGTCCCGATTTAGCTAATGCAAGACTTCCGCACTGCATAGGCATCTTCTGATACTTATCAGGCTGCGGTCTTACACTCTTTATTAGCACTGCCCAGTATTCCCATAGTTATATGATAATAACCCGGATAATGAATAAGAGGGAACAAATGTGTATCGTTCTGATCTGTAATACCTATAGGTATTTCTGAATAAGAATAAGCTCTGTAACTCCTACGGGAGACCCGAATAAAAATAAGTCCGTTATAAGCATAAGTCCGTAATACAAATAAGCTCAGAATTCCTACTGAGACCCGACAAATACAAGTCCGTTATAAGCATAAGTTCTAAATAAGAATAAGCTCTGCGGACTCTTACTGAGATCCCGAATAAGTGGATAAGCCCCCGCGGATAAGCATAAGTACTTGTATAAGTCCATGATATGAATGCATGAAATTCCTGATATCTATTATTGTTATATGCTGAACATAAATGTGTACATGCATATTTCATATGTTTCCCACTAAGCGTAAAGCTTAGCACGGGTTTTTAATCCGTGTAGGTACAGGAGAAGACGTCCGAGAACTTCCGCATTCTACAGGGCCAACACACGAGTAGGGGTTCATCACTGTAGGTTCCGTGTTCGACGCAATTGTAAATGTATATTAATATGTAAATGGGACTTAGCATCAGATATATGATATCGTAAACACCACTACTGGGTGGTAGTTTTGCTTGACTTTTGTATATGATATGTTGATATATTATAAGACTTGGATATACCAATGTCCGATTAAGGTAAAGAGTCCCAAAGATATGTTCTGACCCGGGTTCGACTGCCAATCGGGTCGGACCGGGAATCGGGGTGTGACATAAATGGCTATAGTTTCAAATTAAAACAACTAACGCCTACAAATAGTCAAAAAGCAAAGCCACCGACAAACACAAATGGCTGGTTTCAAATAGCAACAAAAAGCAGAAATGTAAAAGCCACTTCCTTTGCTAATTCTCTCCCCCCAACCAAATGTCACATTGTCCTCAATGGGGCTCAGATTGGAAAACTAGATAAGGAAGTGATACCTCCTCAATGGTGTGTAGCCAGGAGGGTTATCTCCCACCCGGCAGGCTGGTGTGCTGCAGAGGAAAATCATGGTCGCCTTAAAAGGCCCGAGTAGGTACCGGCGTGGTGGAATAGGAGGCAGCTCAGTGACACCGAGAATCGCACGAGGATGGCGCGGTTTTGTGCACTACGTCTTCTATAGCGTGCCATCCCCTTCTAAAGCCGTACGGGCACGCAACACGCCGACATGGTCAGGGGCTGAGCGCGATCGCATCCATAATGGCAAGAAAATCCGTGAGCGCATATGGAGATATGTCATGTAGGGTGCAATGATGTACTCAGTCCCTCCGATGTCAGAGGGGCTGAGGTTCGTGAGATTCAAGAAGGGTTACCTAACCGGGCCGATGATGCAACTGAGGGTTCCTCGTGATCTTATGGGCCGATGGTTAACCGTTATGCCCTCACTACCGTGAGGAGGTGCCGAAACCGTAGACGGGCCACCTGCTAATAGTAAGGATGTCCTCACAAACTCTCTACGGCCCCAATCGTGGTTCAGAAAAACCCAAATGTTTAATATTTCCGCAGCACTTTGGGAATGTGAGGGGTACGGCTCACCGAGTCGTTCACTATGAACTTTTATTCCTCAAAGTGGAAATCGTAAGGATGTCATCAAAAGCTCTCGCAGGCCGAACCAATAACCCTCGTAAATGTGGTATGAAGCCCGGCGATAGCTCCTCGCCGCACGCATGCCAGTGGAAAGATGATTAGATCGGCAAGATGCGGGTCGATAAGGAGCATGCCTGAGAAGCTACCTCCGAAAGAGAATGACGAAGCTGTTACATCTCTCGGATATAACTAACCATCTCACTAGACGAGGGGTGTGGCCACACCACTAGCCTAGCTCGGGTCGGGGAGCAGGAAATGGAATGCGACCGCACATCGGCGGCCATAGTGTCTCCTCGCGCCATCAATCAAGAAGTGGATAACAAGAGACGAGGTACTGGATGTCATGGTATGGTAGGAACTCAATGACCACCCGGGGTAGAAGAACCGCGCTGAGTCATAAAGCCTCCAGGGAGTGCCTGCCGCACACTCCTCATGGAATCCTCTCGAGTTCCTGGATCTCGCAGCAAAAGCTAGCACATCATAATATATCTCGTAGGGTACCTCTTGGCACTGTAACTGAATTCACCGTAATGGGGCCGCAAATGAGCAGGGCGCTGGATGATAGAAGCAGGAGAGATCCGGCATCACCGCCCTCGACATGTGGGCGACCGGCCTCCCGTGAGCTCAAGATGGATGACTCGCCTGCCCACGTCCTGCCTCGTGTTGTACCTGCGGAGGGCCGGTGGAGCGAAGCAGGAATGGGCTGTGGGATACGACATTGGGTCGCAGCAGGAGCTCATTCAGCTAAGGTGGGGTGGAGAGGAAGGTCGCACCCGAGGCCTGAAACTATATCCTCCACGGGTCCTTGCCATTCCTAGATAAGGGAGGAGATGGAGAGGGTGGAGGATTACTGCTACACCTGCACAACAGAATACCAAAACTTATAAGAATGTGCAAGAGAAAATAAAAAATATATATATATATATATATATATATATATATATATATATATATATATATATATATATATATATATAGTATATATATATATATATATATATATATATATATATATATATATATATATATATATATATATATATATATATATATATAATTAAAGCAAACAAAATTAAACTAAAAATTGGAGTGATCACTCCCTCTCAGGTAGCCGTTTTGAATTCATGGAGGGTCAAGGAGGGGAATCTCCTCCTTGTTTGCAATGTGTCAGGCAGGCATGTAGTTTCACTCTCGCCTATCAATTTTGAATACTCTATTATCATTTGGGTCGAGCAAATCTATCGAGCCATCAGTACGCTCGAGAATGATGAATGGTCCAATCTATCCGATTGAAGCTCGCTCGAAAAAGGTGGAGTTCGAGTCGAGCAGACTCTCTGGGTCCCCTTATTGAAATTCTTGCGAGTTATCATCTGATCATGCCATTTTTTCGATCCTTGCTTTGCAATCTTCGAGTTCAAGTAGGCATTATTTCATAGTTCCTCCAACTCATTGAGATCAAGGAATCTTTTGAGCCCAACCCTACTTAAATCCATGTTTAGTTTCTTGATTGCCCACCATGCTTTGTACTCGATTTCCACTAGAAGATGGCATGCCTTGCCATATACCAAACGATAAGGGGACATTCCAAGAATTGTCTTGAAAGCTGTTCTGTAGGCCCACAGTGAATCAAGCAATTTGAGGGACCAATCTTTTATGTTGCTGTTCACCACCTTCATTAAGTCTAGTCGCTTTATCTCCTGTTGTAAGCTCTGCCATTATTGGTTTGAGGATGGTAAGGGGTAGCCACTGTGTTTAACACCATATTTAGCCATGGGGTTTTTCAAGGTTTGTTACGAGAGTGTAGACCCCCATCACTAATAATGGCTTTTGGTACCCCAAACCTGGAAAGAATGCTCTTCAGAATTTAGGCACACCTACTGTGGTCATTGGTTTTTCACGGGGGATTGCCTCGACCCGTTTAGATCATAGTCTTACCAATATGTATGCATATCCGCAGGCGTGGAAGGTCCCATGAAATCAATGCCCCAAACATCAAATAGCTCGACTACTAAAATTGGGTTTAGGGGCATCATATATGACTGATAAGTTCAATTTCTGAACGCTACAGCATCTATCACGGACTGGCACATTTGGTGACTATTTAAAGAAGGCCCGGTAGAAACGGACTCTAGCATTATTTGTGCATCTTAGGGGCTCAGTAGCCACAGAACTCTCATGGCGAGTGGCAAATTCTGTTCCTTCTTCTTGAGGCACACACTTCCCTATTATAAGTCTTACAGTGTTAAACAAGAAGGTTCCTCTGATATGGAATGGATCTTAACTAAGAAGTACTTCCTATCTTGTTCTTCAAATCAGACTGGAATTTCTCTTGTGCTAGAAATTGCTTGATGTGAGCATACGAGGCATTCTCCAAGCGTGAGTTCTTTAGGAAATTCATGATGATTAGGGGCTATGGGTGTTGTGGGCTATGGTTAATCTAGAAAGATGGTCTTGCCCACTGACATTCTCTACCCCTTTTTGTCCTTAATTTGCAAATTAAAATCCTGACAGAAGAACCCATTGGATAAATTTTGGCATACTTGCTTGGTTAAGAGACATTTCAAGCGGAGATGATGCAGCCAAAATACATATCGGACTGGCTTAGTATGCTCGAAATTTGTCTAAGGCATAGACCAATGCCAACAATTCTTTCTCTGTAGTAGTGTAGTTCCTTTGTGCTTCATTCAAGGTTTTGCTTGCATAATATACTACATAAGGTTTTCCACCTTCTCTTTGTCTAAGAATTGCTCCAGGCAGCAGATCACTTGCATCGAACATCTACCTCAAAGGCATGCTGATTGGGTGCCCTTACTATTGGTGCGGAGTGGTCAAATGGGACTCGACTCTTCAAAACTCTTCAGCAGTCATATCCCAGAAAATTTAGCATCTTTCTCGAAGCGGCTTATAGAGAACAGCAATCTTGAAAAGTCATGATAAATCCTGCTAAAAGCCCTACATGGCCAAGGCGCTATTTGTTTTTACATTTATTGGAGAGGCGGTTTGAAGCAGTTAATTTTGCCTTGTCGACTTCCATTCCCCTGCTTTGAGCTTGACATGTCCTAACTGAAATCCCGCTGTTCACCATAAAATGGCATTTCTCGATTAAGCACCAAGTTCTTTTTTCAATGCACCTTTGTAGACAGTTCAAGAATTAGTCTTCACATTCTTCAAATCACCTCCATATAAGACATTAATCATCCATGTATACTTCATTCTCTGCTCCACTATATCCCTTGAATATGCTAAGCGCCATCTCTGCGGAGGTGGCGGGCGTTACGAGACAAAGCCATCCTCACATAAGCATAGATCAAATAAACAAGTAAAATTGGTCTTCTCTTGATCCTGCAGTGCGATCTCTGCTCGAAAGTACCACGAATACCCATCAGCGTTAGAATGGTGCACCGACTCTCTCAAGAAGGCGTCAATGAAGGGCGTTAGAGTGGTCTTTTCTTGTTCTGCATTCGGCCTCACGTAATCTATACATACCTCAACCGTTGGTAAGGTGGGTAGACCTCCTCGTCTTTCGGCTTTTTCGATGCCGACTCTGGATACGATGACCTGAATGCATGCGGGTATATTTGATGGACTAATGAAACCTCTTTGTGATTAATCTTCAGTAGCATCTAACATTGTTTCTTCTTAAACAATGTGAGTGATTGTTTGACTTCCTTTGCTTTTAAATCGAAATTTCCACCCCAGCTTGCTTGTTCATCTTGAGGAGTGCGGCCAGTTGTCTTCTGTGGAGTGTGGTCGACGGTGGCGATATTACAGCTGAACACTGCTGTTTTCTTAAATGCATATTTTAATTCCAGGCGGGAACCGAGATCCAACTGTTGAGATTCCTTTTCCTTTCTCAGTCAATAAAATTAGGCCTAAACTTTTTCTCAACACCCTGCACAGGCTCATGCGCCTGGGTTCTGAGGAAATTTGCTCTACAAGGCACTGAATAACTCTTGGGTTAACACATCTGCACTTATTCACTCACATTAAGCATTCTTCAAAAATTGTATCTATTATCTCGGGCTCTTCTGGTCATCCTCACGAGTTGCATATGCTTTTACCTGATCAGAAGATATTGGGTTCCCAGTCATGTTCCCAAGGAATTCAGGTTGCATAACCCCACATTTCGACAATTTATGTGGCACATTCGAAGTAGCCAAGAATGGCCTTCCCAATATAGTGGTATAGTTTGGCCCCCACTGTGGGCCTTCTGTGTCAAAATGCGACAAAATCCACTAGATAGTAGGAATTTGTCCACTTGTGTTGAACATCCTCGATGGTCCCCTTTGGTATTTTAATAGACTGTCATTAGAGACAGTGTGATGGAAGTGGAAGCCAGTTCTCCCAGGCAAGGTGCTTGTACATGGAATATGGGTACAGTTCCTTTTAGCTCCCAAGTCTAGTAGTGCTTTTCTACACAAGTACCCCCGATGTGCCGAGATGCTAGGACACCCTAGGATCTTTGTACTTTCACAGGAGTCTTGCACTTTCGATGATGGCCTTGACTTGCTCACATTAAGAAGGCCTTCTTGTTGACACAAAACCTCTCTTCAACATGTCTACACCAGGTCCTTTAAAAATTTAGCATAAGTGGGGACTTGCTTTATCATGTCAAGCAGAGGGATGTTGACCTTCACTTGTCTCAGCACTTCTAATATTTATGTCTAATTGATGACCTTTTTCTTGTTTCTCAGTGCTTGTGGGAAAGGAGGGGGTGTACTCTTATTCACTGTCTCCCCTTTTTGTGCCTCATCCTCTAGTTAGTTCCTTCTTTGGGATCTTCCCTTTCTTTGGTTTGGGGGTGGATGGTTGACTCCATCTCAGTGACCTTGCTTTACTTCATCATTTACGGGGTTTGGGTCACTACTGAAGGCTGTTCCATGCATTCCTTGGATTGGGCGTATGCGAGGAAAAATTTCCCTTTTTCTAACACCTGCTGCTGATTTGTTAGCCTTGAAATTGAATACTGTAGGTTGTCGTATTTTTGGGAGATCTCAGACTATAGGTTATCTATCTTTTTATTGAGTGTGCATTCCATTTCCTTGAATTTTACGTGCTTTGAGCATTCACGCCTTGTTCCTCCACAGTACCCCTGCTGCTTAAGTTCATGATGGCTTGTTCCACGAGGGGATGATTGAAGCTACTTGTTCTTTGAGGAAGGAGTGGAACAATTATCTTGCTACTCTTTGTTCTTTGAGCAAAGCAGAGGGAACATATGAGTGGAGTTTAGGCTTCTAGGAAAGGTTGGGACGGAGTATAAGTGGGATTATAGGTGTTCCTTATGGAACTGTTTGTTGATGGTGGGTTTAGTACAGCCTGACTTGTTTGCATGCTCCATCATCAAGTCCCTCACTGAAGGGGCTACTGGACAATGCTTCCCTTGATGACTAGTTGATTGTAATTAAAACGAGTGGAGAGCACGGGTGTTTCAAATTTATTACTGAACCTCATGCCGACTTCTCATTGAGCTCTTCCCGATCGTCGGAGTCAGCGTGGGCCGGCTTGCTTTCATCTCCATATCGTCGAGAGTGCATAGCCCTCCCCTTTGATGGGTTACGGAGCCTCATTTTCTCGACTTCCCTCGGGTTTGGCTCATCTCATGCTTTGGAGGTCTGGCTATAATTAGGAAATCAAACATTCCTCTGGTTTTGCTCGAGAGTCTCACCACACATAGTTTCAACAAACACTTCATGGAGGGAGACATTCCATCATAAAGAGGATTGACTAGCATCCAAGTATCAAAGCCATGATGAGGAAATGAAACGCGATGGTCTCCATATACCTCTCAGCCTTGGTAGAACTTCTCATTATCATGATTGCAAATGTATAATCGCCTCTTGAGTTGCTGGTCTGTGTGCGAGAATTTCTTCAAAATTCCCTTACCCGGTTCTGCCCAATTCACGATAGTTCTTGGCCTTAGAAATTAAGCGAATCTTGGCCTTGTCTTTGAAAGTCTGGAGGAAAACTTCCAACCGGCTCCATATCGGTTCCTGTGAAAGTGTTGCAAACTTCCTCACAATCCGGATCTTGTGTGTATGGATTTTTCATTTTCCATACCATGAAAAGTTGGGAAGCGGGGCACCGAGATAAGGTCTCCTTTACTCATCCTGATAGAGAGGGGATAATGCGTGAGGTCTTGGCTCATGGTGGTGGAATGTGATCCCTCGTCGATCTGTATAGGCATTAGGATCCTTTGACCCCCACATTTGGCTTTCTGTTCTTCGAGTGGGGGCTCCATCCCAATTGATGTTTAGAGGCTCCACTTCTGACCACCAGCTCTGGCAGGTTAGTTTCCTCAATCTGCTGTAGTGTTCCTATGCCCGGGATTGCATAAAGTCTCGTATGAAAATATCATAAGACCTGACACAAAACAAACATCAATTTTACCAAATATTCTTTGTAAGCTATAAATAAAATGAAAAATTAAATAAAATGAGTCATAAAATTTAAATCAACCCTAACGGTGAAGCTGGGGAAATAAAAGTAAAGCGAAAGATTGGAATTCACAAACAAGATTGTGATGGGATCCTGAGTTTAGGCTTCTCACTTGCATTGAGCACCATCCCCGACAGCAGTGTTTGAGTTAAAGTCCACAGTGGAGTCTTCCCGGAATCACTTGTATTTATAAACCTAAATTCCTCCTACTACGTAGCAAAGCTCACCTGCGGTATAGTGAATTAGAAGAGATTCGAACTTCGGGGGATGGGTTTTCTTCCATGCAAATGATTTGCATTTGGCTTAAAAGGTGGTGCAATTTGGATCTTAAGGTTTGGTTAAGTTGATTAATAGTTGTGGACTGAAATAACTTAACTAAAAGAAATATGAAAAGAAGAACTCCTTGTAAACATCAGGCAATGAGGTTGAGGTCAGAAAGTAAATGAGAGGGCCAGGGTGCCCTCAGCTCACGTTGGGGGTATGGCATATAGTCATTTCCCGAGGCAGGATCTTTATTTATTCATCAAGCTGAACCTAATAATTTTCCTTTTGAAATATTGCATTAATTAGACATAAATGTTCTCGGGCCGTGAAAAGCTATCTCCTAAAAATCTACCCTACATTAACTAATAAATGAAAACTAATGAATATCAGTGGATCTACTAATAAGCATTAATTTTGAGCCTAGCTTGCAAATACAAGTTAACCAAAGAGAAGTATACGAGTTTGAACATATAATAGGGACACAAATATCCATGAATGCTTGCATTAAATACATGAGAACCATCATTTTACCCCGTAACCCTCCTCCTTAGCCCTCCTCTTCAAGGATGGGGAGCTTAGCCAACCATCCTCAAAGGATGATTAGAAACCAAGAAAAATAATTAAATGAAAAGAAAAAGAAAAAGAATACAAAATCTGAGAAAGAAAAGAAAGAGAACTTCTGAGGTTTGATTTTCTACAAAAGCTAAGTTTTAACCACCAAAAGTTACAATTCTCTACAAGATGGGAGTTTATATAGAGTTTCTCCTAAGGCAAAGTACCATCATGCCCTCAGGCATTAAGTAAGGAGGAAAAAAAGTGAAAAAGGGGAAAATAAAGTCAAAAAGTCAACAAAAGGGGAGAGAGACAATTCGCACAAGGCAACAATTTCGCACCCTGGTGCGAATTTTCGCACCCTGGTGCGAAATTTCTTGTTCTGTTCTTCTTCCATTCCTCTTCTGCTCCTGTTCTGCTCCTGATTTCTAATATGTAAAGCTAGTTTTGGCTCGGATTCCTCGTGCTTGGATTGATTCAACAAATTTGGCATTAAAAGCTTGCAAAAACTACAAAATTAGTCACAAAATCACGATCAGGAAGAATAAGTTTGGGACTTTAATGGTACCATCAGTTAATTCGGTTGGTGTTACACAAGTGTTCAAAACCTACAATAGGAGCTCGAAATAGCACTTTTTTGGGCACTAATCAAAGGAATGAAGACGAGAAGCAGAACTGCTATTTCTTCATCGACAAATCCTTAGCCGATGCGAGAAGCCGGTATAGCCATCTTAATTAGGCGCCTTAGCCCTCGGGATCGCGGCGAAAAACCTCGCCACTTACTTCGGGCGCACCCGTTTAATCGTATTAAGCCCGGCACTCCCCCTTGAGGCACTATACACCAAACTGACTTATCGGAAGAATGAAACGATGGGCGGTCAGACTAAGTGAGTACGATATCGATACAAGCCCGGGATTTCAAAAGAGCAGTGTTAGGTTGATTTCTCGCGGAACTCCACTAAGTGAAACGTGAACCGATTTGGATTGGTGGACTCTCAATGCCAGGCGTCAGACAAATCAGGCGGGCATTGGTTTGTAGTTGAAGCGTCAGGGGACAAGATCGACGGGCAATCGGCTCGAGGATTCGATTGCCTCTAACAACGAGTCGAATCTGAGGCCATCTGGCAGTGGCCAGCTGACCCTTGTCTGTAGACGGACTCTTGGTTGGGTGGCTCTCTGATTTATGGACAAACAAGTTCTCAGAAGAATTCGAGTCCGGGACCTCGAATGGCCAATACATCTCTCGGGTCGTGCGCAGTGACTTTACCAGGTTAGGCGGGCACGATCCCCGAGGACTGAATGAAAGGCGGACGCATTTGGCCTCCGTGGCCGCTTCTCTACGATCTACTAAAACCATATTTGCTATTTTCTCCGATTGAGTTCATCGATTGCATCCTCATGAGATAAACCAAGTTGACAGGACCCCCATCACGGATGGACCCAGCTTCTTCAGCATCACAAAGCCACGGGAACTGACTCAGCGGAGAGGCAAGGCCCATGGCTTCAAATTCAAGCAGCCAGATTTTCCTTGATCGATGGGCAACTGTTCAAACGGTCCTTGGTCCGTATCTAAATTGCACGACACGAACAAAGCGATGCGTGCTAGCGAAATTTGCGCCGAAGGAATATACGGAAATCACCCGGCGAACTTCGACCCATCGGGCTCTACTCGAGGTTTACCTGTGGCGTGCAGAAAGATGATCTACCCGATTATGCGAAAGTGTATTCGCTTCGACGCCCCCATCCACGAAATCACGGTGCAATACCTAATCTCTATCTCAGCCCTTAGCCCTTTGCAATGGGGATCGATATAGTTGGACCACTACCTCTTTGCTCCGGTAGTGTACTGTGGTGGCCACGGATTATTCCGATGGGTGGATTGAGGCGAAGCATTCTCCTCGATTAAAGGTCGAGATGTCCTTTCGATTTAGCTAAAAGAATATTGTATGGGTCGGCATCCCGAATCAATCGTCTCGACAATTTCTTAATTTGGCGATTGGTCTATCAAAACTTATGTCGGAATTGAAGATAAAAATCTATACTCCACCCGCGCTACCAGCAATATGATATCTGGCAGAGGCCTCCAGGCAAAACATGTGCGACCTTGAAAAAACGATTGGATTCGGCTAAGGGCAAATGGGTGGATGAACTCCGGGGTACTCCGGGCTTAGAACCACGCGCCAAACCCCTTTGGCACCTCTGCGTTTCACAATCACGTATGGGATAAATTTATCATCCTTTGGAATTGGGTATCTACCATCCAGGACAAGACCTACCCCAGTAGGAGAATACGAGTGTGGTAGGAGCTTGGCCATAGTCGATGAATTACGAGTCGTGACCATCCACCATGACATCTTACCGGCATCGATTGGAAGATCTTACAATCATGGGTCAAGCCTCGAACATTCCAACGGGGACGGTGCGAAGAAAAGTATTTGAAATCAGTGACTATGCATAGGACAGCCCAACTAAGAGAGGACCATATCTTATCATACAGTAGGAATCAGGGCTCATATAGACAAACTTGATGGGACCCCTATACCTAGAATGTGGAATGCAACACATCTTAAGAGGTATTATTAATAAAGTATAATTCAATATCAACGCACAGATGTTCATTTTTTCTCCTCTTATGATCAACACCTAAAAGTGGGATGGAAGCATTAAATGACATGTCCAGCCAGTGAAGAAGATAACTTCATTTGGTCAGCCTAAAAGTTCGGATGGGCGTAGTAAAATGACATGTTGGCCCGGTCAGAAGATAACTACAGCGATTGACTCAAAGATCCAGGATGCCTGATAAAATGACTGTCAGGCATTAGAGAAGATAACTTCTAGCCGGTCAACTTAAAAGTCCGGATGGCGCAGTAAAATGACATGTCCGGCCCGGTGAAGATAACTTCTAGCCGGTCAACCTAAAAGTCCGGATGGCCCAGTAAAATGACATGTCCGGCCCGGTGAAGATAACTTCTAGCTAGTCAACTCAAAAGTCTGAATGGCGTAGTAAAATGACCTGTCCGACCCGGTGAAGATAACTTCTAGCCGGTCAACCTAAAAGTCCAAATGGCGCAATAAAATGACCTGTCTAGCCTAGTGAGGAATAACTTCTAATTTGGTCAAATCTCAAGAAATGCGGATGGCGCATTAAAATGACACAGCAGAAGCGGTAAAGATAACTTCTAGCGGTCGACTTAAAGTCCGGATGGCGTAGTAAGGAAATGACATATCGGCCAGTGTAAGATAAATCTAACAGATCCAATACCCAAAGTCGGATAATGAAAAAATAGCCCTTGGCGTCTGAAGTAATATTTTCTAGTAAACCCTAGGCGCGCGTAAAATACTTCGGCTCGATTGGAATCTATTATCTAATTAAATAGCGGCGTCGAAAGATATCACTCAACTCCCGAGGCCTGCGTCCCGGCTTAGAATTTGCGAAATAAGATATCTGCTGGCCTGGACAATTCATAACTCTATAACCGGTTAAAGCTAGGAAAGAAGTACTTTACCCAAAAAAAAAAAGAAAAAAGAAATAAAATGTCTAAAACACAAAAGCAGAGAAGAGATTGTCATGCAAAATACATTTGTTGATTCTTTTTTGCCCTAACCCTCAATAGCCTCACCCGGCTGAGTCGGGGCTCGATAGTATGTCAACTCTACCTGCAGCACAGGAGGCACAGCTAGAAGCAAACCTTCTTGTGGTCTCCACGGGCTCGGTGGTGGACAAAGCGAATGAAGAGCAGGGTATGGGGATTCCACGAAAAATTCCGGTCGGAGGTAGATGTGTCCGGCATCAGGAGAGTTTGAAACACTCCCATGAGAATATAGCCATACAGCAGTATAGCAGTAGTTAAAAAATCAAGTCATTTGCTCGCAGCCAGGCTCGCCTCCGGTCTTGAGCCTCTCAGGGTGGAACTCTTCTCCTGAAAAGCCATGAAGGATGGCTTAGGCTCCAGCGGTAGAGATGATCCTCATCGTTAGGCAAGCTGTTCTCTTCCTCTCTACCCTCGGCGAGCCTCCTTGCGCGTACCATGGCTTGTTGAGCGGAGCAGGGGTTAGACTACACGCTAGCGCACCTTGAATTGGTTGAGCACTTTGGACTGGGCAGTTCGGCTCAGCTTGTGCCCGGCGCTCCCGCTGCCTCAATCTCCAACCGCACGATCGCCACCTCATGTCGGGCGACATTCTTCTCGGTTTAATGGCCTTTGTCAGTAGCTTGCTTTGCTCCCGGCTCAGCGTCGGATGGTGGCCCGGGCCTCTTTCAAGGCGTCAAGCTCTCCAGGCGAAAGCCGGACTCAACATATAGCGAAGCCGTCATCCCTCAACAGTGAGCGAATTCACGGTGCTAGAGGGACATGTTATGAATGACAATAATAGCCTGCGAAAAGAAAGAGCGTGTTTAATCAAACAACACAATATAACCAGGAGTTTATATATATATATATATATATATATATATATATATATATATAAACTTTACCTACTTTGCAATCTGTCGTCACAGACGGGTTAGGTTGCGAATTTGCATCCCGTATTCGACGATTTAATAAATATCCTCCTTTGTGAATGCCGGCCCGGGGAACATGACCGATACTCCCTCACCACACATCTATTTCGGCCTCTCCGCAGACGAAGCTGGCGTCCTCGGGTATAAATCGTCTAGATGATCAGTTGCAGACTCACCTCGATTGAAAGGCTTCCAACGGTAGAGGATGGACTTGATATCGTTAGGTCCGGGTATTGCCACTTCCTCCATCACCAAAGTCGGGCCGCGAGGGGGCAGATAAGAGTTGAGCAGTAGTCGATCGGGCGGTAACAGCTTCTTATGCCCTGTTAGCGCGAGCCTAGCGGCACCCGGGCGGCTTTCCGGCCGTTCGGAAGGATGGACCACTTGCGATCTGGGGAGGTGGAATATTCCTCCCTTGGCTCCTCGACGATGTCCTCAGGCAGGGATGATCGGTGGAGCCCATTTTGGGGAGAGTACGGGATCCACGATTGTTTAATATCTGAACCCCATCCATAGGAGGACGGATCGACCCTTCGGCCTGTTCGGTCTCCCGCTCAGCTTCCTCCTGCCGTTTTCACTTCTGGGCGTAACGATCAACAATCAGTCCCATCTCTTCCTCATACTTCTTCCCACCGAGAGAGGGCCGGTGAGATCGAGAGCAGACCAGGTATAAAATCTTCACACAGGGCTGAGCACTCTTCCACAGGTGGGTCCTCTTCTTTTCGATCGTCTGATACCGGGGCAAGGTGATCCTCTTTCTCGGCAAGGGAAGCCAGCTAGACAAACACTTCCGCCCTCGCAGAGATGCGGGTAGGGCGAGTTAAGAACCCCTACTGAGTGGATGTCGAGGGAGAATGGGGCCAGTAACGCTTGTTCCTGGCTCAATGCGAAACCTCTGGATCCGGGTGTTGGCATGGCCCTCCCGAGCAAACCCTAGCATATCGGTGGTGGCAGAGTGTTCTCAGCCCTAATCTCCCAATGGCGTGGAACGAGGAATGATGAGTTGTAGGGAGTCGGGCTCGTCTCCACGTCGACAAAGGTTCTTCAAAGTCAGAAGAACCTCCACAATGGCTCTCTGAGTCGGAAACTGCGAGTGCAGATCTTCTCAAGGCTCGCCTTC